>CM036886.1:14200000-14718991 GCA_020796165.1 Pantala flavescens | reverse complement strand
TGTCAGAAACTATTATTTTTGTCAGAAACGATTATTTTTTTCAGAAGCGATTATTTTTGTCCAAAACTAAAATTTTTGTCAGAAACTATTATTTTTGTCAAAAACGATTATTTTTGTCTCAAACTAACATTTTTGTCAGAAACTATTATTTTTGTCAGAAACGATTATTTTTTTCAGAAGCGATTATTTTTGTCCAAAACTATTATTTTTGTCAGAAACGATTATATTCGTCAAAAACGATTATTTTTGTCAGAAACGGTTATTTTTGTCCAAAACTAAAATTTTTTTAAGAAACGTTTATTTATGTCTGGAACCGCTATTTTTGTCGGAAACGATTATTTTTTTCAGAAACTAAAATTTTTGTCAAAAAATATTATTTCTGTCCAAAACTATAATATTTGTCAGAAACGATTATTTTTGTCTGAAACGATTATTTTTGTCCAAAACTAAAATTTTTGTCGAAAACGATTTTTTTTTGTCAGAAACGATTATTTTTGTATAAAACTATAATATTTGTCAGAAACGATTATTTTTGTCAATAACGATTATTTTCGTCCAAAACTATAATTTTTGTCAGAAACGATTATTTTTGTCAGAAACGTATATTTTTGTCCGGAACTGCTTTTTTTGTCAGAAACGATTATTTTTGTCCAAAACTATAATTTTTGTCAGAAACGAATATTTTTGTCCAAAACGATTATTTTTGTCCAAAACTATAATTTTTGTCAGAAACGATTATTTTTTTCAGGAACGATTATGTTTGTCAGGAACGATTATTTTTGTCTAAAACTTAAATTTTTGAAAGAAACGATTATTTTTGTCAGAAACGATTATTTTTGTCCAAAACTAAAATTTTTGTCAGAAATTAATATTTTTGTCCAAAACTAGAAAATTTGTCAAAATCGATAATTTCTTTCCAGAACCGCTATTTTTGTCAGAAACGATTATTTTTGTCCAAATCTAAAATTTTTGTCAGAAACGATTATTTTTGACCAAAAAATAAATTTTTGTCGAAATCGATTATTTTTGTCAGAAACTATTATTTTTGTCCAAAACTATAATATTTGTCAGAAACGATTATTTTTGTCCAGAACCGCTATTTTTGTCAAAAACGATTATTTTTGTCAGAAACGATTATTTTTGTCCAAAACTAAACTTTTTGTCATAAACTATTATTTTTGTCCAAAACTACAATTTTTGTCAGAAACGATTAATTTTGTCCAAAACTAAAATTTTTGTCAGAAACTATTATTTTTTTCCAAAACTATAATTTTTGTCCGAAACGATTTTTTTTTGTCAGAAACCGCTATTTTTGTCAGAAACGATTATTTTTGTCAGAAACTAAAATTTTTGTCAGAAACTATTATTTTTGTCCGGAACCACTATTTTTGTCCGGAACCACTATTTTTGTCAGAAACGATTATTTTTTTCAGAAACTAAAATTTTTGTCAGAAAATATTATTTCTGCCCAAAACTATAATTTTTGTCAGAAACGATTATTTTTGTCAGAAACGATTATTTTTGTCCAAAACTAAAATTTTTGTCGGAAACGATTATTTTTGTCAGAAACGATTATTTTTGTCAATAACGATTATTTTTGTCCAAAACTAAAATTTTTGTCAGAAACGATTATTTTTGTCAGAAACGATATTTTTGCCAGAAACGATAATTTTTTGTCAAAAACGATTATTTTTGTCAAAAACTAAAATTTTTGTCCGAAACGATTATTTTTGTCAGAAACGATTTTCTTTGTCAGAAACGATTATTTTTTTCAGAAACGATTATTTTTTGTCAGAAACTAACATTTTTGTCAGAAACTATTATTTTTGTCAGAAACGATTATTTTTTTCAGAAGCGATTATTTTTGTCCAAAACTAAAATTTTTGTCAGAAACTATTATTTTTGTCCAAAACTACATTCATTGTCAGAAACGATTATTTTTGTCAAAAACGATTATTTTTGTCTCAAACTAAAATTTTTGTCAGTAACGTTTATATTTGTCCGGAACTGCTTTTTTTGTCAGAAACGATTATTTTGGTCGAAAACGATTATTTTTGTCCAAAACTAAAATTTTTGTCAGAAACGATTATTTTTGTCAGAAACGATATTTTTGCCAGAAAACGATAATTTTTGTCAAAAACGATTATTTTTGTCAAAAACTAAAATTTTTGTCCGAAACGATTATTTTTGTCAGAAACGATTTTCTTTGTCAGAAACGATTATTTTTTTCAGAAACGATTATTTTTGTCAGAAACTAACATTTTTTGTCAGAAACTATTATTTTTGTCAGAAACGATTATTTTTTTCAGAAGCGATTATTTTTGTCCAAAACTAAAATTTTTGTCAGAAACTATTATTTTTGTCCAAAACTACGTTCATTGTCAGAAACGATTATTTTTGTCAAAAACGATTATTTTTGTCTCAAACTAAAATTTTTGTCAGTAACGTTTATATTTGTCCGGAACTGCTTTTTTTTGTCAGAAACGATTATTTTGGTCGAAAACGATTATTTTTGTCCAAAACTATAATTTTTTGTCAGAGACGATTATTTTTGTCAGGAACGATATTTTTGTCCGGAACCACTATTTTTGTCAGAAACGATTATTTTTGTCCAAAACTAAAATTTTTGTCAGAAACTATTATTTTTTCCAAAACTAAAATTTTTGTCAGAAACGATTATTTTTCTCAAAAACGATTATTTTTGTCAGAAACGATTATTTTTTGTTCAAAACTAAAATTTTTGTCAGAAACGATTTTTGTTGTCCAAAACTAAAATTTTTGTCAGAAACGATTATTTTTGTCAGAAACAATTATTTTTGTCCAAAACTACAATTTTTGTCAGATACGATTATTTTTGTCCAAAACTACAATTTTTGTCGGAAACGATTATTTTTGTCCAAAACTACAATTTTTGTCGGAAACGATTATTTTTGACCAAAACAAAAATTTTTGTCGGGAACGATTATTTTTTCACGGAAACGATTCTTTTTTTCGGGAACCACTATATTTGTCAGAAACGATTATTTTTTGTCCAAAACTAAAATTTTTGTCAGAAACTATTATATTTGTCGAAAATTATAATATTTGTCAGAAACGATTATATTCGTCAAAAACGATTATTTTTGTCAGAAACGGTTATTTTTGTACAAAACTAAAATTTTTGTCGGAAACGATTATTTTTGTCAAAAACGATTATTTTTGTCCAAAACTATAATATTTGTCAGAAACGATTATTTTTGTCCAAAACTAAAATTTTTGTCAGAAATTATTATTTTTGTCCAAAACTATAATTTTTGTCAGAAACGATTATATTCGTCAAAAACGATTATTTTTGTCAGAAACGGTTTATTTTTGTCCAAAACTAAAATTTTTGTCAGAAACGATTATTTTTGTCCAAAACTATAATATTTGTCAGAAACGATTATTTTTGTCCAAAACTATAATTTTTGTCAGAAACGATTATATTCGTCAAAACGATTATTTTTGTCAGAAACGGCTATTTTTGTCCAAAACTAAAATTTTTGTCGGAAACGATTATTTTTGTCAGAAACGATTATTTTTGTCCAAAACTATAATATTTGTCAGAAACGATTATTTTTGTCAATTACGAATATTTTTGTCCAAAGCTATAATTTTTGTCTGAAACGATTATTTTTCTCAGAAACGATCATTTTTGTCCAAAACGATTATGTTTGTCAGAAACGATTTTCTTTGTCAGAAACGATTATTTTTGTCCAAAACTATAATTTTTGTCAGAAACGATTTTTGTTGTCCAAAACTAAAATTTTTGTCAGAAACGATTATTTTTGTCAGAAATAATTATTTTTTTCCAAAACTACAATTTTTGTCAGAAACGATTATTTTTGTCCAAAACTACAATTTTTGTCGGAAACGATTATTTTTGTCCAAATCTAAAATTTTTGTCAGAAACGATTATTTTTGACCCAAAGAAAAATTTTTGTCGGGAACAATTATTTTTGTCAGAAACGATTCTTTTTTTCGGGAACCACTATTTTTGTCAGAAACGGTAATTTTTGTCCAAAACTAAAATTTTTGTTAGAAACTATTATTTTTGTCCAAAACTAAAATTTTTGTCAGAAACGATCATATTCGTCAAAAACGATTATTTTTGTCAGAAACGGTTATTTTTGTCCAAAACTAAAATTTTTGTCAGAAACGATTATTTTTGTCCAAAACTATAATATTTGTCAGAAACGATTATATTCGTCAAAAACGATTATTTTTGTCAGAAACGGTTATTTTTGTCCAAAACTAAAATTTTTGTCGGAAACGATTATTTTTGTCAGAAACGATTATTTTTGTCCAAAACTATAATATTTGTCAGAAACGATTATTTTTGTCAATAACGATTATTTTTGTCTAAAACTATAATTTTTGTCAGAAACGATTATTTTTGTCAGAAACGATCATTTTTGTCCAAAACGATTATTTTTGTCAGAAACGATTTTCTTTGTCAGAAACGATTATTTTTGTCCAAAACTAAAATTTTTGTCAGAAACGATTATTTTTGTCAGAAACCGCTATTTTATGTCAAAAACGATTATTTTTGTCAGAAACTAACATTTTTGTCAGAAACTATTATTTTTGTCAGAAACGATTATTTTTTCAGAAGCGATTATTTTTGTCCAAAACTAAAATTTTTGTCAGAAACTATTATTTTTGTCCAAAACTACATTCTTTGTCAGAAACGATTATTTTTGTCAAAAACGATTATTTTTGTCTCATACTAAAATTTTTGTCAGAAACGATTATTTTTTTCCAAAACTATTATTTTTGTCAGAAACGATTATATTCGTCAAAAACGATTATTTTTGTCAGAAACGGTTATTTTTGTACAAAACTAAAATTTTTTTAAGAAACCTTTATATATGTCTGGAACCGCTATTTTTGTCGGAAACGATTATTTTTTTCAGAAACTAAAATTTTGTCAAAAAATATTATTTCTGTCCAAAACTATAATATTTGTCAGAAACGATTATTTTTGTCTGAAACGATTATTTTTGTCCAAAACTAAAATTTTTGTCGAAAACAATTTTTTTTGTCAGAAACGATTATTTTTGTCCAAAACTATAATTTTTGTCAGAAACGATTATTTTTGTCAGAAACGTATATTTTTGTCCGGAACTGCTTTTTTTGTCAGAAACGATTATTTTTGTCCAAAACTATAATTTTTGTCAGAAACGATTATTTTTGTCCAAAACGATTTTTTTTGTCCAAAACTATAATTTTTGTCAGAAACGATTATTTTTTTCAGGAACGATTATGTTTTTCAGAAACGATTATTTTTGTCTAAAACTTAAATTTTTGAAAGAAACGATTATTTTTGTCAGAAACGATTATTTTTGTCCAAAACTAAAATTTTTGTCAGAAATTATTATTTTTGTCCAAAACTAGAAAATTTGTCAAAATCGATAATTTCTTTCCAGAACCGCTATTTTTGTCAGAAACGATTATTTTTGTCCAAATCTAAAATTTTTGTCAGAAACGATTATTTTTGACCAAAAAATAAATTTTTGTCGAAATCGATTATTTTTGTCATAAACTATTATTTTTGTCCAAAACTATAATATTTGTCAGAAACGATTATTTTTGTCCAGAACCGCTATTTTTGTCAAAAACGATTATTTTTGTCAGAAACGATTATTTTTGTCCAAAACTAAAATTTTTGTCAGAAACTATTATTTTTGTCCAAAACTATAATTTTTGTCCGAAACGATTTTTTTTTGTCAGAAACCGCTATTTTGTCAGAAACGATTATTTTTGTCAGAAACTAAAATTTTTGTCAGAAACTATTATTTTTGTCCGGAACCACTATTTTTGTCCGGAACTACTATTTTTGTCAGAAACGATTATTTTTTTCAGAAACTAAAATTTTTGTCAGAAAATATTATTTCTGCCCAAAAATATAATTTTTGTCAGAAACGATTAATTTTGTCAGAAACGATTATTTTTGTCCAAAACTAAAATTTTTGTCGGAAACGATTATTTTTGTCAGAAACGATTATTTTTGTCAATAACGATTATTTTTGTCCAAAACTAAAATTTTTGTCAGAAACGATTATTTTTGTCAGAAACGATATTTTTGCCAGAAACGATAATTTTTGTCAAAAACGATTATTTTTGTCAAAAACTAAAATTTTTGTCCGAAACGATTATTTTTGTCAGAAACGATTTTCTTTGTCAGAAACGATTATTTTTGTCAGAAACGATTATTTTTGTCCAAAACTAAAATTTTTTTCAGAAACGATTATTTTTGTCAGAAACCGCTATTTTATGTCAAAAACGATTATTTTTGTCAGAAACTAACATTTTTGTCAGAAACTATTATTTTTGTCAGAAGCGATTATTTTTGTCCAAAACTAAAATTTTTGTCAGAAACTATTATTTTTGTCCAAAACTACATTCATTGTCAGAAACGATTATTTTTGTCAAAAACGATTATTTTTGTCTCAAACTAAAATTTTTGTCAGTAACGTTTATATTTGTCCGGAACTGCTTTTTTTGTCAGAAACGATTATTTTGGTCGAAAACGATTATTTTTGTCCAAAACTATAATTTTTGTCAGAGACGATTATTTTTGTCAGAAACGATATTTTTGTCCGGAACCACTATTTTTGTCAGAAACGATTATTTTTGTCCAAAACTAAAATTTTTGTCAGAAACTATTATTTTTGACCAAAACTAAAATTTTTGTCAGAAACGATTATTTTTCTCAAAAACGATTATTTTTGTCTAAAACGATTATTTTTGTCCAAAACTATAATTTTTGTCAGAAACGATTATTTTTGTCAGAAACGATATTTTTGTCCGGAACCACTATTTTTGTCAGAAACGATTATTTTTGTCCAAAACTAAAATTTTTGTCCAAAACTTAAATTTTTGTCAGAATCTATTATATTTGTCCAAAACTAAAATTTTTGTCAGAAACGATCAAATTCGTCAAAAACGATTATTTTTGTCAGAAACGATTATTCTTGTCTAAAACGATTATTTTTGTCCAAAACTATAATATTTGTCAGAAACGATTATTTTTGTCCAAAACTAAAATTTTTGTCAGAAACTATTATTTTTGTCCAAAACTAAAATTTTTGTCAGAAACGATCATATTCGTCAAAAACGATTATTTTTGTCAGAAACGGTTATTTTTGTCCAAAACTAAAATTTTTGTCAGAAACGATTATTTTTGCCCAAAACTATAATATTTGTCAGAAACGTTTTATATTCGTCAAAAACGATTATTTTTGTCAGAAACGGTTATTTTTGTCCAAAATTAAATTTTTGTCGGAAACGATTATTTTTGTCAGAAACGATTATTTTTGTCCAAAACTATAATATTTGTCAGAAACGATTATTTTTGTCAATAACGATTATTTTTGTCCAAAACTATAATTTTTGTCAGAAACGATTATTTTTGTCAGAAACGGTTATTTTTGTCCAAAACTAAAATTTTTGTCAGAAACGATTATTTTTGTCCAAAACTATAATATTCGTCAAAAACGATTATTTTTGTCAGAAACGGTTATTTTTGTCCAAAACTAAAATTTTTGTCAGAAACGATTATATTTGCCCAAAACTATAATATTTGTCAGAAACGATTATATTCGTCAAAAACGATTATTTTTGTCAGAAACGGTTATTTTTGTCCAAAACTTAAATTTTTGTCGGAAACGATTATTTTTGTCAGAAACGATTATTTTTGTCCAAAACTATAATATTTGTCAGAAACGATTTTCTTTGTCAGTAACGATTATTTTTGTCCAAAACTAAAATTTTTGTCAGAAACGATTATTTTTGTCAGACACCGCTATTTTATTTCAAAAACGATTATTTTTGTCAGAAACTAACATTTTTGTCAGAAACTATTATTTTTGTCAGAAACGATTATTTTTTTTCAGAAGCGATTATTTTTGTCCAAAACTAAAATTTTTGTCAGAAACTATTATTTTTGTCCAAAACTACATTCTTTGTCAGAAACGATTATTTTTGTCAAAAACGATTATTTTTGTCAATAACGATTATTTTTGTCCCAAAACTATAATTTTTGTCAGAAACGATTATTTTTGTCAGAAACGATTATTTTTCTCAGAAACGATCATTTTTTTCCAAAACGATTATGTTTGTCAGAAACGATTTTCTTTGTCAGAAACGATTATTTTTGTCCAAAACTAAAATTTTTGTCAGAAACGATTATTTTTGTCCAAAACTATAATTTTTGTCAGAAACGATTTTTGTTGTCCAAAACTAAAATTTTTGTCAGAAACGATTATTTTTGTCAGAAACAATTATTTTTTTCCAAAACTACAATTTTTGTCAGAAACGATTATTTTTGTCCAAAACTACAATTTTTGTCGGAAACGATTATTTTTGTCCAAATCTAAAATTTTTGTCAGAAACGATTATTTTTGACCCAAAGAAAAATTTTTGTCGGGAACGATTATTTTTGTCAGAAACGATTCTTTTTTTCGGGAACCACTATTTTTGTCAGAAACGATAATTTTTGTCCAAAACTAAAATTTTTGTCAAAAACTATTATTTTTGTCCAAAACTAAAATTTTTGTCAGAAACGATCATATTCGTCAAAAACGATTATTTTTGTCAGAAACGGTTATTTTTGTCCAAAACTAAAATTTTTGTCAGAAACGATTATTTTTGTCCAAAACTATAATCTTTGTCAGAAACGATTATATTCGTCAAAAACGATTATTTTTGTCAGAAACGGTTATTTTTGTCCAAAACTAAAATTTTTGTCGGAAACGATTATTTTTGTCAGAAACGATTATTTTTGTCCAAAACTATAATATTTGTCAGAAACGATTATTTTTGTCAATAACGATTATTTTTGTCCAAAACTATAATTTTTGTCAGAAACGATTATTTTTGTCAGAAACGATCATTTTTGTCCAAAACGATTATTTTTGTCAGAAACGATTTTCTTTGTCAGAAACGATTATTTTTGTCCAAAACTAAAATTTTTGGCAGAAACGATTATTTTTGTCAGAAACCGCTATTTTATGTCAAAAACGATTATTTTTGACAGAAACTAACATTTTTGTCAGAAACTATTACTTTTGTCAGAAACGATTATTTTTGTCAGAAACAATTATTTTTTTCGAAAACTACAATTTTTGTCAGAAACGATTATTTTTGTCCAAAACTACAATTTTTGTCGGAAACGATTATTTTTGTCCAAATCTAAAGTTTTTGTCAAAAACGATTATTTTTGACCCAAAGAAAATTTTTTGTCGGGGAACGATTATTTTTGTCAGAAACGATTCTTTTTTTCGGGAACCACTATTTTTGTCAGAAACGATAGTTTTTGTCCAAAACTAAAATTTTTGTCAGAAACTATTATTTTTGTCCAAAACTAAAATTTTTGTCAGAAACGATCATATTCGTCAAAAACGATTATTTTTGTCAGAAACGGTTATTTTTGTCCAAAACTAAAATTTTTGTCGGAAACGATTCTTTTTGTCCAAAACTATAATATTTGTCAGAAACGATTATATTCGTCAAAAACGATTATTTTTGTCAGAAACGGTTATTTTTGTCCAAAACTAAAATTTTTGTCGGAAACGATTATTTTTGTCAGAAACGATTATTTTTGTCAATAACGATTATTTTTGTCCAAAACTATAATTTTTGTCAGAAACGATTATTTTTGTCAGAAACGATCATTTTTGTCCAAAACGATTATTTTTGTCAGAAACGACTTTCTTTGTCAGAAACGATTATTTTTGTCCAAAACTAAAATTTTTGTCAGAAACGATTATTTTTGTCAGAAACCGCTATTTTATGTCAAAAACGATATTTTTGTCAGAAACTAACATTTTTGTCAGAAACTATTATTTTTGTCAGAAACGATTATTTTTTTCAGAAGCGATTATTTTTGTCCAAAACTAAAATTTTTGTCAGAAACTATTATTTTTGTCAGAAACGATTATTTTTGTCAAAAACGATTATTTTTGTCTCAAACTAAAATTTTTGTCAGAAACGATTATATTTGTCTAAAACGATTATTTTTGTCCAAAACTATAATTTTTGTCAGAAACGATTATTTTTGTCAGAAACGATATTTTTGTCCGGAACCACTATTTTTGTCAGAAACGATTATTTTTGTCCAAAACTAAAATTTTTGTCAGAAACTATTATTTTTGTCCGAAACTAAAATTTTTGTCAGAAACGATTATTTTTCTCAAAAACGACTATTTTTGTCAGAAACGATTATTTTTTGTTCAAAACTAAAATTTTTGTCAGAAACGATTTTTGTTGTCCAAAACAAAAATTTTTGTCAGAAACGATTATTTTTGTCAGAAACAATTATTTTTGTCCAAAACTACAATTTTTTTCAGAAACGATTATTTTTGTCCAAAACTACAATTTTTGTGGGAAACGATTATTTTTGTCCAAATCTAAAATTTTTGTCAGAAACGATTATTTTTGACCAAAACAAAAATTTTTGTCGGGAACGATTATTTTTGTCAGAAACGATTCTTTTTTTCGATAACCACTATTTTTGTCAGAAACGATTATTTTTGTCCAAAACTAAAATTTTTGTCAGAATCTATTATATTTGTCCAAAACTATAATATTTGTCAGAAACGATTATTCTTGTCTAAAACGATTATTTTTGTCCAAAACTATAATATTTGTCAGAAACGATTATTTTTGTCCAAAACTAAAATTTTTGTCAGAAACTATTATTTTTGTCCAAAACTAAAATTTTTGTCAGAAACGATCATATTCGTCAAAAACGATTATTTTTGTCAGAAACGGTTATTTTTGTCCAAAACTAAAATTTTTGTCAGAAACGATTATTTTTGTCCAAAACGATAATATTCGTCAAAAACGATTATTTTTGTCAGAAACGGTTATTTTTGTCCAAAACTAAAATTTTTGTCAGAAACGATTATTTTTGCCCAAAACTATAATATTTGTCAGAAACGATTATATTCGTCAAAAACGATTATTTTTGTCAGAAACGGTTATTTTTGTCCAAAACTTAAATTTTTGTCTGAAACGATTATTTTTGTCAGAAACGATTATTTTTGTCCAAAACTATAATATTTGTCAGAAACGATTATTTTTGTCAATAACGATTATTTTTGTCCAAAACTATCATTTTTGTCAGAAACGATTATTTTTGTCAGAAACGATCATTTTTGTCCAAAACGATTATTTTTGTCAGAAACGATTTTCTTTGTCAGTAACGGTTATTTTTGTCCAAAACTAAAATTTTTGTCAGAAACGATTATTTTTGTCAGAAACCGCTATTTTATTTCAAAAACGATTATTTTTGTCAGAAACTAACATTTTTGTCAGAAACTATTATTTTTGTCAGAAACGATTATTTTTTTCAGAAGCGATTATTTTTGTCCAAAACTAAAATTTTTGTCAGAAACTATTATTTTTGTCCAAAACTACATTCTTTGTCAGAAACGATTATTTTTGTCAAAAACGATTATTTTTGTCTCAAACTAAAATTTTTGTCAGAAACGATTATATTTGTCGAAAACGATTATTTTTGTCCAAAACTATAATTTTTGTCAGAAACGATTATTTTTGTCAGAAACGATATTTTTGTCCGGAACCACTATTTTTGTCAGAAACGATTATTTTTGTCCAAAACTAAAATTTTTGTCAGAAACGATTATTTTTGTCCAAAACTAAAATTTTTGTCAGAAACGATTATTTTTCTCAAAAACGATTATTTTTGTCAGAAACGATTATTTTTTGTTCAAAACTAAAATTTTTGTCAGAAACGATTATTTTTGTCCAAAACTAAAATTTTTGTCAGAAACGATTATTTTTGTCCAAAACTAAAATTTTTGTCAGAAACGATTATTTTTCTCAAAAACGATTATTTTTGTCAGAAACGGTTATTTTTGTCCAAAACTAAAATTCTTGTCGGAAACGATTATTTTTGTCAGAAACGATTATTTTTGTCCAAAACTATAATATTTGTCAGAAACGATTATTTTTGTCAATAACGATTATTTTTGTCCAAAACTATAATTTTTGTCAGAAACGATTATTTTTGTCAGAAACGATCATTTTTGTCCAAAACGATTATTTTTGTCAGAAACGATTATTTTTGTCAGAAACGATATTTTTGTCCGGAACCACTATTTTTGTCAGAAACGATTATTTTTGTCCAAAACTAAAATTTTTGTCAGAAACGATTATTTTTGTCCAAAACTAAAATTTTTGTCAGAAACGATTATTTTTCTCAAAAACGATTATTTTTGTCAGAAACGATTATTTTTTGTTCAAAACTAAAATTTTTGTCAGAAACGATTTTTGTTGTCCAAAACTAAAATTTTTGTCAGAAACGATTATTTTTGTCAGAAACAATTATTTTTGTCCAAAACTACAATTTTTGTCAGAAACGATTATTTTTGTCCAAAACTACAATTTTTGTGGGAAACGATTATTTTTGTCCAAATCTAAAATTTTTGTCAGAAACGATTATTTTTGACCAAAACAAAAATTTTTGTCGGGAACGTTTATTTTTGTCAGAAACGATTCTTTTTTTCGGGAACCACTATTTTTGTCAGAAACGATTATTTTTGTCCAAAACTAAAATTTTTGTCAGAATCTATTATATTTGTCCAAAACTATAATATTTGTCAGAAACGATTATTTTTGTCAAAAACGATTATTTTTGTCCAAAACTATAATATTTGTCAGAAACTATAATATTTGTCAGAAACGATTATTTTTGTCCAAAACTAAAATTTTTGTCAGAAACGATCATATTCGTCAAAAACGATTATTTTTGTCAGAAACGGTTATTTTTGTCCAAAACTAAAATTTTTGTCAGAAACGATTATTTTTGTCCAAAACTATAATATTCGTTAAAAACGATTATTTTTGTCAGAAACGGTTATTCTTGTCCAAATCTAAAATTTTTGTCAGAAACGATTATTTTTGTCCAAAACTATAATATTTGTCAGAAACGATTATATTCGTCAAAAACGATTATTTTTGTCAGAAACGGTTATTTATGTCCAAAGCTAAAATTTTTGTCGAAAACGATTATTTTTGTCAGAAACGATTATTTTTGTCCAAAACTATAATATTTGTCAGAAACGATTATTTTTGTCAATTACGATTATTTTTGTCCAAAACTATAATTTTTGTCAGAAACGATTATTTTTGTCAGAAACGATTATTTTTGTCCAAAACTATAATATTTGTCAGAAACGATTATTTTTGTCAATTACGATTATTTTTGTCCAAAACTACAATTTTTGTCGGAAACGATTATTTTTGACCAAAACAAAAATTTTTGTCGGGAACGATTATTTTTTCACGGAAACGATTCTTTTTTTCGGGAACCACTATATTTGTCAGAAACGATTATATTTGTCCAAAACAAAAATTTTTGTCAGAAACTATTATATTTGTCCAAAATTATAATATTTGTCAGAAACGATTATTTTTGTCAAAAACGATTATTTTTGTCCAAAACTAAAATATTTGTCAGAAACGATTATTTTTGTCCAAAACTATAATTTTTGTCAGAAACGATTATTTTTGTCCAAAACTATAATATTTGTCAGAAACGATTATTTTTGTCAATTACGATTATATTTGTCCAAAACTATAATTTTTGTCAGAAACGATTATTTTTCTCAGAAACGATCATTTTTGTCCAAAACGATTATGTTTGTCAGAAACGATTTTCTTTGTCAGAAACGATTATTTTTGTCCAAAACTACAATTTTTGTCGGAAACGGTTATTTTTGTCCAAAACTAAAATTTTTGTCAGAAACGATTATTATTGTCCAAAACTATAATATTTGTCAGAAACGATTATTTTTATCCAAAACTATAATTTTTGTCAGAAACGATTATATTCGTCAAAAACGATTATTTTTGTCAGAAACGGCTATTTTTGTCCAAAACTAAAATTTTTGTCAGAAACGATTATTTTTGTCAGAAACGATTATTTTTGTCCAAAACTATAATATTTGTCAGAAACGATTATTTTTGTCAATTACGATTATATTTGTCCAAAACTATAATTTTTGTCAGAAACGATTATTTTTCTCAGAAACGATCATTTTTGTCCAAAACGATTATGTTTGTCAGAAACGATTTTCTTTGTCAGAAACGATTATTTTTGTCCAAAACTAAAATTTTTGTCAGAAACGATTATTTTTGTCCAAAACTATAATTTTTGTCAGAAACGAATTTTGTTGTCCAAAACTAAAATTTTTGTCAGAAACGATTATTTTTGTCAGAAACAATTATTTTTTTCCAAAACTACAATTTTTGTCAGAAACGATTATTTTTGTCCAAAACTACAATTTTTGTCGGAAACGATTATTTTTGTCCAAATCTAAAATTTTTGTCAGAAACGTTTATTTTTGACCCAAAGAAAAATTTTTGTCGGGAACGATTATTTTTGTCAGAAACGATTCTTTTTTTCGGGAACCACTATTTTTGTCAGAAACGATAATTTTTGTCCAAAACTAAAATTTTTGTCAAAAACTATTATTTTTGTCCAAAACTAAAATTTTTGTCAGAAACGATCATATTCGTCAAAAACGATTATTTTTGTCAGAAACGGTTATTTTTGTCCAAAACTAAAATTTTTGTCAGAAACGATTATTTTTGTCCAAAACTATAATCTTTGTCAGAAACGATTATATTCGTCAAAAACGATTATTTTTGTCAGAAACGGTTATTTTTGTCCAAAACTAAAATTTTTGTCGGAAACGATTATTTTTGTCAGAAACGATTATTTTTCTCCAAAACTATAATATTTGTCAGAAACGATTATTTTTGTCAATAACGATTATTTTTGTCCAAAACTATAATTTTTGTCAGAAACGATTATTTTTGTCAGAAACGATCATTTTTGTCCAAAACGATTATTTTTGTCAGAAACGATTTTCTTTGTCAGAAACGATTATTTTTGTCCAAAACTAAAATTTTTGTCAGAAACGATTATTTTTGTCAGAAACCGCTATTTTATGTCAAAAACGATTATTTTTGTCAGAAACTAACATTTTTGTCAGAAACTATTACTTTTGTCAGAAACGATTATTTTTGTCAGAAACAATTATTTTTTTCCAAAACTACAATTTTTGTCAGAAACGATTATTTTTGTTCAAAACTACAATTTTTGTCGGAAACGATTATTTTTGTCCAAATCTAAAGTTTTTGTCAAAAACGATTATTTTTGACCCAAAGAAAATTTTTTGTCGGGAACGATTATTTTTGTCAGAAACGATTCTTTTTTTCGGGAACCACTATTTTTGTCAGAAACGATAGTTTTTGTCCAAAACTAAAATTTTTGTCAGAAACTATTATTTTTGTCCAAAACTAAAATTTTTGTCAGAAACGATCATATTCGTCAAAAACGATTATTTTTGTCAGAAACGGTTATTTTTGTCCAAAACTAAAATTTTTGTCAGAAACGATTATTTTTGTCCAAAACTATAATATTTGTCAGAAACGATTATATTCGTCAAAAACGATTATTTTTGTCAGAAACGGTTATTTTTGTCCAAAACTAAAATTTTTGTCGGAAACGATTATTTTTGTCAGAAACGATTATTTTTGTCAATAACGATTATTTTTGTCCAAAACTATAATTTTTGTCAGAAACGATTATTTTTGTCAGAAACGATCATTTTTGTCCAAAACGATTATTTTTGTCAGAAACGACTTTCTTTGTCAGAAACGATTATTTTTGTCCAAAACTAAAATTTTTGTCAGAAACGATTATTTTTGTCAGAAACCGCTATTTTATGTCAAAAACGATATTTTTGTCAGAAACTAACATTTTTGTCAGAAACTATTATTTTTGTCAGAAACGATTATTTTTTTCAGAAGCGATTATTTTTGTCCAAAACTAAAATTTTTGTCAGAAACTATTATTTTTGTCAGAAACGATTATTTTTGTCAAAAACGATTATTTTTGTCTCAAACTAAAATTTTTGTCAGAAACGATTATATTTGTCGAAAACGATTATTTTTGTCCAAAACTATAATTTTTGTCAGAAACGATTATTTTTGTCAGAAACGATATTTTTGTCCGGAACCACTATTTTTGTCAGAAACGATTATTTTTGTCCAAAACTAAAATTTTTGTCAGAAACTATTATTTTTGTCCGAAACTAAAATTTTTGTCAGAAACGATTATTTTTCTCAAAAACGACTATTTTTGTCAGAAACGATTATTTTTGTCCAAATCTAAAGTTTTTGTCAAAAACGATTATTTTTGACCCAAAGAAAATTTTTTGTCGGGAACGATTATTTTTGTCAGAAACGATTCTTTTTTTCGGGAACCACTATTTTTGTCAGAAACGATAGTTTTTGTCCAAAACTAAAATTTTTGTCAGAAACTATTATTTTTGTCCAAAACTAAAATTTTTGTCAGAAACGATCATATTCGTCAAAAACGATTATTTTTGTCAGAAACGGTTATTTTTGTCCAAAACTAAAATTTTTGTCAGAAACGATTATTTTTGTCCAAAACTATAATATTTGTCAGAAACGATTATATTCGTCAAAAACGATTATTTTTGTCAGAAACGGTTATTTTTGTCCAAAACTAAAATTTTTGTCGGAAACGATTATTTTTGTCAGAAACGATTATTTTTGTCAATAACGATTATTTTTGTCCAAAACTATAATTTTTGTCAGAAACGATTATTTTTGTCAGAAACGATCATTTTTGTCCAAAACGATTATTTTTGTCAGAAACGACTTTCTTTGTCAGAAACGATTATTTTTGTCCAAAACTAAAATTTTTGTCAGTAACGATTATTTTTGTCAGAAACCGCTATTTTATGTCAAAAACGATATTTTTGTCAGAAACTAACATTTTTGTCAGAAACTATTATTTTTGTCAGAAACGATTATTTTTTTCAGAAGCGATTATTTTTGTCCAAAACTAAAATTTTTGTCAGAAACTATTATTTTTGTCAGAAACGATTATTTTTGTCAAAAACGATTATTTTTGTCTCAAACTAAAATTTTTGTCAGAAACGATTATATTTGTCGAAAACGATTATTTTTGTCCAAAACTATAATTTTTGTCAGAAACGATTATTTTTGTCAGAAACGATATTTTTGTCCGGAACCACTATTTTTGTCAGAAACGATTATTTTTGTCCAAAACTAAAATTTTTGTCAGAAACTATTATTTTTGTCCGAAACTAAAATTTTTGTCAGAAACGATTATTTTTCTCAAAAACGACTATTTTTGTCAGAAACGATTATTTTTTGTTCAAAACTAAAATTTTTGTCAGAAACGATTTTTGTTGTCCAAAACTAAAATTTTTGTCAGAAACGATTATTTTTGTCAGAAACAATTATTTTTGTCCAAAACTACAATTTTTTTCAGAAACGATTATTTTTGTCCAAAACTACAATTTTTGTGGGAAACGATTATTTTTGTCCAAATCTAAAATTTTTGTCAGTAACGATTATTTTTGACTAAAACAAAAATTTTTGTCGGGAACGATTATTTTTGTCAGAAACGATTCTTTTTTTCGATAACCACTATTTTTGTCAGAAACGATTATTTTTGTCCAAAACTAAAATTTTTGTCAGAATCTATTATATTTGTCCAAAACTATAATATTTGTCAGAAACGATTATTCTTGTCTAAAACGATTATTTTTGTCCAAAACTATAATATTTGTCAGAAACGATTATTTTTGTCCAAAACTAAAATTTTTGTCAGAAACTATTATTTTTGTCCAAAACTAAAATTTTTGTCAGAAACGATCATATTCGTCAAAAACGATTATTTTTGTCAGAAACGGTTATTTTTGTCCAAAACTAAAATTTTTGTCAGAAACGATTATTTTTGTCCAAAACTATAATATTCGTCAAAAACGATTATTTTTGTCAGAAACGGTTATTTTTGTCCAAAACTAAAATTTTTGTCAGAAACGATTATTTTTGCCCAAAACTATAATATTTGTCAGAAACGATTATATTCGTCAAAAACGATTATTTTTGTCAGAAACGGTTATTTTTGTCCAAAACTTAAATTTTTGTCGGAAACGATTATTTTTGTCAGAAACGATTATTTTTGTCCAAAACTATAATATTTGTCAGAAACGATTATTTTTGTCAATAACGATTATTTATGTCCAAAACTATAATTTTTGTCAGAAACGATTATTTTTGTCAGAAACGATCATTTTTGTCCAAAACGATTATTTTTGTCAGAAACAATTTTCTTTGTCAGAAACGATTATTTTTGTCCAAAACTAAAATTTTTCTCAGAAACGATTATTTTTGTCAGAAACCGCTATTTTATGTCAAAAACGATTATTTTTGTCAGAAACTAACATTTTTGTCAGAAACTATTATTTTTGTCAGAAACGATTATTTTTTTCAGAAGCGATTATTTTTGTCCAAAACTAAAATTTTTGTCAGAAACTATTATTTTTGTCCAAAACTACATTCTTTGTCAGAAACGATTATTTTTGTCAAAAACGATTATTTTTGTCTCAAACTAAAATTTTTGTCAGAAACGATTATATTTGTCGAAAACGATTATTTTTGTCCAAAACTATAATTTTTGTCAGAAACGATTATTTTTGTCAGAAACGATATTTTTGTCCGGAACCACTATTTTTGTCAGAAACGATTATTTTTGTCCAAAACTAAAATTTTTGTCAGAAACGATTATTTTTGTCCAAAACTAAAATTTTTGTCAGAAACGATTATTTTTCTCAAAAACGATTATTTTTGTCAGAAACGATTATTTTTTGTTCAAAACTAAAATTTTTGTCAGAAACGATTATTTTTGTCCAAAACTAAAATTTTTGTCAGAAACGATTATTTTTGTCCAAAACTAAAATTTTTGTCAGAAACGATTATTTTTCTCAAAAACGAATATTTTTGTCAGAAACGGTTATTTTTGTCCAAAACTAAAATTTTTGTCGGAAACGATTATTTTTGTCAGAAACGATTATTTTTGTCCAAAACTATAATATTTGTCAGAAACGATTATTTTTGTCAATAACGATTATTTTTGTCCAAAACTATAATTTTTGTCAGAAACGATTATTTTTGTCAGAAACGATCATTTTTGTCCAAAACGATTATTTTTGTCAGAAACGATTATTTTTGTCAGAAACGATCATTTTTGTCCAAAACGATTATTTTTTTCAGAAGCGATTATTTTTGTCCAAAACTAAAATTTTTGTCAGAAACTATTATTTTTGTCCAAAACTACATTCTTTGTCAGAAACGATTATTTTTGTCAAAAACGATTATTTTTGTCTCAAACTAAAATTTTTGTCAGAAACGTTTATATTTGTCGAAAATGATTATTTTTGTCCAAAACTATAATTTTTGTCAGAAACGATTATTTTTGTCAGAAACGATATTTTTGTCCGGAACCACTATTTTTGTCAGAAACGATTATTTTTGTCCAAAACTAAAATTTTTGTCAGAAACGATTATTTTTGTCCAAAACTAAAATTTTTGTCAGAAACGATTATTTTTCTCAAAAACGATTATTTTTGTTAGAAACGATTATTTTTTGTTCAAAACTAAAATTTTTGTCAGAAACGATTTTTGTTGTCCAAAACTAAAATTTTTGTCAGAAACGATTATTTTTGTCAGAAACAATTATTTTTGTCCAAAACTACAATTTTTGTCAGAAACGATTATTTTTGTCCAAAACTACAATTTTTGTGGGAAACGATTATTTTTGTCCAAATCAAAAATTTTTGTCAGAAACGATTATTTTTGACCAAAACAAAAATTTTTGTCGGGAACGATTATTTTTGTCAGAAACGATTCTTTTTTTCGGGAACCACTATTTTTGTCAGAAACGATTATTTTTGTCCAAAACTAAAATTTTTGTCAGAATCTATTATATTTGTCCAAAACTATAATATTTGTCAGAAACGATTATTTTTGTCAAAAACGATTATTTTTGTCCAAAACTATAATATTTGTCAGAAACGATTATTTTTGTCCAAAACTAAAATTTTTGTCAGAAACGATCATATTCGTCAAAAACGATTATTTTTGTCAGAAACGGTTATTTTTGTCCAAAACTAAAATTTTTGTCAGAAACGATTATTTTTGTCCAAACCTATAATATTCGTTAAAAACGATTATTTTTGTCAGAAACGGTTATTTTTGTCCAAAACTAAAATTTTTGTCAGAAACGATTATTTTTGTCCAAAACTATAATATTTGTCAGAAACGATTATATTCGTCAAAAACGATTATTTTTGTCAGAAACGGTTATTTATGTCCAAAGCTAAAATTTTTGTCGAAAACGATTATTTTTGTCAGAAACTATTATTTTTGTCCAAAACTATAATATTTGTCAGAAACGATTATTTTTGTCAATTACGATTATTTTTGTCCAAAACTATATTTTTTGTCAGAAACGATTATTTTTGTCAGAAACGATCATTTTTGTCCAAAACGATTATTTTTGTCAGAAACTAAAATTTTTGTCAGAAACGATTATTGTTGTCAGAAACGATTATTTTTGTCATAAACGATTGTTTTTGTCCAAAACTATAATTTTTTACAGAAACGATTATTTTTGTCAAAAACGATTATTTTTGTCCGGAACCACTATTTTTGTCAGAAACGATTATTTTTGTCCAAAACTAAAATTTTTTCAGAAACATTTATTATTGTCTGGAACCGCTATTTTTGTCAGAAACGACTATTTTTGTCAGAAACTAAAATTTTTGTCAGAAACTAAAATTTTTGTCAGAAACTATTATTTTTATGCAAAACTAAAATTTTTGTCAGAAACGATTATTTTTGTCAGAAACTAACATTTTTGTCAGAAACTATTATTTTTGTCCGGAACCACTATTTTTGTCGGAAACGATTATTTTTGTCCAAAACTAAAATTTTTGTCAGAAACTATTATTTTTTTCAGAAACGATTATTTTTGCACAAAACTAAAATTTTTGTCGGAAACGATTATTTTTGTCAGAAACGATTATTTTTGTCCAAAACTAAAATTTTTGTCAGAAACTATTATTTTTGTCCAAAACTATAATATTTGTCAGAAACGATTATTTTTGTCAAAAACGATTATTTTTGTCTCAAACTAAAATTTTTGTCAGAAACGTTAATTTTTGTCCGGAACTGCTTTTTTTGTCAGAAACGATTATTTTTGTCCAAAACGATTATTTTTGTCCAAAACTATAATTTTTGTCAGAAACGATTATTTTTGTCAGAAACGATTATTTTTGTCCAAAACTAAAAGTTTTGACAGAAACGATTATTTTTGTCAGAAACGATTATTTTTGTCCAAAACTAAAATTTTTGTCAGAAATTATTATTTTTGTCCAAAACTAGAAAATTTGTCAAAATCGATTATTTCTTTCCAGAACCGCTATTTTTGTCAGAAACGATTATTTTTGTCCAAATCTAAAATTTTTGTCAGAAACGATTATTTTTGACCAAAACTAAAATTTTTGTCGAAATCGATTATTTTTTTCCAGAACTGCTATTTTTGTCAGAAACGATAATTTTTGTCAGAAACGATTATTTTTTTCTAGAACCGCTATTTTTTGTCAGAATCAATTATATTTGTTCGGATCCTTTTTTTTTGTCAGAAACGATTATTTTTGTCAGAAACTGTGTTTTTTTTCGGAACCTTTTTTTTTTGTCTGAATCGAATATTTTTGTTCGGTACCTCAATTTTTGTGAGAAACGATTATTCTTGTCAGAAACTATAATTTTTGTTCATATCCTTTTTTTTTTTAGAAACGATTATTTTTGTTCAGAACCTCAATTTTTTTCGGAAACGATTATTTTTGTTCAGAACTTCATTTTTTGTCAGAAACGATTATTTTTGTTCGGAATCGATATTTTTGTCAGAAAAGATTATTTATTCGGAACCGCTTTTATTGTCTGATATGATTCTTTTTCGGATCCGCTATTTTTTCAGAATTGATTATTGTTGTTCAGTTCCGCTATATTTTTCAGAATGGATTATTTTTGTTCTGAACCTGTGTTTTTCGGAAATGAATATTTTTGTTCAAAACTGCTATTTTTGTTCATAACTGCTAATTGTTTCGCCTCGACTTTTTTTTTATTTGAAAATGCTATTTTTATTCAAAACTGGTATTTTTTTCTCCTAAACAATTTTTTTGTTTGCCTCGACTTTTATGGTCAAAGCTTCTATTTTTGCCTCATAGTTCTTTTTTGTTCAAAACTATTCCTTTTGTTTAAAACTGCCATTTTCGTTGAAAACTGCTTTTTTTGCCTCGACTATTTTTATTTAAAACTGCTCTTTTTGCTCCAAACAATTTTTTTTTCAAAACTGTTATTTTTGTTTGCCTGGACTTTTTTTGTTCAAATCTGCTATATTTTTGTCTCGTCTATTTCGTTCAAATCTGCCTTTTTGTTCCAAACTTCTATTTTTGTTCCAAACTGTTATTTTTGTTGAAAACTTCATTTTTGTTCAAAATATATATTTTCGTCTGCGCTTTTCTTTATTGTTTCCACTCTTTATGCTCTTCGGCCTTATGGCTAAGAAAAGTGTAGTATCTGTTCTTATCAGCTTAATATCTGGTACGTCTCGCATTTTGAGATCAGAAAGAAGATCTGTTTAAAATGTGCGATTACTTAACTGTACATGCTTTTTGAACCAATTTTACTTAAGTATGAAGCAAAATTTAAATTCAGTTTGATTTCTTACAAAAAAATGGAAAATTATTATATATATGACTTTTCAAATAATTAAGTTTATAAAGAATTCAACGTGAAAAAACATTTCATCATTGGTATTTAAATATTTTTGATATTTGACAGCCAAAATTATAATTGAAAAGTTTCATCTTGATGGATGGGAATTAATTTTCGTTCGTTAAGATGTAAAGTTACTTATCTTTTAAGAATTTATAATCCAATAGTTTATTATATTATTAAAAATATCTCTGGAAGAAATTATGCAGTGTATTATACGAGTATTTAGTTTTTATTTTTATGTCTCTGCCTTAAAGGTACTCGTAGAAAATATAGTTATAGTTTTTAGTAATATATCCTAGTTTTCCATTGTGCTATTTTAATGAATAGAATTATCTACAAAGTCATCTTTGTAGGTATGTTTAATCGAATAAACTTATACAGATATTATCGTTCTAGAACTCATTAACAAATTCCTAAAATACACGCGCTGAAATTTGAAAAAGTTGGCCAATTTGTGTTAAGTCTAAGAGCAGCCCTTTTAATCCGGTTTCCGTAGGAACCGGAGAAGATGGGAAACATAACCGTTAACCTTTATCTCGAAATATAAAAGCTTCTTTAGTAAAAACAGCCACAAATTCATGACTCTTTTCTTACTTTTCATGAGGAAATCCGAGCCCAATAAGTGGAGAATGACGATTTACTATGAGAAAACAGGGAAGTTTAAAAGGAAAGAGAATAAGGAAGAAAAGTCTCCTTGTATTTTATCGTTTGCTCCGTGATGGGAAAATACTCCACGCTCTACTGAAAAAAATGACTCTAGAATCCATAGGTTGTAATATTGGGTTCCTTTTCATTGTTTCTTTCCAGCGATTCCTCCAATCTGCCTTCCTTTACAATATACTTTTAAGGGTCCACACTTCCAAGAGTACATTCCAAGACCACGTTTCCGAAAATTATTGTTTACGAAGTCT
Organism: Pantala flavescens; assembly: GCA_020796165.1. Classification (NCBI taxonomy): domain Eukaryota; kingdom Metazoa; phylum Arthropoda; class Insecta; order Odonata; family Libellulidae; genus Pantala; species Pantala flavescens. The sequence goes on along the minus strand of CM036886.1, from coordinate 14,695,340 downwards.
GCTACTGACCCCGACTCACTCACTTACGGTGACTCCTTTTCATTCATGCTTCTGCTGTTGATTCCAATTTCATTTTTATCGTGTGATAAATATACGATTCATTAACGTAATTTTATTAGCGTATTATAAATTGGAAAACCTACTGTAAAAGATGACTGATTTTGATTTAACGGTTCTTAGTATGTTTTAAAAAAAGTTTACTATACTATATACTATACTATATACTATACTATACTATACTATATACTATACTATATACTATACTATATACTATACTATATACTATACTATATACTATACTATATACTATACTATATATTATACTATATACTATACTATATACTATACTATATACTATACTATATACTATACTATATACTATACTATATACTATACTATATACTATACTATATACTATACTATATACTGAACTATACTATATGCTATATACTATACTATTGGTCTTTGTCCCTTAACATTGCCATGGTGCGTATATATCTTAATTAGGTATATACTTCAAATGCATCGATACACAATAAGAATTTATTTATTTGTGTACCTGTTGGTTTCTTGCATTTTTTCAGGACAATTATTAACGTACTTTATAACGCGTACGATTAACTAGATAACTTCAAATATATTATTACCTTTTGTAAATAGAACCTTGTCGAGAAATTTAATTTCGTAAAAAGCTAATTTTGAGTAATTCAGCTGTATTTTCTTATTTTATCTTAGCGCGCAATGATTTCACAAATTTTGCTTTAAATGAACCAAAAATTTACTAATTGATATTTATGAAGATTGGGGTGTATCGTATTTAAAGTAAAACACGAAAGGGTTACTCTTCCTACTTTCCTCCATTAACCTCCATTTGCAGAAGCATCTCATACTCGTGACGGTATCAAGAAGCGCGCTCCCATGGGACGATGTGCCATACATCTCCCCATACCGCCTTCGAAACCCGCATTGGGAGGTGCCGAAAGCTCTAGAAAGCATTTGTAGCCAAGGATGTGCGTTCGTTAAGCACCCCGAGGGCCCCTTTGAGGGAAGCAGAAGACCTAATTAAACCTTCTATTCGTTCTCCGGTAGATCCTCTTGGTCAGCCATCCGATAAATTTCAGCCGACGACCAGAGGGACATCCTCCAAGAAAATGTCCGTGAAAATCATGTGAAGAACCGAGGCGAAAAACGTTGGAAATTATTCTACTTGTGATGAGGCTCATAAATCTTTTATTTATCCAATTCGGGTGGGTTGTGAATGCATACACGACATTCGGAAGGCAATAGCTCGAGGCTCGTGTATTTGATGTTTTTTCCGAGCTCCGAGAAAAATTAAATCTCGGGTAAATATACACCTTCGATGCTCTCGAAGATTAGTTTGATTAGAACAAATGAAAAGAAAATTATTCTTAGAAATATTTCTGTTGTTTTTGATGAAAAATCTAGTATTTGAAGAGTTTATGAGATGAATAAAATTATCTGTATTACATTTACTACGTAAGATTTTATTGCAATGTATCTTGCAACTATAGATTTGCAAAATTTCAAGCATTCAGCTTATCATAAACGGAATTTTCAAAGAAGAATTTCAATAATAAATTCCTAAAGGGTTTTACAATCTAAGTAAATTATTACTAGGTAAAAAGGAGAACATTATCTGGAACTATATGAGCCTTCTGTATCAAGTTATCGATTAACAAAACTATGCTTTTGTTTACCCTCCCAGCATATTTCGGCTTAACTATCAATATTTCTTTTACAAATCATTACAGTATAAAAGGTGAAATGTTTAAAATTGATTTTTCTGAAACATGTTAAAAACAAATAAATAAAGTAAATAAATAAAATTAAAAAAAGAATAAAATGATTTAATGTGAGAGATAAATATGTATAGAAAATACTAGCAACTTTAATCAGCTATCAGGGATAGCTTGTATATATCAAACTTTTACTAATAACGTTTACTTTATTTCCAAGAAAACTTTAATATACCTTTTCAATATACGGTAAAGTAAAAAAAAATAATTTACATTTTTATCGAAAGGTTACTGATTTGGTGATACTGTAGAACAAAGTCTACGATGAGTTCATCTCAGTTAGAGTCAAGGGTTGTATAGGTGAAATTACCCAAATTGTCCATTCAGTAATAAAGTTCCAGTAAATTCCGCAGCAAGTAATATAACGAAAAAATCTTGAAATCCTCATCTAAAATTTCCGCGATAAATAGCACTCGGAGCCATTTCTATTCAAGAAGTTTCACGGGTAATTGCCACAAATTCGACCCTAATATAGCGATTAAAGCCTTCCCCGAAAGTAGTTAATCACCGCGTTCGTCAGAAAGTCTCCTCTCCTTTGATTAATTTGGCTCCATTCGTTCTTTTTGCATGCACGCTGAAATTCACGCTGCGGCCAAGTGTTGGTTAAGTCGTTTACTTGGATAGCGGAGGCGTATAATTCTGAATTAGTGCTCTGTTACCATGGCGTCCGTGGCAGACCGCATAAGCTCCATGTTCCAAATGCCCAATTTCGTCCTCTCGTCCACTTGCAGTGAAGGACTTTAAACCACAAAGTGGTCGACCCATCTCCATCAGCTCTGCATTGACCTTTCTCCGTTCCTCTAGACCCTTAATCGAACACAGTCGACGAAATGCTACTTCGATTGAACATTCCACGTCGGAGCGATACCAAAAGCCATACTTGGATCGATATTTATAACGAATGCAAAAACATCTCATGCATCACCGATTCCATTACTTATTCCTTTCATTCGATGAATCGGTTTTCAAACCCTTATTAAAATATTACGATATTTTGCCTTGACCATGCGAGTATGCTCACTTCTGCTATTCAAAACTTTCTTGTATCCAGATATGACAGAGAGAGTCACTTCAGATGAAAAAATAACCATTTATATTTTAAAGTTGAATATCAATCAATAATTTATCCATGAATTAATTGAAAAACGAAAGCTATCTGTTTATAATGAAATTGATCTTTTATACAAGTTGAAATTTTATGAAATATTAATTCAAATTTCTCCTTTGATTTAAGGAAATTAGAAATTAGTATTATATATACTACGATAAATAGTTGAATCTATACCTTAGGAATTACGCTACGAAAAAAAAGAAATTCAACAAAAATCTCCCAGTATACTGAAATGCATTAAAATTATTCGTTAGTGGTATGTTTGTTTGGTGTTTGATAATTATGGCACTATGGCTTATATGGATAGATCTACTGACTGTATACTGGGAGATCCAGGTTCGATTCCCACTCATTTCTGATTTTTTTGTTCCCAATATTCATTTTGTTGAATCAGAGCCCTGTGAGATTTCACGCAAAGCAATCCTCAGCCCTGTCCAATGATGCGGTCTTCCTCTGAAACGCGCAATCAATTGGTTTTGAACAAATAAACCGCGAGTTAAAATCCTAAGCTTACGCTTGAAGCGCTCCATAAAGCAACTCCTTCGAAAACTCTTTTCATTGCTCAACTTTTATTTTGGCAACAGTTCCGCTCTACGGAGATTCTTTTGCATTTCATTTCCTTTGCGATGAATCGATCACGTCTCATATTTATTCACTGAGAAAGCAATCTAGTCGTTTCCATGGCAAACGGAGAGCGCTGATCGGATTATGAGATAGAAATTCCCGAGTATTTTTCCGGGAATTGACTGCCAGATTTGCTATTGAAAAAGAAATTATATTAGGTTTTGTCAACGCATGTCCCATCCACCTCAAGATGGTCTAGGTATTGCCTGAAATTTACGTCGTTGCTTGAGTGGACATTTCAATTACATAACGACGGGTAAAGAGGAATCATTGCATGGATTACGTAGGCATGGAATCCAATCCCCTTGCTTTGATTTTTCTATTTCCTTGAACGGAGGTCTTATACAATTGATGTCCAAATTATGTTTTAATAAACGAACTGTGACGAATTAGAGCATAAAATATTTTTAGCATAGATATAATCAAGATTCATGGATAAAAACCTTGATTTAATTTAAATCATTTAATCCTTGTTTTCTGGTATTTGGGAAATCCAGCAATTATTCATTTATTTTAGGTCATACTCACTTTATATACCTAATTGAGCAACAAATGTACCCAAGCGCTCTGGGTACTTTTCGTATTTTATTGGAAATGTTGATCCATAAGAATAGTAATAATAAAATCTATCGAAGTCTTTACTTTATAGAATTCGATAAAAGGAAGTTTAATGAAATACTAACAATTTTCTTGGTAAGGGAATGTCATGGAAACTGATTATTTTGTTGCTTAGTTACTACATTATGCTTTCTAGAAGAACGCTAGGTACCGATTTAATATTGAATTATTAACCGATTTCATATTAAATATTGTAATTAAGGAATAAACTTGAAACATTTCGTATGTTTTGTTCTCTTAATACGTTAGTGTAGTATAGTATAGCTGGTATAGTAGTAGTTAACTTGGAATATGTATACTCCTATCATTAAAATAATTTAACATATTCAGGAATAACAGTAGTGTTTCGCGAAAATAAAATTTGAGTAAAAATGTGGAATACTTTCAACCTGTTCAAGAGAATCATTAAAAGTAAGGAATACGAGCGTATATTTATGCTAGAAACTCAATCATCGTCTACTACGTTTTCAGAATTTACTCGAGTGGATTCTTTTTATAATCTTATATATTTTTCTCTTAAAAATTTTTGCGAATTACGTTCTGCGACCGATGTCCATTTGCAGTCAATATAACCAAAAAGAGATCCGAGTCAACGGCTGAAGAGAGGATAACTGCCTCGAATGAGTGTCTTTTCATGAGTTCATTGTCCTTTGACTTCCTCCTATTCCCAAATAGGGGTCTCTTTCAAACGCAATTCTTTGGTCAAAACAACCTACTCCGTCCATTCACTTCCTTCAACTTGTCTATTTTTCATTCATCTCCCATAACGTTACTCTTCTCTCAGATGCTGTATCCGCTACGGAGATGAAAGCTATTCTAACTCCTCATCCTAAGGAATTTCTGCAGTTATACTCTTATTAAGAGTTAAAGAGATTTTTTTCGTTGAAAATGTATCTCGTTCTCACAGTTCCACTTTTGAACGAGAAAAGCTTAAGAAAGAGAAAAGAGAACTAGATTACTCCTAGAAAATATCATGTACTTAAACTTTCTTGACTTAATGAAGCGACAATTAGCCATTGGCAATAGTTGCTTTCTTTATTTTCATAACCCTCCAACTTCTTTATCATTTTAGTACTTAAGAATCCATCTTTTATAATATACTAACAGCCTGTCTTATTCTACAACCTATTTATCGTCAATGTGTACTTCATAAACCTTCTTTTGTAAGACAAAATAAACTACTTACTGATTCATTGAAGAACAGTTTTGATTAGCCCAATATTTACCACTTTTTGCTATAAAAATCAATTTAACTAAGTTTGGATTAGTGTAGCGATTGGTAGGAGTACACTATCTAGAAATTTACTTTTTAACTCCATTAGATAATACGTATCTATTTTTCAGAAATCTCTCAAAAGTAATGATATATGAAAACAAAGATTCATTATTCATGCCGTGATAGATTCATCATTCATGAATCTATCACGACAGCTGGAGTGAACCTAAGGTATAAATTACCATATTAAGTAAATGTTATGATTACTTTCGTATTTTCTCTTTAAAAATGAATATCTACATTACTTTAGGTTATAACTCTGAGTTTAACAGTAAATTGATGTGGATGGTTTCGTATATCAATCGAGGCGAAAACCATACCTTATTCAAATAAGTTTTTCGTAAAAGTATCTGAGGACGGGGCTTGTATACCTCCATCAACTTGCCAAATGAAATCTGATAACATCTAATGTAACAAAAGTAATACGGCACTTCCTTTGTGAAATGTCAACATGTATGGACAACTTTATCGACAGACCCTTTTAAAAACTTCACAAAGAATATAAATTTCTAAACATCTTCCCGAAATATGATTTAATCATTCGCTGTTGCATCGTCAACAATACCTTCGCATGAGATTGGAGCCCCTCCTGTCGGTGGTTCTTGAAAACTTTTGAGGGTATATATGAAACGTGATCGCACGTATGGATCTGCAGGAATTCCAGCTCTTCCTCAATATCCCTCCAGGTGTCCTTCCATTCTTCGAGGTAAAGTCTTAATGGTGTCGTTAAAAGTGAGGGGGAAGAATGATTGGTCGGAGTTTGTTGGAAGGCTGAGTTCCCATCTTCTGCGGTTCGAAAGAAGATTAAAAGCTAGCGGAGGGAAGCAGTAAAAGGAAAAGCGATAGGAATTTCGCAGTCAAGGAAGAGAATGAGTGTGTTTGATGGGGATAATGAAACTTAGAAACAGATGGCGTGTTCTGAGATACGGGGAAGGGGTAAGAGCCGAGAAAGTCGCATTTGCCCCGAGGAAAGAATTCAAACGGGAGCACTTGGGAAATAGTCATCGGAAAATGAACAGACGCCAATTATTTGTAATGATACGGATTTACTCGGCCAAAATTGGGGAATGATTAAAAAGCATACAGTGGTATTCAATAAAGCATTCTTTATTAATTATATATTTTGAAAAACAGGAGGATGAATGAGAAACTGAGTCCGCCGATGACAACTGCTGAATATATTTTTTCTTAAATATTACCTCTCGCTTTAAGAAATAGGTTTTGGGAAATGATAAATACTTTTTTTATAAATTAACATTTATATTTCTCGAAATGTATTACTGTTAATATAAAGTGAAGTATGAAATTATATTTAAGATGTGCTAATTTAAAAATAATCTCGTTAAAATAAAATATACTTCTAGTAAATATTCACTAAGATTTAAAGTGCCATAGGATATTTAAAAATGGGTTTTGAGCATGCGCATTAGTGTATTATCCTTGTTGCAGTGTTATACTCGCAGGAGCGAGTTCAAAGACACATTTAGATGAACCACAACTCACAATTTTCGTAAAATTCTCCAAAAACCGAAAACGGAAATGAAACTTTGTGTACAACGGGCATCTCAATATTTAATCTGAATGTTTTTACGTAAATTTTACGAAATTTCTACTAAATAAATATTAATAAACTTTATAATATTTTTGAATATAGGACATAAGTTATGTCCAAAGCAACTTTTTTCATTACATAATATCTATTAAGTGCATACTACTATATCCCTGAATTATGATATTTATAAAAAATCCCTTCCAGTTACAAAACATAGTTAATTATTAAGAGTAATTAAATTGTACGAATCTCAAGTCGTATCTCAAATATATACGTAAAACTGGTATATATTATATTTTAAAGGAAATGATTAACTTCGTATTTATTTAGTATATACATTTGAGATATTAGGATACTTGAAAAACTTACTATTATAAACTTTCAATGTCAAACTCAATAAAATTAGATACATAAAATACGAAAGCATATGATAACAACAGAAGTTTTACTCCATAAAACCCTTTCTTCTCCTTCCAATTTGTATAGACCGCCCATCATAAATGGAGCGCAAAATCTCTCAAAGGGAAAATACTTTCGATGAATGGAGGCAAGCGATCGAACAATGGCGCAAACGGGAGAGAAATCGTTATAAAATCACGTGACACCCTAATTAGGTTCTCCGTTGAAAACTAGGAGGCGTAATATTTTGCGAAGATGAAACCTGCGAAGAAGAGGAAAGCAACAGTGTCTGTGGCGTCGCAATTACGTCTTGATTTATGACCGTCTGATAACAAGCCCAGAGAAAGGGGCTCCTTCTTAGGTCAGCGGTGGGAATTGTAGCCTCTAGTATTGAAGTATGGGCGCCTTGGGAGAATGGCGAGGATGGGCCTGTCCCGACATGCTTTGCTCGTTTGTTTCTCACGTCCTCAACGGAGGCCTCTTTCCAAGTCCGAAAAAGTACTTTTCCTGACACTTTGAAGCCACCGAAGACTGATTCCACGTTATGAAAATACGCTTCAAGTAGAAGATGCGGATATAAGGAGGAGTATCCAAGGAGGTAACCATGGCAGCGCTCCTACCGTTACGTTCTTTACGACCGAACTATCCACGCAGTTACGAGTATATATCTTAGCTCTATTTTATTGCTTCAGGTTGTTTCACATCCATTTTACTTCGAAAACAATTTCGTGGATTGAATTCTTGTGGGTTTATTTTAGGGAAGGGAATTTTTAAAGATTTATGCTAGTTAGAAATAAAGCAAAACCGGAAATATAAGATAAGGATATTTTTGGATCTTATAAGAAAATATCGTAAGAAATTTCGATGTAAAAAAATTTATTAAGAAAATAGTTGCTGAAAAGACTGAGAAAAGAAAAATTACACGTCTCATATAACTTAATTGCTTATTTTTTAATACTATCATACTCTAATTCTAAGTTTTTAGGACCGAAGCAGTCTTTTTAAATATTTTGAATGAACTGTTATAAGCGATTACAGCTTTGCTATACTTGAACATTTCATTATCATCTTTAATTGAAATTTTTATGTAGACACTTTGATTGATTCTTTAAATAAATAAGAGAAAATAATAAAAGAATATGGAGAGGATGTACAACATAAACATATCCACGAGCAGAAAGTATAATTGCAATTATAAAAAAATAATTTCTGTGAAAAAATATAGTTGCCTATGTTTTCCTCAAGGAAAGATACTGATTTCCTGATTCATTAAGAAAAACTCCATTATCAAAGAGAAGAAGTTTATAGAGGATGGGAATGTTAACCCGTGGAGGTCACCCGCTCGTATATATTCATAAGTATACAATTTAGTTGGACGTTAAATTATCGTCGTTGCTTATCAAGCGAAAATGTCTCGTAATATTCAGCGTTCAGTGTTGAAAGATACCTAGTTGTGGAGGATGGGTTCCCTATTTCACCTAGCGGTGGAAAAATATGGTAGGAAAGATTAAGTCGTTAAGGTTCCCGTCTCTATATCACCATAGGGACCTTTATAGTTGACATGGAAGTTTTATTAGGAGACCTCCGCCAACTTAAGATATTGAAATATATATGGATATTGAAATATTCATGAGTAAAACGTAGGAAATTGCTTTTGGGATCAAGTCTTCTTCTCCTCTTGTTCTTTCTGGAGATCCATAATATTTGCTGCTTAAATATTTTACTACCTTTAATGGCTTCTGGTGTAGGAGAAGTGCACAATGAACTTCGGTTTTGAAGAATCCTTGAAATGATACTGTAAAAAGGATGCTGGGTACATAGACCTTTGGTTATCAATTTATAAGGGATACATAATGATGTACAATTAGAATCTATTATGATTTAAAGGGAATTAAAATTGATATATTTTCTAACGAATTTTATATTTTTTAATGACTCCACAAAAAATTCTTATAGAAGGAAATTGGATAATATGCTGAAATAATAATATAAATATAAAATGTATTGATGAAACTGTCCAATATTTAAGATTGTAGAGTCAAGTACTCTTAGAATGTAATGAAATATATTTTACCGATTTTTAGCTTTAATATAAAGTGAAACATCCCAAAGGATGAGGATTAAAATGACAATTGAACGACAACCTTTTTTTTGATGCTTCGTACCTTTAAAAATCGGATTAAGAATAGATAAAGTTTTGTTAGTGCGGTCAAAACATCACGTACAATACTTCTCTCCAAGATGACCCTCATTTTGATGCTTAACCTTAAACTCCGATTCATAAAAAGGGTCCAAGACGATGTTTCCTTCGAAGTAACCTTCATAAGGACATTTAATCATTCTCGTCAGAATAATCCCCCCCCGCAGGGAATTGAAAAGTTTGCTGGCAAAGTCTGAAAAAAAGGCGTTGCCTTGGAGAGAAATTTGCGAATTTCGCGAACCCGAAATAGCGTGCTTAAAATCAGAGCGTGGTGGAGGAAGAAGGATCACGTGTCGTGGTTCCTTCTGGTGCGTTTTATGATGGCAAAGATGACACCCGCCCCACGCGTCAGGAGGTATATGGGAATGATGTCGTTTTTACATGGTTTGATAAATGGAGCGCTCTCTTGTTACACCGACGGTAATTGATTTAGGTTTTCCGGACCTTTTAGAAGGCACCTTCTCGCATATATATAAACGGGGACGTTTTCTTGGAATCTTTCGACGTAAAGGAATCAGAAGACATCCAGTTTTTCGGAAGATGGATAGAAAAATGGGATGTGTTTGGTTGAAAAATAAGGGAGACGAAAACTTTTAGATTGAATATTCTAGATTTTAAATATTTTTTAAAAATTAGAATATTTTAACATATTAATAAGATATTATTAATTCACAAAATCGGAATATTATTTTTATCGACCTAAGATGGAATGAGTAAAAATTACATTCAAGACTCACAGAAGAGTACAAACCCTTGGCCCTGTGCTGAAATATCAATCTGGAATGGGTATCACAACAATTTCTTAAGACAGGAATCTAATTTAGCACAAATGGTAAACGATGGTTTGTTTTTTTAATATATAGGTAATCAGCTTCTAAGATAAAAGAGTAAAGGGTTTATCAGAGTTGCTTGACGATCTTTCACAAAAGCGTATGAAGTATTTCGGAAACAAATATTAACCAATTTCTTTGCTTACAAGTATTTCTACTTTGAGTAAAGGAGAATTATCATCTATGTTTCTGATTAAAAGGTAATGTGGGTCCAAAAAAAACTTAACTAATCGGAATATTTTACATGTAAACTCTCAAGTATCTTAATTTGGTGTATTACGAAGTAATCTTCCAGAATGAACGTGAAAATACTTGAAAACCTATTTCTTTCTCACTCTGAATTTTTTCTCGTTTCATAGCAATGCTCTTCATTTCTTTTTTCCTTAGTATGAGAGTAAACAATTTTTCGGAACTCTTTTTCTGAAGTCAATTAAAGTGAGTTACGCTTATCCTTTTCACTCCTTGACATTAATTACCTCCACGTATTAATTATATAAGCCTAGGGAACTGTCAGGCTTTTCAAGCTCATTAATTTTTTATCTCATGATAATAAGATTTCATCTAGGTGTGCATAATTTTACTTTGAAAGCTTTAGTTCGAAATTCATAGAGTTGATGAAGGAAAATTCAGAGGGAGTTGACTTGATTGATGAGGGCAAATGTGTATTGTGACACACATCACTTAAATAATAATGAATACTTATTGTTTGATCATATAGAATTATATTAGTAATCTAACAATACCCTCATGATGAGCCATGAGCGATCGTTTCTAAGTTAATTGGAATATCTCTTCTTGAGAGTACCGATATCTTTTATGTACTTTAATTTTGTGGATATAATTATTCTGTTCTTCATATCAATAGAATAATTAAGTATACTAAAAATCTAATTACAGGCAACGTTTAGAAAAGAATTACCGTAATGATTGTGATATGGAAAGTAAAAAAGTAGTAACGCCATCATTTAAAAATACCTTACAGAATTTCTAGATTATTCCTTCTAAATAAAGATATTAGTTTTGATTCTTTGTATTATAATTATAATAATTATAATCCAAATGTCTCCAGCTTATGACGATTTCTTGCAAGGGCACTATTTGAAAATGGATCGTATCTGCTTCACTGTGTAGCTTAGAGATTATTTGATTATTAAATTAAAATTCAACGGATTACTTCTCCCTAGAACGAATTAAAGCCACCACCCGTTTATTATTAACAGAGAGGATTACAATTTCAATCTTCAAAATGTTTAAGCATGACATTCAAAATTTAATTAAATGAATCAATATAGTATCTTATTATTATGATAACTTTGTGGGTAAAAGTAAACATCTTTTGTCTGGATGTGCTTGAAAACGCTGCATCTCGTCTCTGTTATTGAGCATCCCTCAGCGTTGGCATTCGTGTGGAATATCTCCGCGCTTGTTATGCCTTGCCAATTATCTTGCATCCTAACCAGCAATTCAGTGGACGGCTGAGTTTGTAAAGTGCTACGGTTATCTTTCCTAGAGGTCGATCCTCCTCCTGCATTTAATACTGATAAAGCATTTTTTGTTTGATGCTCTTTCAAACTTCTTTCTACTCTTCGAAATGAATGTAAAAGGATTCGTGAGCTTTTACTTTGAATTCATATCAAAAGTTTATATCTCCACTCTATTCCAATATTAAATTTTTAATTTTCTGTTGATTATACAATCAATACCGATTATTCAAGTTTATTGATACCTATTCAACCAAATGAGAAAAGCATTCACTCTTCATGAAGTATACGGCTTAAAGAATACTCAGAGCAATGTTCTGTAAGATAAATCTAGTAATTAAATCTTTCATTACGGTAATATTGCTCATAAAGGACTACAAGTAGTGTCATAATAATGAGAGTAAATTATCAGTTATTTACATGGTGCTGCATAGGAAAAATAAAAAAAAAAATTAATGTATGTGTACTTCCTTCTTTATTTATGCATAACTACAGGCTAGAATACTGTATTGTAATTAATTCATCATATATAAAAGGTGCAAAAAGTTTGAAATAAAATAGATAGAAGGTGAAATTTGCCACTCGGTGCTAAGTAATGTTGAATGTAGTCAAACGATTCGTTTGATTCATATAATGTAGACGTAATGTTGATTAAATAGGGAATTTTAAGTCACATTGGGAACATTTATTCGACTGTGAAATACATTAACAGGAAGTTACCCAAGGTGATTTTAGCATTAGAAGGAGTTATGAATAGCTAATATTTGATCTGCACATACAGAAGCATTGACAGAGCCACTATTTCTATGATTATGTCAATTCCCTGCAGAGTGAATATGAGTCCAATTTTAAGTCTGATTTGTTTGAATTGAATGACAATGTTTATTCAATGTTCCAATTGCATGTATGCTTTTTATAACTTCGAAAAGAGAAAACAGAATCAAGGTAGTTCTACAGAAAATCAAATGCTCGCATGTTTCACTTGATTACTCTTAATCCTAGATAAAAATGAAAAAATTCCAGCGGAACTTCCTTAACTACTCGTAAATTGTTCCATTTTTCTAGGAATAAAACACAATGTTCTGCAATAAATGAAGCTGAATAAATACTTGCCATATTGTCCGAGTTCTAGAAATCTTAGTCACATATTAGCGTATCTCATTTCTTAAATTTCGAACGCACTAAGAGCTCTTAAAATATAATTCCCTTTATTTTCTTCTTTTAATCATTTTTACAAATTAGAACTATTTTAAAAACTAATAAAGATATTTAAAAGTTGGTGTATTTTGAAATTAATCATAACGAAAGATCTCCAATCCATAATAGGAAGAATAAACACACTTTACGTAACACATGAATGTGATGCTGAACATTTAAAATACATCGTTGAAGTATTACGTATTCATCTATCAATGCTATTGTTTGTTTATGAAAACATAAATATTATATTTCGTCTGGTTCTCTTGATTGTAGGAAAAATCAAAGAGCAAGTCATCATCCATTGATGTTCTATTAAGAATATTTATCTGTGAACTCCATATTTTATAATTTATTACAGATCGTTTAATACCAAAGAGAATTCATATTTTCACTCGAGTGCTTCAATTTTAGGATTTGATTGTTTGCTAACAGTTGTGAAAATATAGAAAATAGAAGACTAGACTCGGGTCATTTATTTTAGAGAAGAGAACATGCCAGGAATGCATGGTGCGAATTCCTGGTCGGTGTGTCCCTTCGCAGTGAATCGTGCTGGGACGAGATTCAGAAGAGGGTATTGTCTTCGTTGCATTCCTTTTATTTTGTCAAATATCTCTAAGAAATAGACAGTCGTGTGTCTCGAACAAGTTTTGTCGGTGTCTAGCTGAAAAGGAAGAAGTTACAGTCGCTTAGAGAGAATTCGATGACGTCTCTTCAGTACGAGAGTGAGTATGGGTTTTATATTTTTCAGAAATTTAGTGGTTCATGCACATTTGAAAAAGGACATACTATGTGTTGCAGTACAAAGTTCACGAAGATGAGTTTATTATTAATTATAAACGCATTACACTTTTTAATTTTTGGCAATAGGTAATGCAATTTCGTCCAAACATCATCCACCATATTGGTCCTGGAATATGAAGAGAGCATATTAAATTTCAATGATTAGAAGTAGACATAATATTACATATAACGTTGATTTAAGGTCATGGATATAGCTATGAAAATTATAAAAATAATAGTATACTATATGCAAAATTAATTACTTTTTAGTTAGCTATAGTTTTGTTTTGTTTATAGAACGTTATAACTGAAACGTCATGTTATTTCTTGCTTCACCTTCGAAATTCCTCTATAAGACTATAAGTAACCATAAGACCACTAGCGAAGGAGTGTTGCACCTTCTGCACTAATATCGCAATAATAACCGCATCACCCCGTCGTTCCAACGTGCAAACCATGAAGCTCAGTCGTCGTTGCCACATAACTGTAGAAGGTCGTCGTCTGAGATATTTCGAGGTCCCTCCGCAGTCTCCCGTGTGGTCGATGGAATTCACTGTGAGCAAATTCTATGTGCAAGAATCCATCGGTTGACAGCGGAGGAATTGAATGCAGTCCATGAAAACTTAGGAGTGTTGGATAGAAGGAGCATGATACAAGAGTGATTCCTCTGAAGAGGACAAGTTGCCGATTTTTAATAACTAATACAACCTGAAGGTCAGTAGAAAAGATATTATTCACAATTTTGATAATTCTTTTAGTTTTAAGAGGCATAATTTTGATGGTGTACCAAATTTACTGAAGATGATAACTCTGAAATTTTTCGGTTGGTAGGGTGGCTAAATAGGTTTTGCACGTTTGAGTACAGTATTTTCAATTCAGATAAAAGAATCATGATTTTTCATAAATCCTTTCAAAAATGGAGGGGAAATAATTAGTTATGTCTACCTTTACCACAATATTAAGGTAGTATAAATAATAAAGGTAGAAGTAACTAATTTCCTTTCCCGTTCATTATGGAGAAAAACCACGAAGTCAAAGCCGAGTTAGCAGAGAGCCTTCAAAAAACATCGAGGGCTGAAAATGATACAATGAAAAGTATCAGTAAATGCGATGATATAACCCTAGGAAATGCATAACGTAATCGGAAATTTTCGCCCAAAAAGTTGTAATTGAAAATAAAATTCAAAGTGAATTCAAATAATGCATTCAATATTGTTAGACGCCTTAGTCTGAGATACAGTCTGCTTCTCACCGATCATTTTCAGAATTTGGGATGATAATGAAATGTCGAGTGTCGATGCCGTATTTTGGGATCCAATTTTTTGTTTTTTCAATCAATCTTTGAATAAATTTCGTCACGTCAATTATCCTATTCGCCAATCAGTTTATTATTTCTCCTTCTGCTTATTGAGCATGATAATATAAAATTGGTTCTCGAAATCATCGATATTTACGTGGCTGAAATTAAGAGGAAGCCACTTACCCAAGTAAATTAGGAAAGGAAACAAGAGAAGGAACAAATTAGAGGAGTTGGTTGGGTGAAAACAGTAAACAAGGGTAATGGTGGATCAGTAAACAAGGGCAACTGTTTTCCCTCCTTATTTATGGGATCACTCGATGTTGGCCGCCGAGGAAAATATTAACCGTTACTTATATTTGCTTTAACTAACAAAATCTCGCCTCCTGCATACCTCACAAATATTACCACAGATAACGTCAATGTTTTGAGTTGCGATCCATCGTTAATTTCACAGCCATTCCATGTGATGATTAGTAATCCAATTACAAAAATAACTTTCCGTTTTCTTGCGAAGAACTTCCTCTGAATTCCTGATGAAATTTTTATGAAATAACGTCGATTTAGATATTGAACTTGAGCTGTGAAATGTTTCGATACTTACAATAAACATATGCACACTAAATTTGCAGGTTATATATCGACCGCGACAATTTAAGAGACACTTTACTCGATGCTGTTAATTTTACATTGACGTAAAAAAGTTGCCGTACCCTTAGGATGTAAACAGAAATTATTTATTTATGGATCAATTTGAACTCTACATTGCGGTTATTCCATTTCAATTTTGCCGAGTAATAAAATAAATTCTGCTTAAATTATACCAAAAAAAATTTAGTACTAGTTGGTCTTTACTATGCTTACATCTTTTTTACTTTGACTCGTTAAAGCACAGGGGTGTAATTAAAAACTCTATTACATTATAATACTTCTCATTTCCATCATATTTATATATCTATTTCTTTTTAATCGATGAAAAGGTCGAGCCATTATTTATCAGTACTCGAATTCGACAAAAATTAATGAAACCTTTTGTTGAAAAGCGAAATATTCTATTTTATATAATTCGCATAGCATATTTCAATTCACGGGAGATAATTAAAATGGATGTGCGGTGGATAGAAACCTTAATTTATTGCTCTGCAATAAATTAATCATTCTTCATTTCATGTATAAATTTATCTAAAAAGTATTTTCGCCTCAAGAGTGTCAAGGTCATTTATATTTTGGAGGTTTCAATATGATGCTCTTTTATTTTAAAGTTAATTAATTCGGCGTATCATATTGATTGAAATATTATAAAGTGACACCTTTGAAAATAAATCATGTTTCGTGGAAATACCTTATTTTTGAGAGATGAAAAATCTAGTAAATATCATCAATAGAACAATATCAATACAAAATTTTATATTGTCTACTCAAAATACTAAAAAGACCGATACTACTATATTTATAACTTATGTTGAAGGATTAGATGAAAAAAATACTATATTAAAGCATTGTATTTACTTGGGTTATGATGGGAAGTTAAGGAAAAAAGTTCGAGGTTTAAAAAGGCAAAGGCATATTTTTTGTTGAGGTCATCATCATAATCATTCTTCTCTTCTTGAAATGATCTTAACAGTGCTGTTATCCCCACGTATATATTTCTAGCGCGATCTGTTACATTTCTTGCTAGTTCTTTCCTCTTTCTGAATCAGGTAGCATTCCAAATTCCCTTCTTACTCTTTTTACATTGATCTTACCATCACAAATTTTCTTCCATCATGAGTCTGTACTTAGAATGTGACTTGACTTATTTGGATACTTTTTTCTTATACTCTTCACAATATCCCGCACTTCTCTAACCTTCCATAGTAACTCTTAATTTCTAACCCCTGCTGATGTTATACGCCTACGTTATTCCTTAGCTGTAAAGGACGTTTAGATCCTTCACTGTCTTCTGTCAGTATAGCCGTCTCTCATGAGCTTTGATGACCTTCATCTCAATGTGTTCCAAAGAGTACGACAGCGTAGATGTTTTAGAACCCTTCGGAAGGTTATCTGATCCAGGTACATAGACGGAAGGACAATACGCTCAGGCAAGGAAGATCTCATTTGTCGTTGGCTAAGGATAAGGGGTGCTGGAGATAAAAAGAACTGTGAAAGAATACTTTTAGGTTTATCTGAGAGAAGTTGGAAGCTTAGTAGGATATTATATCCGATATATAAAATCTGATATGGAGATGATCTTTCTGTAAAGAGATACCAACTTCCTACATGTTGTATATGATGGTAAATTTTCTGAAAAGTGGTTCAGGAAACTTTTTTGGGGGTACTTGCTTATATGAGGGAGGGGTGATGGACAGGTACCATGAAAACAGGTGTTAAGATGAGTCCTCTCTCTTACGAAATGCAAGGTTAAATATGACGAATGAGGGAAATTTTGTTGAGGAATCGCTTTAGAACTGAAATAGCGCAATATAGGAATTCGGAGATCAGGGTTCGAGTCCGAGTCCAATCAAATTTTTTCGTAAATATTATTCTTTAAGTTTATTCCAAACCGTGCAAATTTTTACGCAGTTACCTTTATACCTTACAACGTTACTCTGATAATTAATTAAAAACGGTAATGTGTAATTCCTTTTTGATATTATGAATTTATTAGTGGAAACTTTTGGTAATTGAGAATAAAGAAAAGACTAGAGTTCTATAAAATATCTCATCAAAACCTGCATTCATGGTTAAATTTGAAATAGGTACTTATTAGTGTAAAATCTACTTAAAAGCTAACGTACACTGTATGATTATCAATAGGCGTTCCATAACAATGAAATTTTAATTTGATACTTCAAACCTTAAAGCGTTTAAGGCTCACATAATGGAGAAAATATTCATCCACTTTTATTACAATTCATGCCCACTACGCGTATTAGATGAAGTATCAGTGGAGGAGAGTTATTCCCAATTTTTTATGGGCATCGCCTTTTAATGGAACATAAGAGTGGGCTCAGTGGTCTATTAATACCCGATATAAACTCCGCTTCCCTTCCTTTTCAATATTTCACTCATTATTTCGGCAGCTGATATTCATTTGTTATAGAGCTTTCAAATAACGGCGCGTAGAGCATTTTTCATATCTGCGAACCATCCGTTCCTTTCCGCCTACTTTTGCATCACGGAAAGCAATAGAATGACTAATGGGACGTTGAAAAAGGGAAAAAAACTCCCGATGAATTCAGGGGAGTGGAACAGTGTTCTCCATGGACACGCGTATCCGACTTTCCCTGGAAATACTCAAAGTCCATAAACCATTAAAGCTGTTGAATCGGAAACGTGATAAATAAAAAAAGTCATGGGTTCCTCTCCGGCCGCCTGTGCCATTAACCGCCTCTCTTAATGTTGGGAATCACTGTTCCCTTCGTCGCTGATAAAAAAAAGAACTCCGTCAATGTATTCATGTATTCCGTAACCATCTTCATTATCAGCCTTGTTCCATGTGCGCCCCTGGGCGGTCGCCCTTACCCGATATCCTGCACGCTTAAAATTGATGAACCGGATTCCCTAGGCCCTCTCTCTCTAGGCCTTCCTTTTTCGTTTTTGTCGCCCTTCTCAATAACGAGGAGCCAAACTCGCACGTCTTTTGTTTGTGTATTTTCGCGGTTCTCTTTAGCGATATCTTCATTTAAAATGGCGTTTGTTTGCAGGGCGCAGGGCCGGGAACAATATAGCGAGATTTAAAAAAAACGACGCGATCTTCCCGCAGCGTTTTTTCCCTAATAAAAGGGTTCGGGCTCCGAGATTTCCCGTGTCGAGAGAGGAGTTTGTGTGTTCCATTAATACTAATGGATTACTGAAACACAGTGGGCTACGGTGACACTGATAGATGATCTCTGCTCCCACACGCTATTTGAACCATTAAAGGCTTCTGTTCGAACAAGAGGTGCGAATGGCATAAAAAGGGTGTCTCGCGGGGTTTGGTGACAGGGACTTAAGGTTTTCCCAGACTTTCGACCTGTGCTCTTATGACAGCGGACTGCTCACGGTCACCGATTCCGTCATTAGCATCACTTTCATATCACCGCCATCTCCCAATTTCCGCTTTCTTCGTAATAGAGCAGTACGTGATCTCTTTCGTGGATGAGGTGTGGGAAACGTGTCTTTCTGCAGAGGTGCGTGGGAGAGTGGTAACGCGTCCGTGGGAAATGAAAATATTTCCTCGGGAGCGTTATTGGAATAGGGAAAATAGTGAGGAAGGAGTTTTTTTGAATAAAGTTTTCGTTAAGTCTCCTAGGGTGATTCCCATCCCAAGTTTTCGAAAGCAAACTTAGGAGAATAATTCGTTTTGACCTTTGGCAAGAAGTTTCTCGCAGGAAATTTCGCGAATGATTCGTTTTATTAGTTTAATCTCGCTCCGGATGACTGACGTGTAATTAATGGTCTGATTTAATTTCTGGTTTATATTTATTTGAAAATCATTTTGTTCCATGATCATGTACAAATGAGACTAGAGATTATAAATTTCTCTCGTACACTTTCGGAGAGGGAATTGTTGATAGGAATATAATTATAATTCATCCTACAATTGAATTACTGTCCTGAAAATTTGATTAATATTAATACAGACTCAATTATTGCTTTTATAGTATGCTTCTTATTAAGTTATTATGTTCTTTTCATGACTAAATTTTAACTAATCATCATTACCCCACATTGTGTTGATGTTTGGAGTTAATTCACTATTTTTTTGCAACATCGTATCTGTGTTAATTGTTTCATTTGGCTGAATATTTTCACTACTTCGAGTAATTTTTATTTCTATACTTATATGATTAAGCTACAGTGAGATAGTTATTACCCTTATAATTATTTAATTTTGCATTTTTATTATTTGAGTTCTCGTCATTTCTATTCCAATTTAAGAGATAATATCGAACATCTTTTGAGTATGATATGCATTGATAGGATGATTTTTAAAATTAAAATATAATTAAGAATAATAATCGTTTCCCTTCTTTATACAATAACTGATATTTACATTTCAATAATTAGTAAAGCTTTCTTACTAATTATTGACAAAATAGTTTTCACCTATGCATATGAAAATATTCTCTTACAATCATCAATTACATGTTAAGAATTAAAGCTATTTGGCATCGTATTATACATTATCAAGTAATAGAAGGCTGTAGGATGAATTAAAACCGTAATTATCATCCAACATCCTACTTTACCGTCTAAAACATAAAGACGGTCGAAAGCGTAAAACCCAAATCTTTCTAACAGACGTTACTTTCCGATCTGCTGCAAAGTTGGACAATGCGGTGGGAATGCGGTCACATGATTTCCTTTTTTCGGACGTGATTTAGTTCTCTGTGTGGATTGTACGTCCATTCGCCATAAGATGATCTCTCGGATAAAGTCCCCTGCGACGTTGCTTGTCTGAAGGGCACTCACCACAACGACCTCTGACCCACCCAAATAAACCCAGTTCCTTCTGCGAGAGTTCTCAACCGATAAAAACCTACAAATTTATAGCTTTCGAGGTTAATATTTTTCCCTAGTGACGGAATTCCAATAGGTTGCATATCCTATTCTTACGACTCAAGACGATATCGAACTTTCCTTCACGAAAACTCTATCGTGCATTTCCGAAGCATAAAAAACTTGCTATTAAAGTCGATATCTTGTGATTTGTAACTACATTGCTTTAATTTTTTAATGTAGTGTGTCTAAAATACGATTGATTTGTGAAAATTGGTGAATTATAATGTTAATCATGATCGGAGTAATTGTGATGTTGATTTTTAATTGTTTGAAGATTAATTTCTGATGGCAAACATAGAATTAAATGCGAAGAATCCCTTTGTGATAAAGGAAGTATTTATTTCGTATTTACAAGGATAAAATATCTCTTCGTTTTCTGAAAATTATTTTTGGAGAAATAATTCTGAGTAGATTTCATAAAATTTAAAAATATTAAATATAATTGCTCATCATAGTTTAATTAAAAATGGCAATTGTAATAATCGATGGTTTAAGTTATGAATTGTTACACACCTCTTCAACTCATTTATGGATGGAGAATTTGAAATCTATCTTCAACATTCCTTTGCATGACCTAAACGGAAAATAAAGGTCTTTGGGTATATCCTTACTATCTTATTAAAGTTTTTAAATATGAAAGTTGTAATAATGGTTCACATTTGGATCCATTTCTTGAAAATGTTTTTAACTGTGAGATGATATTGAAATACTATTATTTCCTTGAATTGGAATATTTTTAGATGTTTCTAATTTATTAGCATCATATGATTCGAGTTTATAATGGCTATCTTACGGTCTAACCACAAAAAGCTCCAGAAAAAATACAGTGAGAATCAGTATTCTAAATTAATTTCGTTCCTTTAAGCATTTAAGGATATACTATTAATTGATATTTATGTACTATAATAATTATTTATAGAATTTTGTATGTTAAGTGTTTTTACAAATTTATAATATATGTAGAACATAACTGCCACCAGGCTTACAGCTAACTAGCAGTTTACTTGTTATAATAATAGTAAATTCCGTCTAAGATGAGAAATTACGATAATATAAGCAAATATTTTAACGCGTAAATATCGTGTCTAATTCAGCTATAATTTTTAACTTTTTGAAAAATTACTGATATTTCATTCTTTGCTACTCTTCGAAGTATACTTCAATGCCATTTGACGTTATCTCGGCACTTATGACAGTTTAATCGAAGGATAACTGCTCCGAAACTTAGGTGTCGCTAAAACTTCTAAGATGACGCTGTGAGTGCCATGAAAACTTCATCGTAGAATCCATTCGTGGTAGCTGAAATTGCCTCTATGATTGCTACCGTTTAATTCTTGTGATTCATTAATCACTTGTTCCTTGAAAACTCTTTTTGGAATATTGATTTTTAGAACAACAGGATACATTTAGATTGCCTTTATATATTGGTCTGAATTGAAGATTTACTTTTTTATTTTCATAATATTTTAATGAAATCGTTATATTATTTGTGTTTTTAATACACATCTATCCATGTTTGTTATTATTTAGTCACAATTTACTTCATCTGCGTAGAATTTAGAATGAAGATTTATTATAGAAAAGCAGCAATAAATTAATTATTATATCGCATATATCGCCTTTGTAATTCTAAAGAAATTGCATTTCCAAACATACACTGCATAAATGTATACGAAAACATTGATGATAAAAATTGGTTGTTATGTAAATCATACTCTCAAATTTTGCGAGTAGAATCACGGTGTTAAGCAACCCCTGACACTCACAATAGTAGCCCGGAAGGTTCTTATATTTTCGCAAATGCTATAACATGAGTTAATTTGCCAATAAATTAAATTTTTACACAGAAATATTTTCGGGAAAGTGCGTTAAATATAAATAAAATTGATTTTAACACCGTCGTTTGACAAATATCGAGGTGATTGTTAAGCCATCTCCAACCTCCGAAAATAGATCGTACAAAGGCGTAAAAAAGTGTGGGACGGAATCATACAAAGGTAAAATTCGAGTTAATTTTTTCCCTTTACGACTTCATTAGGCGACCGATTGCGCGCAGTGTTGCAGATCAATGGCATTTGTCCCAACAATTTTGGCGAAACTGCGGATGTATTTTATTTTCACTATTTCATCTTTTCGCTGAAATTTGGTTGAATACGAGCGAAATGAAATTTCATTTTGAATCAATTCTGCAAGATTATTTTTTTTTTCAAATTGTTTCGTCCGCAGCTGAATTATAGAGGCAATTTTGAAAGAAAAAGAGTTATTTATAGATTTGGGTCGAAAAAAGCAAATTTTTGGAACTCTGGTAGTGACCATGTGTAATGATGTGCAACTTATGAATAATATTTGTGCCATTGTGTGTAGGTGTACAAGTTTACAAATCCTTGAGATCTATAAATGGAAAATAAAAAAGGAAATTGTAAGTTAATCGTTAAAGATACAAGAATTAAAAAGGATGCACTTCTATTTATTAAATGACGGGACTTGAAATTGGAATTTTGAATCGAATTGACAAGAATTGACAGAATGAAATAAAAATATGATATATTTTAAAAATACTGATAAAATGTAAGATTTAAATAATATTAATCATAGAAACATTTAAGAAAATAGATTCCATTCAGTGTCAGATTTAAGATCCATAACAGAATTTTAATTTAGATGAAGAATAAATTTGTGCTATGTAATAATAATTCTTATATATAGCAGAATATAAATAAGGGAAATGTAAAAGAAGAGCCTAGAAATTGGCTGAAAATGTATAATCATTTAATAAAACCTCACCTCCTGGAAAGTAAGACATAAAGGATAAAGAAAATCCTTCGTTTCTTACAAATTTTCATCAGCTAAAATAAATGTCCCGTGATAACATAACTTCTCATATTTATTAAACGAAACCTTAACGCATAAATGCTTGATGATCGCTTGTAAAGATGAGCTTAAGCTGATTTCCAATCTGAGTAATGCGTTAGGGCTTCATCTAAGACGTAACTGTTTGTTGTTGACTCAATCCTCAAAGCCCCACGTACAGAGGCAACGGTGTGAATGATTGAAAGTGTAAGAGGATGGAAGAAATCCTATGGTTTACCAAATGAGCCGCCGATTCAAAAACACCGCCCTCTATTCTAAATCCGGCATGTAAACGCAAAGCACACGTGCTCGTAACATGAATGCAAGCCTTTATGCCCCTTCAAGTTCCATCTCTAGTCCATTTAATCAACCCCTGTTTACCCAAACACCGGAGCCACGTTGCAAACATGTTACGTCGTTGTTTTTCCCATTCTCATCTTAAAGGAGCTGCCTTTACTCCTTCTATTTGATGGCTATTGAAGCGATTCATGGGAGATGATTTCAACGCAGGTGCTGCACCGATTTTCCTTTCTATGATTCTAGACGCCCTTTAAGAAGGCATAAGGAGAAAACTAAGAAAGATGAAGTTCCTTCTTAGATTATTTAAATTGTCAATATTATCGTTCATTTTTATTTAGCTCGTTGCTTACTTGAACTTCCCTGCACAAGAAATAGGAGATTATGCATCGGAAAATTCATGAGTGGATTTTAAATCATTAGTTTTTTGATTATTGATTTGTAATTGTATCTCATAATGTTATTATGGTTCAATTAGTTGGTATAGAAATGTTCTTTCTACGCTGCAATTAAAGGTATTTTATGGGAATCTGATTTCAATAAACTATAACATTAATCTTTTACTACGTATCAAGAGTTATCATTAAATATCAGTAAAGAGTATTCGTTTTACTAAACTACTTTTTTCCTCGTCCTTAAGACCAATTATTAATGTAGTTCTGTGCTATTAATATCCATCCTTTGATCAAAATAAGTGAGAAGCACTTTCCGTAAGCAATTGAATATGCGAAAAAGAGAAATTACTATTTTTATAATCCAACACAAATAATATATTTACAATTACTTAAGCCAGTGAATAATGACTATTTATATTCTGTATTATTTTACTGAAATATGCTTCTTAACGACAAAGTTTTAATCTGAAAGATACAAGATAAATAAAAAGGATTAAAAGTTACAAGAATTTTACATTATTAATGCTAAAACTTATTCTTTATCATTGCTAAATTCAGAATTCTTTTTCCTCTTCAGAGATTTTTTTCCATAGTTATCTCAATTGTTCATCATATGAAAACAGGATGGACTACTTAATTATTATCACGTAATTCAAGTTTCCATATTCAAATCAATTGCTTGAAATTAAATGTATCGGAAATATTTATACAAGATAACTCTTCAATTCAATATTCAATGCAAAAAACGCGTACAACACAAAGCGGACCTGTGGCTCTCACAATGCATCAAGTTCCATATCGATTTCATAGAAACAGTGGAAATGATGCGTTATATATGTGGAGTACTCGATGAAATAAATAAAGGAGAGAGTGGGTTTGGATGGAATGAAAGGTTTCCGCATTGGAAAAGGGTTATGCGAAGGAGTGTGGTGAGAGGGCATAAAGAGATTCCAATTTTTCAGAGAGTCAAAGGTCGCTTTTTCGAAATTTTTTTTCCTTTCGCTCTAATTACCAGACCCTATCACATTCAGTTCATTCTTTTGTTTTTTTGCCGATTTTTCAGGATTCAGGACTCAATTTTTATGGAATTAAACCCTTATGGATTATTTTCAAAAAATACTTCCTCATTATTTTTACCGTTGGAGATATTAACTCAATATTAAACACTACATTTTCATAGATACTACATTTAAATCGAAATATATTCGATACAAGTGAAAAATTTATTCTTATTTTCGTTTTTCTAACTGTATTGTAAATCACAAAAGTAGATTCCGAGTGAGATCATATTTCAAAAGAATTAATTTACTGACTCAATAACTAAATGACGAGAAAAAAAGCTGCGGTAGATAAATAATTAATGGTATATAAGTGTCGAAACATTCTTGATTATTCAAATGTTAAGTAATATGAAAAATATCGATTTAAAGCTCCTATTAGTATTTTAATTATTTCCCGAAACCGTCCTTAACTGAAGGCCTAAAGATGTGCTGATAAAATATTTCCTTAAGCATAAGTTATTCCTTTCCTCGACAAACAATTTTAGGAGAGAAATAAATTTTCCGTTAAATAAATTTGCTCGTCTTCATTGTCTAAATAAAATGTGTTCATCAGAAAATAGCGAAATTATTTTTAACGACCTCCAATCTGAATCATATTTATCCTGAAGCTCTTTAAATTAATGTGATTAACGACCAATATGATGCATTTAATTCCGAAATAAGGTGAAATATCTCAGGATTTCTCGTAGTAAAAGTTAATACGACGTGGGTGTCCATTACGGACTTATATTCTTACAAAAGCAATTGAAACTGTTTCGTAGATCATGGAAGGTCGAATTCTTCTCGCATCGAATATAAATGTTGTCCAGTTTTGGAAGAAAAGAGGATAAACTTTAATGTTAACACAGACAGTTTGTCGGTAAGATTGATGGGAAACACAATGCTGTGAATGACAGGTGAAAGTGACGTAAGAAATGGAGAAACTGTGCGTGTAAAAGATGGAAATTACAAGAGAAAGGTTGATGAAGGGGGAGTGGGATGAAAAAACGGAAAATGGTATTGCTTTCCAAAAAGTGATCGGAATTTGGGAAAGGTCAATTGACCCTTTGGATTAGGTATCGGATGTAGAATGGGACAAGAGAGGGATGTGGGTTGGAGGATTCTTATGAAGGAAAGGGAATAAGGAAATTTTTATATTAGGGAGAGAGAAGACCCATCGTTTCCTTTGTAGGTTTTTCTTAGATTCCTCAACAGAATATTTAGTTCGGCATTGATTGCGATGTATTTAGGTAAGTTTTCAATCAGACTTGGAGCGTAGGCGTTACGAGGTATTTTCAATTTCCCGATTCTGATCATTTTTTCCACTTATATGTTCCGTCCTTTGTTTGTTCCATTCGTTCCCTTTTAGCATCTCTTCATTGTCCTCTTTGTGGTGCAACATTGACGGCTATTTATTAGCTCCTGCTACCAGCATCCTTTTTGGAACCTCATTTTATGAATATACGTTATATCCATTACATCCGTCCTGTTTCACATCCAGATAAAATTAAAATCTCTTTTTTATTTTAAAATACGCTTATCTCTCTTTCTTTCTCAATGAATGGAGTTGACTAAAACTCAAATCGCATTTTAAAGCCAAGTTATGCCTCTATTAGTCAAATTTTGAAAAGTGTATTACAGTTGTATCAAATACAGCATACGATACGAACATTAAATATAATTCTGCTCAATGTGTACAATCGTTAAAATCCTATCTCACTCATTTGGAGTGTAGGTGTGCGTTTGTTAATGATTGACTTTTGAAAGCATTGAAATCAAATTTGAAAACTGTTTTATTGCGATCCAATTCAATTTCGTTGGTTTGCTGTTAACTCGACTAAACAGAAGGAATACAGTTATCGAGATTATTTAAACACAAAAATTAAATTCTTTTACCAAATCATGTTAATTAAGAATTATAAGGTTTTTATGTGCAAATTTGATGACCTTAAATGCTTCCAAGAACGAAGGTCATGAATTTTAGATACGAAATGAAATAATCTCGTTTTTCGATGATCAACATTAGGAATTTAGTTTTATAATTGATCACGATTCTCATTTCTCAATATCACATGTAAGGTTGGTATTAAAATGATAAAGTTTTTCCGAAATTCTCCCAAATTTTTTTGGCGCTCGATATTTCGAGAGACGAGGATTCAGAGGGTGAACTTTGACCCTGCTTGTGAAAGGGAAGTTCCAAAGAAAGTGCTGAATTTGACATGTGATTGGAATCTTTTGCAAGTTTGAAAAATTATATGGGAAACACTATTTGCCCTTAGGGAAAGATATCTCTATTTCGCAGCAACGGTTGCCTCTTAAAAAGTAACTTTCCCTTTCCGTGACTCAACCTGCACTTGAGATGCCGACAAGTATCTGACCTTATCGCGTAGTAATTTTACTATCGCTGTGTATTGAATTTATAGTTAAAAACTTCCTCTTACTATAATGCCTTAATTTATATACAAGCTTAAACCTAAAACAGCATTAAAATAATCCGGATATAAAAACATATATTTAACTTCAGGTATTATTTTATTTTACGAGATAAATAGCTCCCTTGTTATTTATATCAGGACGAAAATTTGTTCTATAATATAAAACTTTTTACTGTACGTTCAATAGTTTTCAAACATCAAGAAATTTTAGACCGCAACGAAATGGGTTGCCATTAAAATTGATGATGTAATCTTCAATGCTTGATATTTCTTTGAAGTAGTCAATATATAAATTCATCATTAACTTATGTTCAAACGCACTGGAGTGATGTTAGTAGGAATAAGTGAGATTTTGAAGTTTTTAAATATGCTAATGTGTCACGGACACAGTAAAGAATGAAGGTATTTCTATTTTTTATTTTGTTGAGTAGTGAATTTAAAAGTATTGGAAAGTTATAATAATATCTCGCATTAAAAGATAAAATTTAATTTAAGAGCGGCACCTTTTAAAATATGAGGTACGATTTTTAACGAAACTGGGAATCTCATTTTGCTGTTATATGCTTAATTAAATCTATTTATGTCTAATGAAGTGTTAATTTGCATAAGAAGAAATTGAAATATGAAGATAATTCTGTTATAGAGGCTTCGTAATATTGATAATTTGAAGGAATGATGTTAGAATGTCTTAAAGAGAAGTCTATGAAATATAAGTAAACATAAATTGTTATCGGAACAATATAGAGATTTGCTTGTTGAAGTTTGGCGTGTTACGATTTCATATTTATTATAACAGAGATTTGAATAGAAGACTTGAAACTCTTAAATATAAGGAATGACGTATATTTTGACAATTAAATATATGTTTCATATATGCTAGCATATGGTGAGTCTCAGCTTTATAATAATATAAATGAGAAGTGTTGTTATGTACTAAGTATATATTTCTTACTCCCTATAATCATAAAAGTGTACACACATTTCGCTTATAGAAAACCTTTGGACTCATTCCTACGCTTTGATGGGGAAAATGTGGAGGTATCCCAAACAGACTTTCTAAAGAGGAAAAGGAAGGAATTAAAGAGATGGCTGAAGGAGGAAGAAGGAAGTGACGGATGAAAGAGATCGGCAAATGAAAGGGATGTGCGAGAGGTCGAAAGAAAATAAATATTTTGGCAGAGAATTCGATGAAATACAAAGGAGGATACGTGACTTTAATGGAGTGAAATGGCGGTTATGTTTCTCCACCCAAACAACTGACGATAGCATTTGATGAGAAGGATGTTTGCTAGGAAGCTGATGGTTGACCGATCATCAAATAGAGGAGACAGAATGAGCCAAAAGCGGAGAGAAAATGGTGAAGGGAATGATACGGAACAAATGGCAGCGTTAGAAGAAGAATTCTGAGGCGGTGTATTTATTTTATCATATTTTTCAAACCATTTGCAGCTGATGGATTCAAGGGTACGAAAAACCAAATACTTGAAATAATGAGTCAAAAAGGTATTTGCGGTTTTTCTAATAATTATCATTTTAAATCTAAAGTAATCTGTTTATGATAGCTAGCTAAATACGCACGTACAACCCTGTCACTAATTACCAAATATACGTCGTTATTTGGGCAAAATTTAACATTTCACCAGTCTCTTGTCACTAATATTATAATTCCGTAAAACTATAAATTATTTAACAGCTTTGACATTATTTTATCCGCCCATCCTGTTTATTTTTTGTAGGAATATATGCGTAATTGATTTGTTTACTAGGGAAAGGATCATTATTAATTCTTCTGACCTATTAATTGCAAAAAATACATATTTCTGGATAAGTTATAGTGACGTAATTCTCGACGTGAAGCTCAATAAAAATGCTGCATTAAAAGATTATCCTTGAAAATTGTCTCTTCTCTCAGTGGCCTTGATTAATGGTTCGCAGTGTTAAGGAAATTTTTTACCGGAGCTTCAAAGGTCACTCTCTGTTCTTCCTCTTGACTATAAGAAGAAAACATTTCCTTTTCTATTTTTTGCCCTCCACATCTTGTAGAGGTCTTATTAATGTGTCTCTTAAAGCTTTGTTTCAGTCAGAGAATGAAATGTCATCGTCAGATTTTCGTAATTCATCTCATTCAATGTGTGTGAATCAACAAATCCTTTATTTTCATTTGGGATATCCTGGGTGTTATGAAGACGCGAATTGACACTCATTTGTGAGTATATTAAACTTACGAGCAGAATAAATCTTCTAAAGCAAAGGAATTGGTCTTATAGAATAGACTTACTTTAGATTTTATGTTTATGCAGTTTCTAAACCTTTAACAATTATTTTAATCGATAATCATTATATAAAGTAGTTTATTCAGGTAAAATTACCATTGGAATATATTATTTCCAAATTAACTATCATTTCTGTGGGTTTTACATTATGTTTTGAACAGGATAAACACTTGATAAGTATCTCATGTTTTGTATACTAACTCCAAATGACTAATGTCCGAAAAGTATTAAAAATTTCACATATTAATCTCGTTCCCCTCCAGCTTTGTTTTCATTTTACTGACAATATGTCAGCATAGGTACAAAGCTCTCTGGCAGAATATGTTCAGAGCAGAATGAGGACAATTTTCAAAGATTAATACTTGATATGAGTAGGTAGTATATGTCATTTACATCCCTAAAGAGCTAATACAGGGGAAAATATTAAATATGCCTATTACAGTAGATAAAATGTATTCAAAACATAGTTGCTTATGGAAATATAGGTTAGAAAGATTAATTCTCTAAGCAACTTGAAAGCATATAGGATTAAAATAGAAGACATTATTTATTTATTTTATTAGAATATGTCGCTTTATTTAATTATGTTCAAAAGGGTAAAAAGAAGGAATGTATTACGTAAACAATTTCCTATCTAGAGCTAATTTTCACCAGTTAATTTCACGGCGGATCTTACGATATTACTACAACTATTTCGATTCATTCACATCCTTCGAACACATCCCTTAAACTTTTTAAGCCCGTCATTTTCGGAGGAACCAAGAGCTGCGTATCAAAAGGCAACATTTTTTAACGAGAAAGATTCCAGTGTCTCGAGTCCGAGAGAGATTTCATTGCATTCAAATTTGATGGCGTTGTTTTCTTGCCGAAGCCCCGGATATTTTAATTTAAACGCCGCCTTTTGATACGGAGTATCTTGCCGTAAAATCGTGGAGAAGAGCGGCCAATTCTCCCGCGATATGTGCCCCGGAAACTTAAGGGGGCTTTTCAGTAGTTAGGGAAGCACTAAAATATTTGAGATTTATGAAGGATTGGGAAAATTGCCGAAAAAGGCGAAAGAGTAGTAAAATGGGGGTGGATGTAATGATGGAGGGCCGAGATGTATGCGGTCGAATGGGGAAAGAAGATGAAAAAGACGGGGAGTATTGTGTGAGGGGTGGAGAGAAGGCAGGAGCAGCTCCATCGATCCGCCTATCTCGGAACCCGGCCTTTCTTAATTCTCTTGCACACCTTACTCATTACCTCGTCCATCCAATCACCGCATTATCTTTTTTGTCCCGAATTAATTGCATCTGCGCTATTTAAGCCTAGAGAAGGATTTTTTAAAACTTTCTTTTTTTTAATTGTCTCCATGGATGTTTTTTTTTTTCAAAGCTTCTCTGACCGTTTCCTATTAAGCATGGTCGACTTAACTACCTTTCATCATTTCTTGATGAACCGCTTTTATTCGCTGTCTCTTTCGTTTAATAACCGCGGCCATTTATTCGCCGGAAATAGACTAATGTTTTCAATTTGCAACTGTTTTTTTTCGGGTGAATTTTTTGGTTATTTTCAGTTGTACGGTTTAAAGGATAGACAATTAACATCGGATTTTCTTTCTGTGGAGAGTTGTCAATGAAAATATTACGATTAATATATTTCTCTTTCAGTGTATTAAAAACACGATGAGAATACGATTTTACTATTTTTTTGTTTTCAAGTTTTATTTTACTTATTTGCTTGGACTTCCTCTCTCGGATTCTTTAATGTATTACAGCAATAGGAATATGAGAGAAATATTGAAATATATATCTAGAATACTTCTCATCTAATACATAGGCGTAGTTTCATGCTGCATATCAGGGTACTTTTAGTAAATGATAATATACTTTTATTTGAATATAAAATATACTTTTATTTAACTCTGGAGTTTGATATATTACTTTAAATATAGGTTAAGCATTTTGTGAATATTAGAGCTTTTGGATTAAAAACTATATCATTAAAAATTGTAAATTAATTCAATTACTTTAGAATAGTGTATATAAACGGGAAATTCCCTGATGCTTAAATACAAATGATTAGTGTGTAAAAAGTGATTAGACCTTAAATGTGTGTCATTTGAATGATTGAAAATCTAGTTTTGCTTATTATAAAAATGTATTTAAGGTTCATATTATGAGAACTGAATATGATAAGTTGTAAACATAATATGTATATTAAATAATTTCAGATTTCTGAAAATATATTGGCAAAATTTTGACTGGTATCACTGATACTTAGTTATAAAGCATTAAAACAATATTCCATGTTATCTACTTACTGTTCCAACAAAGATATGAAATGAACTTCATATTAAAAAAAACAAATATTGATACATATAAAAATCAATAAAAATAAATTGAATAAAAATTTCATTCAGCCAAAATTGTAAATCAGAGCTTTTGGCGTGAAAATACGTATACGGAAACACCAAATGAAATTTGAGTTTAATTAATGGAAATAAAAATTTGACCAAGAAACATTCTGTTGATTCAAATCGTTATTTAGGAATGTAGAACTAGTATTCATGCGTCATGCTGTCAGCCTTTATGTTAACGTAATTGTATCGTGAATAAGGCTCCGGATTAATTCATCCGATTCCCATGTATCTAATTAATTCAACTTGCTCGTTCGAGTATAT
Organism: Pantala flavescens; assembly: GCA_020796165.1. Classification (NCBI taxonomy): domain Eukaryota; kingdom Metazoa; phylum Arthropoda; class Insecta; order Odonata; family Libellulidae; genus Pantala; species Pantala flavescens. The sequence goes on along the minus strand of CM036886.1, from coordinate 14,662,677 downwards.
TCTCAAACACGCCGCAGGAAAAATGTTTTACTCCCATCTTTGTCACATCACTGACGAAATTTACTTTCACCTCTGACTGTCATCTTACCTTTCACTAACCGAGAAACGATAGTTTTAAGGGAGGCGTTTGAACGGAAACTCCCAGTCGTTCGTAGGATTTGGTTAATTTTCTGGTCCTGCCTCGAGAAATGGACGATTTTGCGTGCACTAGAATTGGGCAGCTATCGAAGCATGTGAGATATCCCTCCGCTGTTTATGGATGTAGAAAACGATGGAGTTTGTAGTTTATTTTGTTCATCACTAACAGCTAGTAGAATTTGAAACTGCAATGTTTGAATAGAGCTCAATATTGTATTGTGATTACAGAGTAACTGAGATAGAGAACACAGTATATTCTTCTCATTAATGAAACTCATACTCTTAATTAGTATTTTTATTTCTTTACAGTTTAGATCCTATTATGGTGAAAATAGTAATTAACGTGTTGAAAAGAAATAGCGAATTTAAAGTATTAAAAAGATGAATGAACAGAATTTATTAAATTTATCAAAATATGAAGTCTTTAGAATTTTTAGTTTTGAAAAACGTTTGCACACTTTATTTAAAGTAACAAATGTACTGAATATCCTTTTTAAATTTTCTTTAAATGATTTATAAATGGACCATATGGTGAAATACTTAAAACACAAGAAGAATAACCAACTGCAATTAACAAAGCAAACGTTATAATAAAAATTTGCCGTTGTTTTTTCTTCAAACTTATATTATAAAAAAATACAAATAACTTACTAATATTCAGAAATCATATCTTAAGTAAATTATTTTAACTGCCTCTCTTTTTAAGATTATTATTTTGATCTTGATTATTCTTAAAATATTTGAATAAATTGAGGAATTATCTTTTAACTCTATCTGTCAGTTTTTCTCGATATATTATTTGATTGAAAATATAATAGGTATCTTTTTTAAGTATTTGTTGAAAATAAAAGCACTCTTTCTATTAGAAATTTTGCCTCGGATAAATATTCGTTTAATTGATATTTATTGATCTTGAAAGCAGAAGTACGGTAACTCATTCAAAACCAGAAGACGTTTAGACATTTTGAATTCCTTTGATCCTTTTGAAGCAAAACCTTATCGGAAGATATGTCAATTACATATACAAAGCGTTCTGTTGGCTTTACTAAGTGCTCCAAGCGGAAGAACAGAATTCGATGGCTAGCAAAAAATAAACATGTTAAAAAAATAACGAAAACAAAGATTGTTTTTATAAAGGAGAGGATCTACGGCTTTGCATAAGAGATGTAGATAAATTGAGATATTTAGAAAGATTCGGAAATGCTTCCTTGAAAATCAGCCCAAATCCGGTATCATTTGGCTCCGATACCTCAGAAATGCTATCCCGTTTCCCTTTACACTCAATGCTATCTCGTTCCCTCACAAAAGATCGATTCTCCTTGTAAATGAATCTTTAATTAGTCTAGATTGTTCTTTTGTCACTCTCCTTACCTCGACAAATTTCTCAATCTAAGAAAACCTTATTATATATTTTTATCTATATTTTTTTAATCTTTACGCTATTTTACTGACAAATGCAATTCTTTTCCACTAAAATAGGCTCAAGTTTGAATCTAATAAAACTTATCGCCTACCTCAGGTTTTATTTTACGTAAATAAAATATGCATAAGATTAATCTGAAATGGAACAGAATTTTTAGTAAATGGTGGACTTAATTTTATCATATATTTATTTAGCAATTGAAAAACTAAATATTTGTCTGTTGTGTTCTCATCCTTTATTTTTTTATTCTAAGGAATCTTTAAATTTCAAGGATTAGACGTACTTCCATTATTTAAAAATATCATTACTCTTCCAGGCAAGAATTTCACCATGTATTTTACTTTTATACTTCCATAAAATTTGTAACTGATGTAGCTTATAAGATAAATATTTATTCTCGTAAGTTTCCGTTAAAAATTGAAGTTTTTTAACTATACAAGTTATAATATTGATTTTATCTTTCATTTACCTGTGGCTTTATTTATGATTTGAAAAGGGAAAAAGCAATTTCATGATTTCTGAGTAATTTGAAATATGGCTTGATAAAATCCTCTCAGAAATGATTAAAAAATTTTTTAAACTTTTGATCGGGAACAATAAAATTTCACGTTTCCGTTTTCCCACGATTAGATGCTATTCTTTCGTACACTCTTTTGTATTAGTAAGTGTTTATTTATTTATTCATTGGTTTTTCATGTACTCCCTACGTGGCCTTTTGAGTACATTGTTAGTATAGTAGCTTTACACGTCAAGCGGTTAGGAATTAGTAATTTTCAGATTGTCAGATGTTAGCTCGTAAACACATCGTGTCGGTCGATATCGTAACATCGACGTGATCTTACGATGTTGCACCGGAGACTTGAAAGAGTAACAGGATACGGAAGCTGTCTCAGGGCGTACAGGATTTTTCATTGTCTCTTCACCATCGATCATTGTGTCCTCATCTGATGGGAATTTCATCACGTTCGAAGGAAAAGTAATGACACCCCTTACTTATCCCATTTGTGAGCGATATTCGTAGAGGGATGCTCGGAGTTCGTTGCCCCGCGTTCCATTTTTGTCGCATGTGGCGTTTAAACAGCAGAATTTATTCCGACGCCTTTTCCTTAAAAGGGAGTCTTCCGTCCAAAACCACACGTGGCTCTGCATAAAGAAGCTCTTCTTGAAGGGGTCAATCTCTTATCTTCTGCCCCTCCTTTCTTTTTTCAAACCTCTGTCCGTCTCGGCGCATTACATTTAATGCCTCCGAGTTTAAGGTCCCTTTAAAGAAGAGCACTATATTAACCGTATGTAATATATATATATTGCAAACTTTTGACATCATGTGTATTAAATATCTTAGGATTTGTTAAATGCTTCATCTGTTATAATTTTCACACCATTCCCATTTTCCTACAGCGTCACTATGTCTAATACGTATTTTGTATCAATTTCATAGTATTTTAAAAGTTAACTCAAAAGATTTTGGTGATTATGCAACCAAATAATACTCGACTGTTTTCTATTAGATCTAATTTTTATCACACACTACATTTTAACATTTTTTATTTTTCAAAAATGTATTCAAGGGGTAGAATTTTGCTTTAAAGTTTTAGTTTCTTAAAAGAATTCGTAACATACTATCTGTTTAACAATTCGTCTTTGATATGTGCTCAAATCGCGACATTAAATCTTTGAAGTGATATTCATTCTGTTAAGTTAATTTTATATACATCTACTTTTCTATATTTAAAGACAGCTTTAAAATTTTAATTTTGAGTTGATGATAAAAATCCCGTAAAATCCAACTTTTTTACATTATTTCCTCAAAAAGATTCTGTATTTCTCCTTTATCTATTCTCCTTTAATATTTCCCTTTAAGATTCTGTACAGGAAGTGATAATTTATGGATGTCCTTCCACTTATATTGTATACCTTTTGTTTTAAATTTAAATATCTTCTTTGTCTGTGGATGGATCGAATTTTTTATTAAGAGAATTCAATACATTCATAAGATCCTGTGTAACATTTCTGAGCAAAAAAAAATAATGTAATATATCTCACCCATATCTATAAAAATTATTTAATAGATCAGAATATTTTGCTCTTAATGTAAAGTATTAATAATACTTGAACATGTTGTTCTCAAACGAGTGAACAATATCATTATTAATCTCATTTAGAATAGATTGAATTTCTCAAAGAAGGCTAGCTTAAAGGATTTTTTTCTACTATCAAAAGAATTATTGAAGAACACAGCTCTCTCCGTAATATTTGTCATCAAATTATAAATATTTATAAATGAATATTAAAAATTAAAAAAAAATGAGAATCTAATAAGATTATAACAAAGAAGTAAAGCAAAGATTAAATCAAGTACTGGAATTTCAGTCCCAATTTTTCCCATTAAAAAAATCATCTCAATATATTCCTACCATGAACAAATAAATACTTACTAGTTTTTGGTCGCTTTCGTAACTTATTTTCATTTCATAAATTCTCAGATTCATGCATTTAGTTTTATTTATTAAGCAATAGAAGCATCTATTTAATAGGTTTTTAAATTAATAATAATACACAACTACAGCCAGTTTTTTAGTATATATTTTTTAAGCGAAATCAATTGATCCTATGGAAAACAAAGTTTGTGATGAATGTGAGACACAACTCTGCTTCGAAATAAAGGAACGAAATTCATGAATTGCATAAAATACGAAGTTTTGTATGGATCGATAATTAATCAGTAATTGATTTTCCTCATTAAGCGTTTGGCGCAGAATACAGTTGCGGGAAATTCATTAAGTTAATGCAGCGATTTGGCAATATTTTCCTTCGAATCGTAAGAAGAAGAAACTGCAAAAATTAGTCGAGCTCAGCTGAGGGCACGTCATTCCTTCTCAAGTAAACTTTTCAATCTTCACAGAAACTTATAATGAGAGCATCAAAGTTTTAGAGTAGATTTAGATAATGGAAATAATGCAATATCAATCTTCTAGTCCTAATTTTTCTTTGTACTCTATTTTTTTATCAAAGCCTTTTGGAAAAAGTGGTTCTTTAACTTTAATTGATTTTTCTGCATTTTTTTGTGAATGATTGATATGCTCGTATTCCGATAATTTGAAATTCAAATAATTTTTTAACTCTTTGAATTAAATAATTTTCACAAAAAGAAATAATTCACTTTTAAATCTATCTTAAATGTTTTTGTCAATTCGATACTAGAATTGTTTTGATACGTTAGTATGATTATGTCAATGTATGATTTTGACTTTTTCAAGTAATGTCTTTGGTCTCGACACATACTAAGAATTATTCAATTTCCAATAGTTTTAATGTTCCCTTTGCTATGGTACTATAAATTTATTTATTTTTAAACTTTCCGCTGAACGTATCCATTAAATAAAAATCTTGTTAAATATCGCTATAGTCAACAAGCAACTGAATATTTATCGAGTAGACATGGGATGAATCAAAATTTTCATTTAGCTTATACCCCTATAAATTTTCATTCAAATTTCAAACAAATGCGTTGTTTATTTATTCAATTCAAATAAGAATAAATCAATAAATAAATTTTGAATGTTATCTAGTACATTCGTGGAATAATCATAATTTTAGTGAAAGCAGTTTAGTAAATATTCCAAATAAAAATATATACGTATTTCAGTAAATTATATCGAATGGTTGAATAAAAGTTCTAAATTTTAATTTTATGCACTTAATTTATCGGAATAATTCCCGATTAGGGTTTTAAAAGTAATAAAAATCACTTTTATTCATGCTGCATGATGACATAGTTCTCATTTTGTTATTTCCAATGCTTCTATTCAAACGAAATATAATTGAATGCATTCAAATTCATACGTTATTACGAACTGAAATATTACTGTTGATGTTGCACTTAGTTAATGCACAATTTGAGGTTTCATTTCGGTCAAACGTTATATAAAAATAAAAAAAGCATTATTCAATCTTAAAGACCCGAGACTGTTTTATGAAAGCGTGATTTTATTTAACGGAATCTGCGGAAAGGGGAGAATTTAAAATGGTTTTAACGAGGGATATGTGCAGCCAAACATCCTCGAATAGAAACAGGTGACTGTGGATTCTATAATTAGTCGTCCGGAAAAGTTAAAGGCAATGGTACACCTGAGAGTCTGGGAATGAATTAAGGTAGAGGCAATTAACAAGCGGAAGTGGAAAGATAATTGGTGTGGAGATAATGAAGAGCCATGATGAGTCATGGGTCTCCCTCACCGAATTGAATACTATATACTCTTCGCTACGTTTTCTAATGATTTACTCTCTTGGAATTATTAATTTCGGGAGATAAAAGGCGCGTTGAAGGAAAACGATTGCATCCAGTCTTTGTTTACACACTGTAATCACCATGGTAAATGGATATTTTCTCATTCAATTGCGCATTCAGTGGAATACAGAGACATTTCTCAGACAACGTTGAGAACATACAGTGTGGTTCACATTTGAGTTGTGACAAAGAGTAAAATTTAATGATAACATTCTCAGTTCAAACCATTCTACAAACAGTTAATTGCTGTGAAATAAAGTTTCCTTAGGATTCATTCATATTAAAATTGTAATAAACCTATGTTCTAGACTAAGTTTTCGTTCCAACCTTTGAACATTTAATTGCTCTTTTAATAAGTGAATTCAGTACAAACAAGAAGACAAATTGAAAACATCATGAATAATCATTTATGCCTTGGTAGTAAATTTACAGTTACTAATTAACTAATTTCAATATTTAGATGGTTTTATTAATTTCTGGTTCATTTTCATGATAGATCACCATTATAAAATATAAGGAACAAAGAAACTTGAAAATCAAATTTTAAAACTGTTGTTAGAACCGCATAAGGTCTTCTGATCATTCTTTGGAAAAAATAAGTTATAAGTTCCATTTCTAGTTCAATGAATACAGACTTAGGTGTGCTTAATGCTATCTTAGGAGCTGATTCATCTAAATTCTGAGCAATTTTAAACTTCCTTTTTGATCAATATTGATTTACGCAGTACCTTTACCACCACCAATCACCAAAATTTGATCATCTTATTCTTCAAAAGGGAAGTACTTCATCAATGTGAAATTTTACCATTTTCATCAATAGATCAAGTACGCTCTTTAAATTTAATAATAATAATATCTGTGAAATGTCATGCGAAAGCACTTGTGACCAAGATTTAATTTCAAATTTTGCCCCTGCTTTATATTTAACAGATTTTATTACATTATGCCTTCTCTTAATTACAAGTTTATTGTTATGCTCATATAGATTTATGTAGGTTAGCATATTAGGGCAACATATTATGTACGATGATTTTAGAAATTATTATATTTGCACTCAAATAAAAATCTGACTATAAACAGAGCTTTCAAGGTTAATTCCCGCAGATGGAAACCCACCAATCTGGAAACCGCCGTATATCAAAAGAACGTAATGTGTTTTCAATGGCATTTATAAAATGTGCTCGAGAAGCAAATATGCTGTGAATCATAATGGCATCACGTCGTACTGGATTAATATCAACGATGAGCTGAGCTTTACTAATTCACGACCATTTCTATTTGGGGCAAGTAAGTTTTTATTTCTCGATAGGGCGCATCGCCTACAACACGAACATAAACACGTCGGTATTAGTTGCTATAGATCATTTTATCGGAAATCCACGTGGTGGCCGTGATCACGTGACGTATTTCGTCGCTGATGATTGGATAATTACGTTCGAATGAAACGCACGTCATCGCAAGTTTCATCCATTGGATCACTCATCCGAATTAATTCGTTTTTCGACTTTTATTTCGGATTCATAACCATGATGATGTGCAAATAAGCTCGGATGAACTCGACCGAATAGGTATTAAGTAAATGAGGGTATTTGAAACCTGCGCGAGCAAATATGGACTATACAGCAGATGTCTTTGTGAAGAAAATATCGATGAAATTTCATTATTTCTCGTTCAGAATTGTTTACACAACATTATTTGCACTTAAAAAATTTGAAACTATGTACTCTATAAAATATCTAAAATATTTGGAAATAACGAAAAATCTTCCACCGTGAATTTCAGCCCAATTCTGCTCTTAATTTAACGATGAGATTTAAAATTGCTCGCAGAGAATTCATAAGCTTTCAAAGGGAAATTGAATATATTCTTTCATTTTACTCTTCGTCATTTTGCTATTATCATTCCTTATAATCTTGATAATGTAAAGTTGTATCATATAACTACACGCTAATGTTGCTATGATGATACATCCGAAGAGTATTCTATTGTTAGACTTAACGAAGATAATACGGTTATCAAGTCTACATCTCTCCGAGGATATATAATTTAAGATTATCTGTACAGTAATTCAAACCGCTTAAATATGAATCGCAAAATTTTATTACCAAAATTAATAGGGGATAACATTTCCTGGAATTTATTTCGCAAACTGAGTGAACTCCAGAACTAATTCGGCGTATCTGTAGATGACGAATATAAAAAGCTCAATCGCTGCGTTTGAAGTTTGATTTAATTAAGGTGAGAAAACATGGAATATTTAAAAATAAAATATGATTCAGATTTAATATACATATCATTAGGAACATCGAAGATATATTTTAATTAAAACAGGAGTTATAATAATGAGCTATAAAGATACACATATATCCTTGTTAGATCGTTCACTTTGGTTGGATCGGGTTCGGACCTCGCTGGAGCCATAATCTTGAAACAGTGTATTGAATCGATAGAGGTAAATATGGCGTCGCTGTAGTCGATTCGCTGTCCATCTACGTAGAATGCCACAATGCATGAGCATGGGTAGGCGCAATGTGGCATGACTCTTTGCATTTCAGTAAAATTAAATGAATCATATATACCTCCGACAAAGATATACTTTACCAATTAATAAAAAATTCCACTTATATACATAAAAAGGATTTCAGCAGGGAAAAATGTTTATTAAACACAAACTTCAATAGTTAATTAGATGCTATGGACCATCATTCATTAAATGGCTCAATTTTAGTAAGTAAATGTGTATGATAAAACGAGAAAAAGTTTCGAGGGTTTTATGAAAGATTGTTCCATATACCTCTACATTGAGAGCCTCTAAATTATACAGTATTTCTTTGAATGAATAGCTACTTTAACCTCTAATTCCTTTGCATACTGTTCCTTGAACAATGGGAGGGTCTTTCTAAAATATTCGTCACTGAAGAGCTACAATTAAATGAAAGATGCGCTCCAAGAATATAAATGCCTTCTGGACAGCTTTTGTACTTCATAAGTCTGTTTCCACTCAAATTTTGTTGATCAAATGATTATTTAAATAAGAAAATTATATCATCATCAATGCTTATTGACATTCATTCAATGCTTTTAAGTTTTGATACACTTTATGATATCGATAGACGAATCTTGATAAACATATGTCCTTCAAAACTTCTAAACACGTGCAGTTATTAATTATGAATAAAATAAAGATTAATGAAAGAAAATGTTTCATAAGTCACTTCAATATTCACCAAATACCATTTCAACGAAAGACACCCTCAGACTAAGGAATTTTGATGCCTGCAATATTGCACTCGTGTCTGGAAGCTAAAGCAGTTGAAGTACCGCATTAGAACATTCGTATTAAAGAGGCGTGTATAGCAATGTAGAGCGGTCAATGGCAGATGAATAAGGTCCTCTCATTGCAATGCATCATCGCCATGGGCGACGACCACAAGAACAAAAGGGAGGGACACCTAAGATGATTGCGGATGTCAAATGGGGGTCACAGAAGCAAAAAAGGATACAATTGAATGGGGCTCGTAAAGGATAACGAGATCATTTGCTTCGATGGCAGCAAGAACGCCTCTGAGGAGGACAAATTGATGGAATGACTACCAGAAGGAAATTGCCTCGAAGGAAAACGCAACGACGTCATCGTTCGGTGCTTATTTTTCCTCTAGTAAACGAAATATCAATTCGGAAAAGGTCTTGGAAGTGTGCGGAGAAGGGTAACAATGGAATAATATTCCACGCGATGCAAAATAACTTCCCAAGGGATTGCCAGTGGTACGTCATTGGAAGGGAAGGAGCAATTCCCGAGGAATGTACGTCTGCAGTAATAGAAGTCGATTTCAATGAAAGGACTGGAGTATTTCTCATTTACATATAAACTCTAATGGTGTCAAGTTGAGGAGAGGCTTTCCTCTACCCCTTTGATGACTATACGGAATCTATTTAGTTCTATACAGAGTGGAATTGTTAAATAAAAGATATGTTCTGGATGAAATTGTGATGAATTGAATAATATTCCATCAATGAATTGATTTACTTCGTTGTTTATTTAAGATTAGAAGCACAATTCGATTTGACGAAGGTGATTAATACTTTTCTTTTTGGTATTAAGACTAGTATCATATAATTTCATCCTAAGACGGTAGGAATGAAATTTGGAAATGTTCATACTGACGTCATGCAATTGGATGCTTTTTTTAATTAATCCAGACAGAAACGGGATAAAAAATTGGGCAAAAAATATTTGCGTTTCATTTAATTGCATGGAGATATAGGTTAGCTTTAGATTGACAACACATTTTATTACGCATTATGTTACACTTAAAAATTGAAATGTAATCATTACGATTGCTCTTCATTCGGAGAGAGTTTCCGCAAGCATTAATAAGGAAGAAAAGGGTTTTATAAAAGTAAATTAAAAAATTACTCATATCTATATAAAAACGGAAAATGAAATAAAAGGTCAAAGTTTCTTCTATGTTAGAGCTATCTTTGTATGTGAATTGAAACTTTGTACTGAATTTCAGTTATGTTATATTCCCTATGCGATGCTATTACTGGATCATTTTTCTCAAGGATTTTTAAATTTTTCACTAAAGAAAATGCCTTATTGTCATTCAAAAGTACCTGACACGAATGACATTGCTTTAAATGAGAAATAAAATACCTCCAACGATTTTGTATAGAAGCAGTAATTCTGTATTCTTAATATTAAATCTTCTGTATATTATTCATACATATTTCAATGATGTAAGATGAACTTCAAACGCCAGAACTACGAAACACAAATAATACATGTATTCTTCTTACAATTCTCCCTTACATCTTGGTTCATAAGAGTTGAATTATACTTGACATTTCCTTCTGCAGCGTTGATAAGAATAACAAAAGCGGACCCGTGTAGTAAAAAATCACGGCCGTGTCTCATATTTTCTGAGACTTTCCCACGCACGTCTTCTTTGGAGTCACGCTTCACTTCTGAATTCCTCTACTTTAAGGCGTCGTAAAATTTCAGCTTCAATTTGCATCTGAGGCCTTTTGGAGTTCGAGGAACGGACAAGGACAAGTTAATTGAGAGAAGGCGGAAGATTTCATGCGAAAGAGGGGAATGCAAGGGAAGGGTTGGTTAGGTAAAGGGTAAGGTAGGAAATTAAAAACTTTAAAGTTTGGTGTGTTGTATTTTTCGTAAATGTGTGTTTGAAGTTTAATTGTTGACGAAATTTTCATCGAAAAAGAGTACGACCAAGTTGTGACGTATCTTTTTAAATTTAAAAAACGTTTAAAAAAACATTTTTACTAAAATTGTGTACGAACATAGGAGTTGCTTTTTACGTTTTATAACGTTTTAATATTGCGTACATTTACAAAATATATGAAATTTTAAAATTTAGTGTAACTTTATTTAATTTAAAATTCAGTGGAGAGATTTATATGATGGTTTAGTTTGACGAGCGAGATAAAATACTGCCTGATTCTAGACTAAAATCGCCAATTTCGTTTTAGTTCTTGATTATATCTACAATGATAATTGAAATTCCTCATCTAAGTTTTGATTAGGAAAGAAGTTTTTCTATAGCGATTAATTGGTTTAGTTAAAATCTCCATTATATAATAAATGATATTATCATGGATTTGAATGTTTTACCCACGACTCTAATAAAAATTATAAAGGGCGTATTAAAGTTTATTGTAAACGAAGCTAGTTTGAACATTAAAATAAGTTGAATTCATTTAGAAATTATAAGGAAAAAATATGATAAACATGTTGATTAAGATAATCTGCAAAATTTACCTTAATTTAAAACATGTATATTTCATAAATTTCAAATTCAAAGATACAGTATATCAATTTATATTCCATTAATTCCTTCTTAAATATTTTGTTGAATATGCAAAGGAATTGTCCATATTCCTCATATGGATTTTGATATTATTCAGTTACTCTTTATGTTAATAATTATGAAATTATAAGTTATTGAGTATATAATTTAGAATAGGTATTTATATCAATTTGAAGCGGTTACGTACGAAAAACTGAAATTCGTAATTTATAAATTCTATCATAAAATACGCAATGAAGGAAATATGACAAACCCAATCAAAAATTATAATCAAAGAACTTTAAAAAACCAAAGAAGAGAGAAAAAAATACGTAACCCAAACATCAAATTGAGCTCAGTTTCTTGGAATAGGGACGTTTTCCTCTGATTCGTAGGGAAAGGAAAGAAGTTTGAGAGGAATTCGCAAAGGATGTGAGGATTGATGTAAAGGGAATGGGAAAACGGTGAAAGTAATGCAAAAAGAGAGGTTTTGGGATTGCAAAATGAAAGAGAGCATAAAAGGGAAGTGGTAATAAAGGCGATGAGGAGAGAAAGGGAGGTGTACTCTTGTCTCCGACATTGTCTGCCTCTCCCTTGACTATATCGTTAAATTCCTCCGCGAAATATTATGCTCTGCTATACTGTTTTTGAAGCATAAAAGATTCAGCTTACAAAAATATGTCTCATAAAATCCTTTCCGAGGCCCTTTGCTCAAGTAACATGCTAAATGAAAAATATGGTATGAACCGCGGATGAATTCCTTACTTCACAAAGCGATAAAAAAGAACTTTCTTTTTTATCAAAACGAATAGGTTACGGTCTATTCTCCATTCAAAGTTGCCTTCCCAAGAACTTTCTGAGGTAATGAAAGCTTTAAAAATGACCAGGGACCGGGGCTATGTTTCATGAATTCTTCAGATTCTTCAGTCGTAATATTTATAATATTTCCGCAAAAATTTCGCATTATACTCTTAGTTTAGATTGAGCTTTAAAGAAATATGAACAATGTAATAAAATTAAACAAATGTTTTGAGATTATGTTCCTACAGAAATGTAGAGAATTGCACTCCTATATATTAATATTACTCCAGTAATAGTATGAATAATTACCTATTTTTCTGTTTTGTAAAATAATTGCGTAATATCCTGTGAATTATGGCCCTGAAGAGGAAGGAGTAGAAACTGAGAGAATCCTTAACCCATGGTAAATTAGAAAAAGAGGGAATAATATACTAAAAATTTGTTTATCTAATTGCTAAGAACTCATTTCTTCTATAAAAGTAAAGAATTTCGCATATACTTCTCCTTTTGAAGTAAATAAAACTTGAAACAGAAAAGTATTCATTAAAATTTGAATAAACTCAGCTTGCATTCAATTTCTTTCCATAAAAGGTAGATTATTTGAAAACCATTTAAATAAAATCGTTCATCTGTATAGAAATTTAAAGTTTTTCATAAAATTTCTAATTTTAGAGGAATCTTATTCAACTTATTGCAGTTCCATTGCCAACATAAAGGGAAACGCAGAAGTCTCTTATACTGTAAATACATTCTACGCAAGATGCCGACTCTGAGAAGGGACTTCATTAATGGAAATTTTGTTAAGAGTCGCTGTCATTTTGTCTTTCTAGCATTCTGAATAGCCTCATAAATCTCGCATTTTGCGGAATTGTTACCATTTTAATGAGAATTACCTTGACACGAAATTTCGGGAACATTTTATTCTAAGCTCCTCCCATATATCATGTAAATGTGTCCCGAGAACAGGAGGATAAGGAACAAGGAAAGATCTGAAGGAAAGTAGCAAGTTGCTCCTTAGAATTGTGTTAATTCGTTCTTAGAATTTGAGAAAGGTTAGTCAATACTCGTCATGTAAAAGTTTCCTATAATTAACATTATTCAGAAAAATCTTAGATTATCCTATCTTACATCCCTGAGTGAATTAAAAGATTAAATTTAAGTTAATTTTATTTTAAAATTCTTTTTCCTCATAAGCTTTGGTCACTGAATCCATTTAATGGACAACGTATATCAAACTAATGAAATTAATCAACGTAATTACTAATAGTCATATCAATTATAAAATAGTAACAAACTTTCTACTCAACTACTCTGTTACACACCAACATTATAACACCATATCAACTGACTTTATGTATGTTTCTTGTTCCCTGTACTACAATTTATCGACTATATCTCTTTACTAGATTGTTTTTGCTACTTCTTTCTTCATCTCTTTCCCCCTATAGTCTTCGTTCTGTGCCATTTTCACTCTTATTGGCATCATGGCATTCATCCAGTGCCCATTTGTCCACTCCCCCTTTCATGCACTTGCAGAAACGAGCTCTACTTTACTTTTTGTGGTTTTCCACCCTCGAATTGAAGGGCAAATAGCAGGGGCTTCTTTTACTCCACTAAGTTAATCCAACTTATGTTAAGATAAGGTTGTTAATCATTTATTCATTTATGAAATTGTATCTTTATAATGTAAGCTTAGGTTGTGAACACTGCCAACGAATTCAGCAACTTCTTGCAGTGGATCTTACGATAATATTAAAAGAAAAAATTTATAAAATCTATATAAATAAAGACATCTTTTAAATGATACCTTTCTCCTTTAATTATCCTTTCGTTTACAACCTTTGATTTCCTTAACTTAGAGAATGGCTCAATTAATGAGGAAACTCCTTTTAAATGTTGCTTTAATTTTCTCGTAAATACGTCACTCGGAGATTCCGGCCTCAAACGATTTCCCAATCGTGGGTTTATAATTGGGTGAAAAATATAATTAAAAATTCGAAATTGGGGCGGAACGTAATTTGATAAGAAATCTACTCATTTCTGATACCGGAGAGGAAAGAGGATTACGATTTAGTGGCAGCGATTCATCAGATTATGGGGAGGTTAATGGAAATATCTGGATTAATTTTTGATATTATCCTTATCGAATCCACGAAGAAGAAATTAGGTTGAAGGGTTAATGAAGGGATTTTAGGCGAAGAAAAATAATATTATAAAAGAAAAACCAATCTCGGTCATATACCCTTTCTCGTCAACGTTAATTTGGCCCTCGTGAGAGATTAGGCGATGGGTCCTCCTATTCGCTGCTCCATTGAGATGCTGTGATGTAATTCAATGCTTTCAAGCGAATTGACTAAAGTAAGTGAGGAAAAGTATACTAAATTAATTATCTGGGAACAATTAAAATTATTTGGATGGGGGAATTACTAAGAAAATTGGTCCAATTTAGTGATAGAAAGATATACTACGTATTAAGTAAAGAATGAAAATGCATCGTATTCTGTGACTATTTTTCACGAAAAATGTGCTAAAATTATTATATTTCTAAATTTAGAAAGCATCTAAATCTTAAAAGCTTCTAAACTTTTATTATAATAAATATTTTTGCAAACTTAAGTACGTCTATACAAGGATTAATTAAAGAGAGAGGCAATCAAATTCTTACACTGATAAAAATTCAGTGCGTACTCAAACTTTTAGATGTAAAATAATTTTCCCTTCTTTATTTTTTATCCCTGAATTTTAGGCTTTCATGAACCATGTTCGTTTTCAGTTTATTGTTCGCGACTTCTTACATTCAACCTATACATTCGTCAAAAACTTTTCTCACCTTCATTTTATTTGCTTTTGCTTGGTCCCTTTATGCGAGAACAATATTAATTTATGTGCTGTCACACCTCTCACACCGAGTAGGAATTTTTAAAGCAGAATTACATGCCTTTTTCGATTGTTTCTTGACAAGCCTTTTTACTCCAACCTATTTTACTGCCTACCTTGCTACAATAATAGTTGTATTATCATGTAATATTATAGATCATGCATTTTTAATATCTGTGAAAGTAATAATCATAGCGAAAGCTTGCTGTAACCTATCCACACAAAAGTAGATATAATATCTTATTTAACGATGCATATATCCCGAACCGCAGTTAAGTACTTCCATTCATACTATTCGCAATAGCAGGCTTTATTCAGAATTGAAAATCCTCTATGATTAATGTTGTAATAACGTGCTGGAGTTTATATATGACGGATATTACGTGTGGTTTCCAATGGATTGTGGCTCATTAGCACGCGATGGTGCAATTTCCTCCTCCAATTTGACCCTATCGTGGTGCAAAAGTCGTCAACATGTTCAGATCATACGCCACGATGGGATTATAATTTGATAATACTCTAAGAACGTATCATTTATCCGTGTGATACGAAATATTGTGCAATTTTGAAGTGTCTAAACGAAAGTATTTTCGTGTAAGCATCCAGAAAATAATGATATTTCTCTTGATGAAATCAATGTACAAGTACATGACTGCACTAGAAAGAAATACGAGAAATCGTATTTAAAATTTACAGCATACAGGAAAGGATTAAACAGTGAATAACTTTCCATCGTAATGATGATAGTTAGAGATGTTAATAATTAACAAAGAGATTTATTTAAAGCATAATAAGCAAATACTTATAAATGTGATAATGAAGAAAAAGCAATTAGTCTATTTTCAAATATCAGAAAAGTATAGTATTAATATTTATTAGATATAATATTATAGATATAATTATGTATAATATTATTTCTGCATTATCAATGTTCAAATTAGTTCAAGAGTATTAAAATGAAATATATTATGATGAAACTAATTTTCTGAAGTCTTAAAATTGGCACGATATCACTCAGAATCACTTCTATGATTGCGAAAAGTTTTTGCAAGCCTAAAGCTCATCCGAAAAGCATTTGTATTGGAGGAATCTTGATGCCGAATACTGTAACACATTCAATTAATACCTAGATTTGCTGGGTCATGAACTTTAGGAATTGAAATGAGGAGAGCTTAATCAAACGCACGGGTCATTGGCTTCTGAAAAAAATTGATGGAAATGAGTGACCGTTTTGGAAAATTGAATGGAGAAAAAGAAATCGGTTGAAATTTATGTTTTTTTTTTTCAAGAGTGTATATTTTACGCCATCGGAGTAATGAAAATGAATCCATTTCATTATTCTTCGATGAGATAAGTCAAGCACTTAAGCTGAAGATTGTCTTGCTATAACATATAAATTTTACAATACATATAATTTCCAATTATTATGTATCATTGATTGAAATTAATTATATAATTATTATATTGGTAATATTGTAGTAAGAGAGTGTTTATTTAAATTTAAATTTTATGCTTTTATATCTGAAAAAGAGAAATAAGTGTATTTGATGCAAATAATTGTACAAATAATTAGAAAAATAATGTATAATTTAGATATTATATTCTGGATGAAATGACAAAATAAAGTATGTTACTTCTTTATTAAATCGATACTGAGTTTTATTAGCAAGGCAGAATTTATTAAATAAGTTAATTATGTATAGATTTTTGTTTCCAGTTACTCATGTAAACTAACTCGGTAAAATGAAAAATTTTAGTGATTGCTAAATTGAGATTAAATGATCATAGTAATGAAAATGTATATGTGAACGAAAATCTAAATCGGAATATTTAGTATTTAGCAAAGAGAATGTTTAATTATGTTCTCATTTTCCCTTGAAGTTAACCTATTAATAATTAAATGTTTGTTAAAACAAGATTGTGAGGTACTGGCTTAGATTACTAAATATTATTTTTTTCACTTTTGGGTTGGAGGCAAATATCTCTTAAACTGAATAAAAGTTGATTTTTATAGAAAAGTATATCTGATTGTAAGAATCTTCAGTCAGTCAGAAATCGTCTTCGTCATCTAAAGTATCTAACTATGAAATGACAAAATTTAGTGACATTAAAGATATTTATATTATTTTGAAGAGGAAGGTTCCTTATACTCCTCACTTTTGCTCTTTGCTGTTATTCTCACATCTAGTTATTCTTGGACCAAGTCACATTTTTCTCAATTCATTCATATTCTAGATTTGTATAGAACGGGATACTACAAAGTGAATTAACCCTACTGAGTCTCTTTCACACGACTGATATAGATCCGGACGCTTGAGTTACTCGACAATTACACACGAGGCGTGAACTTCTATTGATGTGTAAGCTTTTCAATGTAGCAACAGTTGTTTCTCTTTGGCAAATATTAACCAATGCACAGCCATGCTTAAAATAGAATTTTTAACTAAAATTCTAGATCGTCTAGCGGTTCACTCTTTCTAAAAGAACACCGGATAGCATCTGTTATGATATTCTTTCACAAAAGGGAAAATATTATTCTTCATCTGGAATTGTTACAAAAGAATATCAACTTTTTATGATGTACTAATACATATCGTTCGTATTTATTACGATTTTATAAATTTTTTAGTCGTAACTTTCTTTATCTTGACTCTCGAAAGCATATATATTCCGTATTTTATTATTTTAAATCTTAAAACTGTTATTTAAATTAATTTACTTTATTAAGTGTTAATTAATCAATTTAAAGTCCTAACTGGAAATTGGAAGATATAGGGAACATACGTACACATTTATATGCTTATTTATAGGATTCCGTGCAAAATCGATTCGGGAATATCATCTCCGCTGTAATTAATATGAGTACTGGTTTAAAAGACGACAATGCCGTGTAGCGTAGAGATATCATCCATTGGGATCTGCTGCATTACTCTACTCTAATTGAAAGGGGCGCTGCATTGTGGTTAATCAGTATCGATCAACTTGGGCCCCGTTACACGTGACTGATTCATGACACTGCATCGCAAACAACTTGTGCCTCTGTATTCATAATCCTTGAGATCGTACTGCTTAGCGTCACGTGCGGCCCATCGCTTTTTCCATCTCCCAAAGTGAAATAAGCTTCCGCCAATTTCGATAGGTAATCGCAAAACGTTGCGTAGCGTATTGGTGTCCGATAGGATTCGAAATCTAATGTCGCTTTTGATGTTTGAATTACACACGAGCGTAAGTCCACGTAGGCGGTTGCAGAGCTGCTAATTTTACATCCGATCTTTCTCAATCTATGCATTTAAAATTTTGAAATTTGTTTTCTGATTAATTAGTGATTTTTAACGCTTGAATAGTAGATCATATAATTATGAGGTACATGAACCAAAATCATAGAAAACAAATATATTAAGTCTCATATATTTTTGTAGAAAAGTAATACGGATTCTTATTTTTTATTCTCCATTATATTAAATGTTTTGTAGGAGCCGTTCATGTGTATAAGTTATTGTTGGTTAAAACTGATAACCATTTGTTAGGACTTTTGTAAGATGCAACTGATATACGTTGGTATTATACGGCGATCACTCCTTTGTCATTAGGCGGCGTGGATCAAACGTGGATGAATGGGAGCTATCTCATCTGATGCAAGAGAAAAGAACACGATACCTTTTTATAACTTCATTCGCATTTATGCTTAGTTTTTCGCTATAGTTAAATGAAATCTGATTCCCTTCTCATTCAGTTAGTTGATCTAGTTGAGACGGATTGTTATTAAATTAATAAATCGAACACGAGATATAAAATTAAATCGTTATTAAATGGAAAATATACGATTTCTTTTATTAAAGATAATAATTATTAGTGACATCATTGATATAAGTTATTGTTACAAGATTATGAATGGATTTATTATTTGCTGAAATTGAAAATTTGGTATTATCATTACAAATTAAAGTTTTAAATGTGAAATATATTTACACATGAGGAAGATCAAACGTTAAAGCAGCGTATTAAATTTCGTATATAAAACAATTTTTGTATAATATCGTTCGACAATCTCTCTAAACTGATGAGGTATACCTCAATTATTACCATAATAATTTTAATGATTTGAAGCGATCGAGCGCTAACGCAGGTAAGTTCTATTTGTTGTATACCATCTATATTCAGTAGAAAGGAATAAATCCTGATCCATACCGTGCGATTCTATTGAAATTCATCGAAGAATTAATCTGTAAATCCGAATCCGGATTCATAATCATTCTGTGGCGAATAAAATGAAACCAAGATTTGTTTCCATTGAATAAATTACATGGACACCCTCCACGGATTTTGGGAATTCCACGTCCGCTAATTCAATATTTCGAATACTGAGCGGGTAAGGATCGCAAACCAGAAACATTATTAAACGGAATACCGCACGGTCTCGATTTCGGACCGATGCGTTGATAAGAACATTCGTTTCCAAATAATGGCCAATAAAAACAAAAGTTTCGTATCGAAAACAATGGAAGACCGTTGCTTATCATCCAAAATATCAATAACCAAGAGCATAATTGGTATTAGAAGGGAGGGGATGCCACGGAGACCGGGAATAAAAGAAGGGAAGTCGCTTGCTGAATAATTTCTCAGTTGTTCGCGAAACGTGTTGGGCACATACTGAAAGCATCCCAGTGGACACAGTCCACTCCCAAAAATTACAAATCCCGCCTCGACCGCTTTTATTGGCTTGTGGTGGTTATTCCAGCGCGAAAATATTTAAGTGGCAATGGCAGCGGAAAACAAAAGAGGAATTCCGGTGGGATGCCAAGGAGACGGTCGGCGTGAGATTTTTATTTCGGAAAAGGTTGACTTGGAAATGGGAAATAACGTGCATTCCATCTGATTTTTTGGTCGCAATTCATACTTGGTACCCGTTTCATACCTTTTGTATGGAATACCTGATAATGTTAGGTCAAAAATTCAATAAAAAAGCCCCATTTGTATCGAATTTAATCTGTCTCCCTAAAAAAATGACTGTAAATATTTTTTTACTGAATCTCAGTATTTTGTATCAATATTTGGAAGGTTTCATGCATGGAATTATTATTGATTATCGATATGAATCAAAAAATGACGCAAATTAATATTAGAAACCGTAAATTTGCAGCACAGTATTAATTTCATTAATGTAAATTCTAATATTTTTGTGGAATGAAATGGATATCATTTCCAGTATGCAAATGAATAATTGGGAATATTAAATGTTAATATTAAATGACCCAAATAATATTGAAATGTTGAAGATACTTTTTGCTAAACAAAAATATAAAACGAAGGAATTATTTATTAAAAATAGTTTGTGATTACAAGAATTCATTTATTTTCGTTGAGAAAAAATTGACCTGATATAGGTAAACATATATTGGATGGATGTTGCGAAGAATTTAAAAAAAACGTATCAAAAGAAGTCGCTCGGATGTGGTGCCACTGGCGGCTGGGGTTGTAAGTTGGGATCCTGTTAAGTGCTTAGCGGAAGCATGGGGCGATGGGAATGGTTTTGGAAACAGTGAAATAAGGTTTGCCTCGCATTTCGGAGGTTTGTGAGAGGGTGGTGCATTTGGGAATAACGTATTTATTCCCCCAAAGATAAAGCAATTGAGGTGGAAGGTACGGAAGCCGTGGGAGAAGAAAGAAATGGGGTCGCTAAGGTTTCTCCAGAAGGGAAAATCGTTTCGGGAGGTCACCTATCAAGTTTCTCGCTCCATCCCATCTCTAATTCCTTGCCTCTTTCAATTTCGCTATGATGGATTTGCGGTTTCCCAATGAGCCCGTTGTAGAATTTCACTTTGCCGGAATTCCTCCGGTAACAACCTTTTCTGGTTGGGATTGGGTGGAATCATCTCTTTTTGTAACCATTTAATCATCCTCAGACCGTTTTTCGAGGCATATTTCGGTGTAGCAGGATATCCTACGCTGACATTGAAACGAGCTCTCTTTGATTTACTTTCGTTCTGAATACGTTTCATTTTAACCGTCTCTCGTATGATAACGAATAAGATTCCACTATTATAAAATTTCGCGGCTTCCAAAGTTCTTCAGGAATATAATAGAATCTCACCCTGGTGGTTTGTATGGCGAACACTTTATTGGTACGTTCCAAGACAATATTATGTTATTAATTTGATGCATTTTTAAAGATAATAATATATCTTTCCTTCACTTTGACACAAATTAAATGAGGAATGGATAGAACTTAAAGTTAGGTCGTCGTCAATTGCTATGGTAACCATTTCTGTTACCAACTTTTGATTAAACGAAAAGCTTGCTGTGACAGAGGAGACAACACTGAAAGGGTATGAAATACAAAACCGTAAGAAAATGTATTTGTTTCCTTCAGAAAATGAGAACAGAACAAGGGTGAGAAGCGAAACAAGAATGAAAGTGAATAACAAATGTAAATACTCAGAGAATTATTCAGTACATACGTAGAATTACGAAATCTCGAAACGGTTCCGTTGTTTGGAAGGTGGCAAATATTTATGTTGTGTACTTGTGGGCTCGAACGTTCCTCTTTCCCAAGTGTTCTTCTCGGCATTTTCACGCCATTGTTTCGGATTTCACTCCTCTTTTCATCAACTCGCTTATCATTCCTCTTCATTATCCTCTCTTTAACTTTTCATTGCTTCGAATTACGACTCCTTTAATTTTCTCGCCCCTAAATAACTAAGGACCTTGACCTCCGAATCCTTCTTAGCAAACTGTTGCGTTATCCTTTACCCTCACAAATCCCGTCTATTGACAATGGCATCCTCTGTCACTCCCATAAGCCCCCTTTCTTCTCTCTTCAATTCCCTTCCATTAAACAACCATTTACTCCTTTATAATTTCCGTTACTCTCAGGTTAGGGCGCCTTAATCCGCAAGCAAACAATTCCCCGGAGTTCGTAATATTAGATTCATATTACCGAGCTTTATTTCAACCCCTCCCTCACAAAGACGGCTTTAATCTTTGGAAAGTTTTTAAAAGAAAGTGTTGAGGTGAGAGACGAAAACGTCTTTGATTCGTTGAATATGAACCGTAAAGTAACCATGGAGACAGTTTACGTATGAATGTGCGCACAGAAGTTAGTTTCCTGAGCGGTCAAATTTCCTTTTCGTAATTGTTGTCAACCAGCAATTTTTACGAGAAATAAACATTTAATATTCATTTAGTTAATGATACATTTTTTGGTGGTGGTCAGTGGTTTAATATTAATTTAAAATATTAAACTTTTTTTTGAAGTGATTGACTAAAATATGAACTTAGTTTTTAAAATGTATTTAATCATAGATGGATTAATTACGAGAAAATTTAATTCTATATAAAATAATATAATTTAAAATTTAATTTTGAAGCAATATTTTAATTTTTATTCATAAAATGATGAACCCAATATATTTCACACAAAAGAATCATTTTAGTTGTCTCTTTTCACCATCGTTTTCACCACCTATCTATCTTACATGAAACTGTACACCTACGCACATCAATCAAGGTTGAATTCGGTTGTAAAGCGTCCGCCGTAGATAGAGCGCCCATTCATATTCCCTATTTCCCTATTGTTCTTCGCCCTTTATCTCTCTTTTGTTTCTCCATCGCTCCCCGCATTGTTCTGCTGGCATTTATCTCGCAACTTCATCTCTCTTTTTGAATCTTAATTCCCCTTTTCCTTACTTTCCCTATCTCTCTCGATTTTTCCTGTCCCTTAACGTTCGACGCGCCTCTTCCGAAATCTCTTATCCCAAACTTTTCAAACAGAAGAGATCTTTGTTATGGGAAAGGGATTTCCACGTTTAATCTTTCAAGAGGAAGCCCGCACATTCTCTTTTGCAGGAGACATCCGTTTCCTACGCTGACGGAACTGCTCTTATTTCACACCCTAATCCGCACCTTACGATAAATAAATTCGAACACAAACAAGTACTTATCACCGTAGTTAAAACAGCTACGCGGGTTCTTATTTCAGAAGGGTTTTCTTTCTCTCGGACAGAATGAGATTTCGGACGAGAAAAATCCGATATTTTCGGTGTTTTTTTATTCCGAAAGTTAGAGAGGGAACTCCGTCAGGAAATCGGCTTTGATTTGAAAATACTGCGTCCCCGCGTCATTCCACGAGTTTTTCGAACTTGAAATTTATGTCATCTTGTTCGAATATAACGACAATGTTTGACATGGCGAGAAAGTTATTGAAGTTATAATCAGTTTAAAATGAGAATATGACAAGTGATAGACGACATTTTTTAATTAATTAAGAATCCAAAAATAACTAAATACAAGCAAGGTGCCTTCCTTTGTGTGGCAGGAAATGAAAATAACGAGTGTTTGGAATTTTTAAGAAATTATACAATTTTATTTAACATATAAAATTAATCTTTAAAAATTATAATAAAAATGAATTTATCTACTATTCAGCAGTACTTTGCATATACTTATAATGTACAATCCACGTGTTATGTAAGAAGTTTCTGTTCGAGTCATTGAATGGACAATAGTTCCTCATCTGTTGAATCATAAATTGCTATCATTTCATTGGTAGATATTTCTTGCTCTATAATAGGCTACGGTTCCCTTGTAAGAGTGAAGCAGATGTTCCCTTCCTAAACTAAATTCTAAAGATCTTATTTATTTTTGCTTATACACCATAAGATGTTCCTAAGTGACATGAAAAAATTTTTAATGGCTTCTAATAATCATAAACTCGGAACTCTTAGAGAAATTATTTATATCATAATTAGGAAAATTAGGGAAAATATGAGTATTATTATTACTAAACTAGGATCTTTAAAGTTTTGATATAATTAGAAAATATTTATATTTGGATTTGATTTACATCTATCCTGACGGATTTTACTAAATTCTTCTTTCAAAATATTAAAATATTGCTCAATTATGTGGGTGGTATTTTTTGCAGTATAATAATCTCTATAAGAAATAAAGTGGTATTTATTCCCACTGATATTGACTCTGCATTTTTTTCAATCGATAAAAATCATTCCATTATTAACTCTTTAACAAGAAATATACTTTTGCTATTGCAGCTACTTTTATCTTTCATTTTACAACCTCAAAGTCACTCGTTCCTGTTTCCATTAACGAAAGTTCTATTGCCTTCCCATTCCAATTATTATCAACTCTCTATCTTCGATTGAAACTTTGTCTTACCTCTGTTTCCTTTGTGATATCGATTCACCCCAACTTCTGTGCCTAAGCACAATAAGCGATAATCATCTACAATGTGCTTCTGGAAATGTGTTATCGAACGATTTTACCGGGAAAAATGCATTTTATCAAATGAATTTTAGGTAAACTAATTTAGTGTAATTTTTATCCTTATTCAGTTAATTTAGTTTTATGTTTATTTTATCGCTGTATTTATTTTTTTCTCAATGAATATATCGTAAATTCCGTAATCATCTATTCTGTATTACGTACATATCGGACATTCATTTGTCTTAAAGATAGCTCAGTGTATTTAAAACTATTAATTTAATATGTTTAGCAAATATTCTTAAATGTTTCTTGAATTTACCACAAAATAATGTATCTTTTCCTTACTTTTATGATGGTGAAATAGTGGAAATTCACAAGTTACGCTGCTCATTTTCTTCAAAGAAAACTTTTAGAATATAGTTTTATGTATATTCCAAAAGATTTTTTTATATTAGCGTAATTTTGTTCGTCCATAATTAAATTTATATTTCAACACGATATACGTTAATTTTAAAAAGTGAGAAGAGGTAACTATTTCATAATTATTTGTTGGCGTCTAGTATTTTTTACAATTCATATTATTATTTCGTGAGGTGTTATTTTTACTATAAACATCTGCGTGTGTTTTAATACGACAACTAAATTTAGTTTACCATTCATTCTGTTTCATACATTTACTCTCTTGCGATCATAAATGATGATGATGATTTTTATTTCGCAAATATCGCAGTCGCACATAAGAACTGTATAAATAGACTACGAGTTAATCATCAGAGATAAGCTGTTTCTGGAATGGATTATGAATGCAGGGCACTCCAATTTTCCGAAGGAAAGAAATAAATTGCGGTAAAATTAAACCTCAAGTTAAAGACATTGATTTTTTCTGATTTAATGGAGGATTAATTTAAGCAACGGTGAGGAAAAGTGGGTCATATAAGACAGTTAACTTCGCGGAATGGCATCTCATTCGAGTACAGATGATCTCGAAAGAGGATAGGGCTAAATGGGATTTTACGTGGAAAAAGGATTTGATGACGATGGGAATTAATGAAGTTACGGAATAAGACCTTCAAGGTCTAAGAGTGTCTTTTGTGTTAGAGAACATTTTGAGAATCTCTTGAGAAGCAGATGTGGTTTTATTGAAAAATGAATCGAGGTGACAGCAAAGGATTAAGAATGGAAGGTAATTCCATTGTGTGAAGAAAATCGCAGGAAAAAAATCGGACTTAATACGTATTGATAACTTGATTGATAGTTTAAAATTTTGTTGTCAGTTTATAGCCGTTATTAACTGCAGATTTAGGTTTCTATTTCAATTATATTACAGAAAAATGACAGATAGAGCAATGCTCTGGTGGCAAGGATATAACCAGATTACAAAAATGATATTGATTATAATGATTTTACGTAATTTTGGAACTAGGAATCCCTAAAAATTCAACCAATTTAATTGTTTCAAATAATTATTGTTTTTCAACTTTTAAAGCTTCGCAAAATTATTCCTAATAAAATAAAAAATATATTTGGGAGTTTAAATACTATATTATATAAACATTATGGTTTTTAGGGTAACTTAATGAATCGCAATGTTGCGTGAGAAGCTATTCTAGTCTCGATATAAGAGAACGAAATTCACCACCCTTTCGTATTTCCTTTCCAGGAACAGTAAACGATAGTGTATGTTGGTAAACACTGAGGCCGAGGAAAATGCTTATGTTACTTCTGCTTTGGTCTTAAAGTGTTAGAGAACTCCCTAAGTTTCCCCTCCTTTTTTTAGACGAATGAAAGTCACACTAGTCAAGATAAAAAAACACTACCCCGAGGCACAAATAAGTTGAATTATGTTTTCTAAAAACTTTCACGTTTCCCTCTCTTCTCCAAATTCGTCGACTCCTGTTTCACGCACAATATTAGTCCATTTAAAAAAAACGAACGAACTTCTCGATTAGAATAATCACGAGGAAAGGAAAGTAAACTTTTACAAATATATCTGGAGGATTCCAACGCAGCAGACTTTCTGGGAAACATCAACATACTTCCCATACGTTCACCCTCTTCTCCACTTACACACTTTTTGCCCCTCAACTTTTCCTCTTCTGTGTCTACACGTTCACCACTTTTCCCTCCTATGGGAGATGGTCATCTCGAAAACTCTCCAGAAATTTATATTTTTCGAGATCACAAAGATTCCGCTCTAAAATTACTTGCCGTGCTAGGTATTTCAATTAGAAATGGAAACGTACTCTCATTGTGCAAACTGTCACGCTGAATACAACTTTCCTTTGTGAATTTTTTTGTCAAAAATTATTAAGATAATTATCATTCCAGTACTTCACCAAGATAAAAAAATGCTTTCGTGCTGGGTTCCATTATAAAATTTACAAATCTCATCTGAATATTTATTTGATAAAATTAAAGAATTGATAAAATATAAAATAATATACATTTTATATGATTCTTAGAAATTTTACTGTAGTTTAATGGCAAACAATAGTTATTTACTTCGATTGAAAGTAGTTTTTATATCCCTGTACCTAAAACGTTTATAATATTAACAGGAACTCATAATATTATTGTTAATCTTTAATGCAATTTCTTATGAAGATCTAATTAGAGTTTACTACTACGAATAAAGATCGTTAACTTAAACATAAACATTTTCAGCAATAATTATAAGATTCGTATAATCTATTATAATATAAAAAATCGTATTTGGATAATATGTATGCTCTTATTAGATTCCTTTGACAAATGTTAATATGAATTGGTTGATATTTATTTATTCATATCTAAGATTCTTTTAAAAGGATAGTTTGAAGGATAAAAAGAGCTGAAGAGTCTAAAAGTAGCGTAAAAGTAGCAGAGAAAGAGGGCATTTTAAGGCCGAGGAAGGGGGAATTATCAAAAACGGGCGTCGTCATATCTTTTCCCCTTTTCCTTGTCTCTCCCTCATTCTGACCCTTGCATTCTCCGCGGACCACTGATTCGAGAACTCCGGAAATCTGGAAATCCTTAGTGCCTGTCTCCAGGGATTCATTTCGCCCTCACAACTGCCATCCCTCTGACGCATCGCTCTTTCTCAGCGTCGAAAAGCCATCGTTTCGCTTTTAAAAGCTTATTAAAACACTCCGATGAATGCGGAAGTTTAAAAGGACGGATTTTTGTTTTGTTTTAAAATTTAATTTCCTCGCTTCAAAGGTGCGTTCTGATGCTCTCTAAATGGTCCATAAATCTTTATTACCTTTTATAGAAATACGATGATTCTTTTCCCTTAAGGAGACCCGAAACATTAAAAGCTGATATAAATCTTTGTTGAAGCGATTGAAATTAATATGTATTATATCCATATGATGCATATATGCTGAAAAATCTCCGAGCTGTAAGAAAAGTACGTTTTTTCCAATTTTCACAATTTTTTGGCGTTTTTTACAAAAGCTATAGTAACTTTAAGAAATAAGTAGGCATAGTGATATTAACTACTACTACTAACTATTAAATATACAAAATAACATTACAAAGCGAAGCATCATAATTTATTTATTAGTCTTCTCCATATTATAACTTTTTGTTTGAGCTTAATCCAAAACCAAGGATGGTTTTACTTGTTGAGAGTGAAATACTATGTTTGTATGTAAATATTAAACATTTAATTACTTTAAAATTTCGAGTAACACGTAAAAGGATCTAATAATGTATCATGCTACTTCATTAAGTACATCAACTTTTTGGTCTTTCGCTGATTTTAAATCTACTTCAATACGTTTTTACCTATATGGCATTTGCTAGAGATTGGTAGAATAAATAAAAAATAAATATGATTAGTACTGAAGTGATGAGTACCATATGCTTCATATCTTTCAAATATTTCATGTTATTTAAATGTTTATTATAATAAATTAGGGAAAGAAACGTTATAAATATTTGATAAAGACAGGAATTTGCAACCAAATAAAATTTTGCCTCATTGTAATCAATATTTTTTCCGATCCTAAATGTTTTAGGAGCATCATTAGAGTTTAGCTTTGATGAAGTATGAAATGAGAAGATTGGTGTTTCTGTAAACTGTTTGTGCCTCAATTCAATACAATTTTGTATTTGAAATGTAATCACCCTTGAATGGAATCCCAACAAATAACTAACGAATTGATAAAGCGATCTAAATTCATCTGCAGTTTGATCGTTTGCGTAAAAATAAAAAATGCACCCACCTTCTGTGTTGCTTAATATAGATTTCATATCATCTTTGTTTATTTATGATCAGCGGATGCATTTATACGTTATTCACCACGATTACTTTATCGATCCCCTTTCACAAATAGCTGGTGACAATAAACAAAAATAATGGGATTTTGAAATATTAACTCTGCCAATTAACCCATTAACCTACTTGCAGTGTCATTTTCATCTTCAAATTGAATTTTAATTTTCAGCGGTTTTTGTTTCTAATGAGATTTATTCCTTAACTGAATCATAAGATAATAATCACTCAATTACTATTTAATGGAATTATTTAAGTATAACTGATTAATCAGTTTCATTCATTCATTATTTAGTGAAATTTCATCGTTTGTTCTCAATATTTGCTGAGGAAGTTTTTAAAGAACCATCTTTGGCTTATGTGCTCTGTTTTTTAACATATGTATATTCATAGGATGTTAAAGTATAATAAATATGCTATAATTACAGCTATAGTTAAATATAATGCGATTTCTTATTAGTAATGCAACTCAATTGTATTACCATTTTAGTATAAAAAAATATCTCAATGGTACAAAATGTTTTGTATAGTAATTAATGGCAGCAAAGTTATGTATATATTTTATTCAACAATTAGCTAGGTTAAATTTCAATGCAATCAAGTAAATATATTATCTAAATACTAAATTTACTTTCCAATTTATCATTATACTTTACCGTTATCATTGAACTTTCCTTTAGAAATTGACGTGATCGATAAACGTATGAAAAGTTGTAGAAATATGAATGGATTTCAACACTTTATTTAAGTATTTGAATTTTGTTAGGGTTGGGGTTTATTTGATTGAAAGGAAAAGATGTTCTATCCTCATTCAATATTATAATCGGTGGTATCATTACGAATCAATAAGAGAAGCGATAAGCATTTACATACTAACAAGCTATCGAATTTGAGTGAATTTACTTCAACTGAGTGAGCAATTTAAAATAAAGGACTCGTATAAAAGTTAAACATTAAAATTGATGAAGCTTAGATACTATATTTATATAAGTTTATGATTTTAAAACTTTCAATCTTTGAAGTCCATATTAAGATATTTCGGAATATGGACACTTTTCTTGAAAGTTATCAAAATATATAGTGCTTAGGTTTGACCCTTTTTCTAGGGTCGAGAGCATCTGTTGTGTGGATGCCTAACGAACCCAGTGCTGGAACCACCCTTATCTATGGTCGTTCTCTTGGGAACCCTCACCTGGTCCACTTTGGCAACCGAAAATTCTCTCGGGTTGCCCTTCACCTCCATTCTGGGCGCAATATCTATCATTTGCCGCCAACTCACTTCGAGGGCCAATTGAATTACTGTAATCGAAGGTTTATGTGCTGTGTGCAGTGCAACGCTCTTAGATTGTTCTGACAACGATGCATGGGATCGTTATTATGGAAAATGTCTATTTACCGATATTGAAACTAGAGGGCGTGATTGAACCTTGATTTAGTGCCTGTATATGTGTTTGGCAGCGGTGACGTGTTTGACGTGTGGATCTGAACTTCGAAACTAGGAATATGTGCGTGTTTGATTGCTGCGCGTAAAATACTACAGAGAGTGTATTTCTAAGATGCCAGTTAAAATTTCTGTTCAGTGCAGCGATAGGCAATATTGGAAATGTCACTGACTCCTCAAAGGATATCTAATGAAATATATGCTACTAGTATTTATTAATTTCATCTCTGTTAATTTATTATTATGAAGGAAAAGGATTGTCCATCTTCCATTACTTGGTTTAGGATGAATGAATTTGAGTATATTTAGTGTATTAATACATTGAAGGGATGTGCACCTACATTTATTTACGTTGAAAATGGAGTAGGCATAGTTTTAAAAAATCCAAAGGGGAAGTATTATTTCCTTATCTCCTTGAGTATGACCTTGTTTCAAGGTGAAATAATTCATATTGTCAAATAAAGCATAGCGATAAAATATAATGTATATATTTTAGGTTGCAAATTTCAGATACCTTGAGATTTTCATGTTAATCAAAATAAAGCTTTTATTTTGAAAATATTTTTTAAGATATTTATCATTTCTTGTTGAAAATAAAGAATGCAAGCATATTATAAATATCACTATCACATTAGTTCTGTATAGCAGCTATTATAAAAATATTTTAATTATTTTTTGTATTATTTGTTTAACTAAAATTATTTTCTCTATTATCTTTGAAAAGAAATGTAGTGAATTATTTTTCTTGACTCCAATACGGATACTAATTCCATTATAAAAACTCAATGTCTGACGATAGAATGACGATAGCGCCTCTTTGAATTCGAGTAAATGTCTCTCGTAGATGGAGAAAATTACACTGGACCAGCGATTCTCCATGGAAATACATTTCTATGACAAAAACCCTTTGTTTACATTGTTGAGGACATTTGGGCATTCATTCGAGGAGGGTGTCGATAGCTACAGCTCCTTCCAATAACGAAACTGCTTTATTTTACCTAAATCGCATTGGGAGAGATATTCAAAAGAAGGAGTATACAATTTGAGGGATAAAGGAGTTTAAACCAAGATGGCGGAATGAAATAATTGGAATCAAGTGGGCAGAAAATGTCTGCGTTACAAAGTGTTCATGTTATTTCATTTCGAAAAATACCGTGGTTTTCTCAGGACCTTCTCTCGTACTCTCTTTTTAAATCTCGTTTCCTTTGTTTTCCAGAAGGGAACACACGTTTTCAGAAAGCGATTTCTTCCGAAAAAATTCGTGCTGAATACTTGAATCGATATTATCCGGAAGGTTATTTTCCCCTTTTCTTGGAATACCATCTCCCGTTTTTCTTATTTTTTTCGTCTTCATTTAAACTTACTCATAGAGAAATAAAACAAGTGAAACAAATTTTGCTTTCTTCTGTGGGCATAAAGAACCCTCTCTGAGTGCTCGAAATTTTCTCACTTCTCTCTTTTTTATTCACGCGTCTTGCCTTTCAAGTCGTAATTACAAACATACATTCTCATTTCTATTGTATTTTTTTATTTAGAATTTGTACGGAAATTATTATGCACATGAAAAATTGGAAGAATACTCTTTCATTGACGAGTAAGGTTTTAGGGAATGTAAAATTCACTATATATTGAAATATATATCTATTTAAAGATCGGAAATATGCTTAAAATGAATAGTGGAATCATAGAAATAACTTTATTTACTCATAGATATTAATTATTACATGAATCTATATTAAATATAATACAAAACAGAATCATTATGTCAGAAGTGGGAAAATATTCCTTTAAAAATTACTATGGCTAAAATATAATCGTATGTTTGATTATTTCGTAAGTTTTGTGGTTAACATTCTCCTCTATAAATTATCCTTTAGTATAAAGTAGTGTATACTATAAAAATACATATTTAATCAATTCTCTACATATATAGTATATAAATTTATGTATTAACGATTTTACATTATGTATCCTTGAACGATTTAAACTAAATCACTTTATTAATATACTACTATATTGACGATATTTATTTCACGACTGTACCATAATAGAATCTTCCCCGTAGTGTATGGAAGATATCACTATTGAATGACTGAATAATATACTAACTCCCACCAAGAAAAAAGTATTTATTTATATCGCCGTTAAATATTTCAGTGCGTAAGTGTACACGACAGTGTCGTTTTGGCAAAGGACGCCGAAGGGGATCGTGACTTAATGCGCATTCGAAGTAAGCCCTCTTCGCACACATGCCATTTCGAGACATGTTTAATTCGACACGAACAATAGGGGAGATTGCGGTGCTGAGAGATGCAAGGAAACGGAAGTGTTCGATCGCGTGGAAGCGATTTGGAGGGCCGGAAATGACGCACAATTATTCGGAGACTTACAACTTAAAAAAGGAGGAGAGGGTGGTCGCAGGAAACGGCTTTTTTGGGCGGTATTTGTGTAGGGCGTGGATTAGAAGGGAGAAAAACGGCATCGACAGTGGGTGGACCAATGGGCGGATTAATTTATCGCCACCGCATTAGTATGTCTGCAAAAGGGGTGGCGAAGAATAGGTGGGAATGGGAAAGAGGATTGCATTCCCTCCTTTTATTTCCAAGGAGGAGATTACTGGTCCGTTGGAAGAAATGGACTGAAATTACGAAGTGATATTCTGCTAAGCCTGCGCTTGAGATGTGTGGCTAACAGGGGAGAAATAAATGCGTCTACGGGTAGATTAGGATGTTTTTTGAAAATTCCCGAGTAGTACGCGCTGTGGTACAAAGAGGGAAGGATCTGTAGCTATCATATCGTAAAACTTGGATGTTCCTTTCAGACGACGGAGTTACCACGAGTTACTAACAATCAATAATACTTACGTTAGCCGTGTTAGAATTAGGAAATCAATGTCAATGTGTACCTAGTTACATATTATTTATTATATAAACAATTATGTATACAATTATATACATCGATTATATATACCAATCATATTATATTAATCTAATTACATAATATGTTTGTTTATAAATGAATACAGAAACACACTCAATAAAATCATCGATTTTTGTAAAATCATTTCCAGTTCATTAGATTCTGTATTTTAAATTTTTAATACTTGAAAGGATTAAATATGTAGTATTCAAAATCCATTAATATAAAATAAACTAGAGAAAAATATTTCTTCCAATCCACATGTTAAGTTTATCCATCTTTTAGATTGATATTTGGTTAAACATTCACTTGGTCTGACATCTTGATTGTTAGTTAAAGCTTGTTAGTTAGTTAGCTTGGAATATATAATATCCGTCGATGAGTAACAAGT
The DNA here is from genome assembly GCA_020796165.1 of Pantala flavescens. Lineage (NCBI taxonomy): Eukaryota > Metazoa > Arthropoda > Insecta > Odonata > Libellulidae > Pantala > Pantala flavescens. The sequence continues at coordinate 14,629,109 of CM036886.1, read as the reverse complement.
GTCAAAACTAATGGTATAGTTCTTTTACTTATTTATAGCTATTTATTTTTATATTAGTTATACTTGTAGTTTCTGAGCTTCAGTTCTGATTTCCAGATAATCTTATTGCTGTAAAATAATTCGTCTCTAATTCGTAGAAGCCCATAATTTGATATCTGAAAGAACGAATAATTTAATTCAAAAGTCTCAAAAAAGATATTACGTAAAAACTCGGCGCATCTACTCGAAAGGTCAGCAAATACATTAAGAGCAGAAGTTTTAAGTTTGAGAGCGACACCCGCTGAGCACGGGACGTTGAAGTTCGCGAAACTTTTAGTGAATTTTGCATGAGATACTTTTGACATAAAATTGAATCAAAAATTAATTTAGGCGCGATGAATTCATAATGAGAATTAACGCGAGGACGGGATCAATCCCGCTGTCCCCGAGTTCGCTTTGTATCCGAAGCTGTCTCGTCAGCGATGCACAAAGTCCCTTTGAATCGTAAATCATCGGGGCCTTGCGTAGACACATTGGCACGCCCAATACAAAATTCCCTTCTTCTGTCCAAAGACTGAATCCGCACAATTCGCTTCTTCTTATACTTACTGCTGGGTTGCCGTTTCAATTCTCTGCCGCTTCACTATACCTGTCTAAATTTTCTATCGCAATCCATCCACTTGTCTTTTGCCAAAAGCCGCCATTCTTTGTCTCCTATAAATCACCGTTTACGATGATGGAATGAATGAAGATAGTAATTTTAACGCCATTTAAGCATCGAATAAGTTATAAACATCATTTCATTATTTATATATTTATATTTAAGCCTACAGTTTGCATATGCATTTCATTTTTATATACAAATCGTTCCCTGCAAGTAAAACTATTCAATCCATACGAAAACTTCGTAAGTGAGTTGTGGATGCTATCGGAGATATTTCTTTCAGCTCTTTTTTGTATTGACACACCTATGCTGTGAATAAATTTATTTTAATTTCTTTTCTGCTCACGTTTGCAATAAATAAATTAATTATTAATATTCCTCTGAGTTTTCCAAACGATTTTTTGGATTCTTAAAATGATTCTTATTACATTGCTTTTAACATATATACTCACATACCTTACAGTAAGTTACATATTTTTTTAATTTTATAAAATTTTCTAATGTACAAAAATGTTTATCTCATTTCATTTCCTGATGGATAATAGTGTAAATATACAAGCATTAATATGGCTGATCCAATATTCGGAGTTAAGATTTGAAGAATTAATTTTATTCAAATTCTTTATTCCTCTTTATTCTAAATCATTCAAAAAGCATAACTTAATTGCACATGTATTATATAGTATTATAGTCCGATGTTTTGAGGAGATTTTATTCATAATGAAATCTAAAATTAATGTTAAAATATGAACCGACCTTGGATAAGAATTAAATATACAAAATTTATAGGAGAATTCAATGTTTTAAATCATGGTCAGGCAGTAATTCTTTAATTATGAATTTTTTTACAGACTAACCACCCGATGTTCGTGGAATGTACAATATCATGTTTCAACACAAAAACGACCTATTAACGGGACATATTTTTTTAATTATAAAAATAATAATTGTAAATTATTGGATGCTGTTCTTCTATATAATATGATTCTTCGTATTGTTTCAGTGATAAAATTTCAAAAATCTAATCTAAGAATTTAGAAAAAATACACATAAAAGATTAATCCAACACATCCTTTGTCAAACCAAAGCCTAATAATTTTAATAACAGATGAGTAACAGGAGTACGGCGCTGCTTAACGATTCCTGCAATCTTCGACTCGGAGGCCCACATTACCATTCTTCCTCAAGAATAAAGTCACGAACAATTCCTAAAGGAAATAATTCTCAGGGTCACACACGTGCGCTACCCTTTTGTGGATTTCAAGAGCCAACTTTATTAAAAGCGCAAGACCGTAAAAAAATTAATTAAACAATAAAGCGAAGGCCGTATCTCAAAAGGCCAGACATAGGAAAATGATGTTTGCGCACATATTTTAGAGCCATAAAAAAGAGACCGTTTTTGGAGGGAAAACCGTGGAAAATATTAATAATACACCTGTGTGTGGGGCAAATCCCACGAGCGACTTAGGCAACGCCAGGTTGAGGATGGGCACTATAAAACAAACGGAATGACAGCATTGCTGACCGTCTTAGGCGATGGCTTGGAATACGAAATGTCTCGACCCTTTGGAAGGAATATGAAACGGGTCGCTATGGTACCCTAGGGCCTTCGATCACTATATGGACGCATGGTGACATATTGAGAAGGGCCTAAGGAAAGGGCATATTTGGTTGTTTTTGCATCCGGAGTAGGAAAAAATACGTTTTCCAATTCTTCGTATTGAATTCGTGCGGAGAGGGAACGATGAAATGCAAATAGAGAAGATCCAAACTGAAAGATTGATTCTTTGCGAAAAAATTCCAAAAATAACCGCGGAAAGGTTATCTTATAACCTTTTGCTTCCTTTCGTGTGCTTCGGTTTATCCTTTACTCATTCATTCCATGGCTAAGCAGGAAAATTGTGTTCCGTATTTGAAAGTAAATATAGTCTAAAGTTCAAATAATTATATTTCCGATTGTAAAATATATGTTTATTCAAATTAATACTTCTAATGGAGAATTTTTATTGTATCATAATAAAATTATCCCTTTTTCAAAGTTAATGTGTTATAGGGTTTAATATTCCTATCTGTTAAATTTTATATATGATAAACTAGCACTAACTTTCCACTAAGAATAATACTCAATATAACTATTTATATTTTATCATCAAATTTTAAATAAGAGTAGCAACATTAAATCTGATTTTTAAAGGTAATCAAGTTTAATTTTCTATCACCAAGAGGCGTGCTTTATAAACCTGTTGAAATAATGAATCTTTTAAAAATTGTTACCTTTACTGTTAGTTAAAATTACTTTACCTAATTTGGGCTAAAGTGTCTCTTAATAATATAAACAAATTTGCGTCTTATTTTTCCTTTCTGTTGATTCATGACTATATGCTTATTTTATAGTTTTATGCATAAATATTTCATATAACGATATCCTTCCGTTTTGAATCACCATATTTTGCGATTTCCTACAAACAATTTTAGCTGAATTGAAATTAAAACTCATAAGATTGTTACATGTACACTATTATGTTTTTAGTTTAATACTTAACAATATATAAAGAAACGTTTCATTCAATATTAACCAGTTGATTCACGGATTCCTTTATTTATTCTCTAGAATTAGTAAATTAATATAATTATTTCTATTCCTAAAAATATCTTTTTTCAATAATCTAAAAATAGCTAATCTTTATATGAATCATCCACGACGATTTCATAAGCCATTAATTGGAGATAAACGATTTAAATTGAATTTTATCTCTCTTTAAATGCTGCAGTAGATTCGAAACGAATATAAATTCCTCTCTCGTGGAATTTTTCAAGTGTGTTTCCACGCTTCGTACTTTTGAAACCTTTTGCATTGGGTTTCTTCCTACTAGGAAGCGATTCTTCATTGAGAGAGATCTACGGTGGGTCAAAGAGGCACTTTTTGCTATTCGATTGAGGGAAGCCATTTGCAGGCCAAAGAAGTGGCAATATCGCTCTGCACGACAATGCACACACTGCAATCTGCTCTTCCTGACAAAACACTCCTACGGTGCACTAACCTCTTTCCTCCCTTACATGGCTTCCTTTCATATCTTTTTTACAGAATAAATAGTCTGAAAAGAGTTAAAACGCCAACGTTAGCCTTTGAATGAAATGAATCTTATGAAATATACCACGTGAAATCGTTTTGTGATTAGATAGTTCAGATAACTTTTGAAGTAAGTAAAATTAAATCTTTTTCACGCAACAATTCTATTTTAATAATACTAACAATCTAGATCTGTATCAGTATGTATCTAATCTGTATCTACAATAAATCAAAAAATATAAGTTTTTTAACTTTATATTTTAAAAACTTAATTAGTCTAAATTGATTACAAGTATGGGTGTTTATTGAGGTGATTGAAAAGAAAGCAAATTATTTACATTAAAAACTATGTGAATTGATAATCATATGAATTAGTCATTTTTCTTCTTTATATGATTTTGTAGAACTTCTCTTTAAATCCCTTCGAAAACAGAATACAGGATAATTAAATTATATTTTGCTTTGATATGTAGTCAAAAATATAGTGATAATTGTAATTAAAGTAGGGTATATATTATTGGAAATTAAAATCAATAATGGCATGATAAAATTAACAATATCTGCGGAGATAATAAATATGTAGATAAAAATTAAATAGAAAGCTTTAAGCAATTAAAAGTGTATCTCATGTATATTTGAGAGCATAATGATACTGAATTATTATGGATGAACATCCTAATTATTGATCTTTATCTTAATATAAAGCAACCAAATCTGCATTTTAAAATGCTCTCAAAATACTATGATTCCCTTTTAAATACGCCCTTATTTTCAATCATATTTTCATCGCTATTGTACAAAGAGTATCTTTCGCGTAAACTTTATCTAATTTCCGATAAACACCTGATGTAATTGAGAGATGAAACTGGTGGTTGAGGAACGCATCACAGCTGTGTCACTCCGTTCTATACTTACCCCGATTTTCCACGAATTTTTTTCCGCATTCCTTGGAGCATTCCATCTTCTCGCCAATCCTTACGTCTTTATCAATTCTCTTTTGCTCCATGACGAGGAATTTAAGGGTGAGGGTTTAACATCCACTTCGGCGAGAAATTGACTTCGCATTTCCCGAGGCGAATCATCGATAGTCTGGGGACCCAATACACTTGGAATGAAAAAGATCCATAGGCGTTGAAATTGTGAAGCCAGATAAATGTAGAACACGACGTTGATGGGCTGCCTCTACTATGGTAAACAAACACAGGATATCATAATTCTCCAAAACAGATTCTTTCATTCGTACCGTTGCCTAGTTTCAATCATTTTCCCTTAGAGACCGTAATTGTGATGAGACAAGCTGAATATTCAGAAGTGATTTAACATTTCTAGATTTCTGAACAATTTGCTTTGATGGAAATATTTGATTATTATTCAATTGATTTATTAATCTTTTATTAAATATATTATATTATATAATAATAATATTAAAAAGTACTGCGAATAAGGTAGGTTTTTCAACAAAACATAATTTGAGTAATACTTAAATTACTTTTCTTATCAGTTTAGGTATATTTATTCTAGTATTTGACGACAGGATCATAAGTATTATATTCAATTATCTCATCTTATATAAATAAATAGAATTATTTAACACGATAATTAGGCAGATATTTATATTTATAATTTTATGTTATTTTTCTATAATAATTATTACCGTTAAAATGCTGCATTATGGAGCACACGGCATGGTGGAAATCCTTTTTATTATTATGAAAAATATTATAAATTTAGTGCATATTTTAATGAGTTTTCATGAAAAATTTATCGTAGTTAATGGTTTTATTCTAATTATTCTGCTATTCGTTTACTGTGGATGTTGGATATTTAATTTTATGATGCATATCTAAATCTCATTACCCAAGTTTTCATTTGATGTTTCATGCTAGAAAATTGAAAACTATTTCCGATCAATCTCCAATAACTACTGCAATAAAATAATATTCCGCGTCTAATTTATTTGGTGAAATAAATGTAGATTTATCACTATTATAGTTCTTAGAAAATAGAAATCGAATTGAATAGAGTCAAGCACGTGTAATTTCTAGCATCAGTAAATAATCGTGTCTCACAACCATCAAACCCTCAACTAAAGTAATATGTGTAGTGAATGATAAATATATTCTTTTACTTCCCCTATGGAACCCTCATAAATGTCAATCCCTTCCCAGAGAATGACAATCATGTGGAAACGTGGTCTGTTGCTATGGTATTGTCCTGTGGAGGAATTGTAATGTCTAGCAAGGCATCGGTCCCTCATAATGGTTCCCCAAAATGTCATGGCCAATGCTAATACCATAAAAGTCTAAATTATATGAAAAAGGGAGACAAATACCAGAATAAATGTGTTCCAAGGGAAGCGTAAAAAATAGGGGCAGATTGGACGGGGGGGCATTCATTCTACCCCTCGGAATTCTTATTGGAATATCGACCCCTAAGTGGAAAAATAACTTCAGATGCACAACAATTTTCATCTTTCTGTGGAGTTAGATTCGCATAACCATTCAAAGTGATAATTCGATACGTAAAAATATATAAAGCAGAAATTTGAATGTGAATTTTTATTTAATTAATCTAATTTAAAGGTATATTTTTTCATAGCGTAGCATTTCAAAATAATTAACTGTGAGTAGAAGTCTTTCTTGAGCTTAAAAAAAATACAAATGTGTAAAAATAACGCTTTTAATTACAACTTTGCATTTGTTTCACCAAAGAATTAGGCTATCCTAATTAGCCCTCGGTTGAGTAGGGTCAGCCTAATAAATACGGAGTATTTGGGTAGAATTAATATTAGAGTGTAATTTGTCTATCTTTCTGTTCACACTTGAAAAAATCTATCTTAACTAAAGTTATAGCTATTATAGAGGCAATACTTTAATAATAATTGTTATTTAGAGAATATCATAATTTATCTTAAGGTGACAGATGAATATTTATTTATTTTTTATTTGCTTTAAATTAGATCTTTTTTATTTTGTAAATATATCATTTTGTGTAAGAAAATGCATTATTGAGTTTTTCAAAAGATGGGTGGAATATTACAAAAAGGAATACAAAGTTAGGTTCAGTGTTCATTTAACAACGGATCAGTTATTTCAGATAATGACACGAATTTTTGAATCAAGAAGTGAGATATTGCGAATATGAAATAGAAGTTTGATAAATTCTAAATCAATGAACTGATTGAGTACATTACAGAAATACATTTCCGAAAATTCGTTTTCAAAACTTTTTTTAGTGAATTTTAATTTTCATGAGATAAACTAGAGATTGTTCTGTGCTATAATCGGGTAGATGCAGTAATTTCGAAAATTGAGTCGCTAAAACTGATCACCGTCTGAAAATTGACAATTAAACAGGATTTATTCTCTTACTCAAAGCAAAAAGTAATAAAGGAAGTAATGAATCTTCTTAATCATCATAGCATTAAAATCTAAATTTTCATCTTTCATTCACACATAATTTATAAGCATATTCGTAATTTATCCCTTTGACACATTATTTTGCTGACCCTTATTTCGTATAAGAAGAACATTATTTTCAATTGAATACAAAGCAATATCAATAACAAACTTGCTGTGATGCGTTCTTTGATTGCTATGTTTCAAATTAGTAAATATAGCTGCAATCGATACATCAAAAGCAATAAAATGAGACTTTTCCAAGCTTTATTTTGTCGATGTTTTATTGTACCAGGCGAAATGAATCTTTTGAAATGAAATCAATATGGAAAAGCGATGATTACAACATCGCGTAGTTTAATTTTCGAGTAATATTATCCATAAAGTAAAGAGCACATTAAGGTATGTGCTTTTATATTCATTATTGATTACCTCGAATACGTCCCTTTGTAAATTCTAAAAGAGAACAATTTTTAGACATATCGTAATTGTTTATGTGTCATTACTCGACCCTGGATTGAATCATCCCTTTACCTCACTAAGTACTTGATTATTTAACTCTTCTTATTGCTTTACACGTGTGTTAGAATAAAGTTTCGATACTTTAAATTGCAGCGTAGAGAAAAGATCTGGATATGATTAACTACGTAATAATTCTGAAACGAATGTAAGGGAGTGGTCGTGAAAAAAAAGGATTCGAAATAAAAAAATTTGCATGGAAATAAGGTCGAGTAATACGTTGATAAAAATACGTTCCTTGGATTGACGGATTCATAGTTTTTATGGGCGGATACAGGGTTCGCGATCAGATAAGAAAGATAGCCTTTTAGATGCCATTTCCGACAGAAACTGAGAGTGCTTATAAAAGGCCATTATCCCGCGAATCTAAGGAAAGTGGTTTCTGCTGCCATCAGCTTTACGTAATTAGAGGAGGGCGTTGTGGGCGAAAATTAGAGGGGGCGGCATTCGCTTAATAAAGAAAAACACATTTCGTGCACAATAACTCACGCTACGGAAAAAAGCTGGCATAATGGAAAAAGAGGCGAGGATGCAAGAAGCGTAGAAGGAAAAAACATTTCGGAATGCTTTTGTTTGTCAGCTGCCATTTCCTTTTATGACGTCGTCCGCATGCGCTCCTCTTAGATACAGTTTTAAATTACCGTTCTCTTTGAAGGGCGATTATGAGGAATTAATTCGCTTTTTATGCTAAATCCTGTTTATATATTTGTGGCATTAAGGTAATTAAAAAAGTGTCATATAAATATGTAACGCCAGCATGTAATTTGTACGTTTTTCTAAAGAGAAAGGAGTGTTTCAAACACTTTCTGAAGCTGATGTTATCTGCGAAACATTTTCGTGCGGTTGTCTAAGTTTTCTCGCCGATAAAATACGTACGTTCAGAGAGTAGAATTGAAAAAATTTGAGCAGCATATACGAAGAGTTACAATTATATTTTTTTAAGTTTAATATCTTAGGCATCTATTATGATTTATGTATTTAGACAGAAATGGATAATTAATTTAAAAGGAAAAGACGGTTACCTTTATGTGATAATCGCTTGATTGCATTTCTTCTACCATCATTGTTTTTATTGAACAAACTCATCCTTAGACATTTGAATATAAGTAAAGTCGGTTAATATATATAAATTCACATGTAATTTATCCCTTTGTAGAACATTAAGTAATTATAGTTACTTAATATATTCCTTCTTTCATTACTTCTTAGAATTTTTCCAACTTGTGTGGTGCCTTGATTAATTCGTTTTTAGTAATGAGATCTCTATCTAACTTTTTGTAATCTGGAGTAAATTTACAAAAATTGTTTACGGATGTATGATTACATTTGAGGTTTACTACAAATGATGAATATCAACTCTTTTCAGAGAAGTGTTTCCTTTTTCATAAACGAGAAAATCTCCAACCGTAAATTAAAGTTAAGAGGATATAGTATATTTATTCTTTGCAAAGGTAATTATTAATTAGTATAACTATGAGTGTAATGCCCATTTAATTCAAAATTAGATAATGTACGCTTCATATGGGGATTATTTTTAAGGGAAACAGTGGGATATCCGCTTCTCTCAAAGTTTCCATGGAAAATAGGCGGAGGTATATGTAACAAAGAATCGTCTCTGGAAGCTAATTAGATTTTTTATGATGCAGTGGCTCTACACTGAAATGGGATTTTAACTGCGAGTAAAAAATTTTAAAAACAAGTTATGCAAGTGCCTCTATGCGGTTTGACTTTGCCAGTTGCAATAAAAAGATTCATCCAAATAGCTTTAGGGAAGGAAGTTAAATGCACTGTAGATTGTTAACGGAAATGCACTACTCTATTTTCAATTCTTCGAGGGACATTACAATTTCCCCGCTACTTAGTCGCAAGCAGTTCATTTCTTTTTAACTCTTACGCTCGATTTGAAATTCTGGTGTGAGCTCACTTGTTATGAATTCAACCCGAATTGCCATTTACGTTAGAATTGCATTGACTATCAAGGGTGTATCTCTTCTTACGTTCTTTTATAGTCTAAAGAGAATATAATCTGCTGTAACTGGGAAAAGAAATAGTGAATAGGGTCATCTTTTCTTTTAGGTCCAGTAATTAGGAGATAATCTCAATCAAGGTATATTTTGGAAAATGGACAAAACTCCCACGCAAGAATATTTCTAAGAAGAAGAATAAATAAATCGATTTCAAATAAGCGAATTTCAATTTAAAAATTTTAAATGCTCCTGAATTGTGTATCTCAAGACAGTTTAGTTTCTGCTGCTTATAAAATTTGAAGTTAACTTTTGTAGAAAGGGAAGGTAAACAGGACAAAGTAAATGTTCCTGTTTCGAGGATATTCTTAGATTAAGTACTATTGTCAACAATACATTCATTCTTTATATTTTAGGACACATTTTCAGTATTAATATAATCACGTAATTGTTATTAAGACTCAAAACATGCATCGTCAAAACATCATTAGGCAAATATGATACAATAAAGGGAAGTTTATAAATTCACTACTGGTATTTGTGAAACTATAAAGGAAATTATCTTCCTGTAAAGTAAATCGTGGCTAATCTCCTATGTTTCCATGGTGACGAAACATAAATTAGTGATAAAAAAGTAACTTTGTAGTGAGCTATTCGTTTTCCTTTACTTATTTACTTCACTCAGGGTATTCCTTTAGTAAGGAGATGCACGTTTCCTGGGAGATCAATTAGGTCAATTGAGGGCCACTTAGAGGAGGGAGCCTGCTAATTACACTACCCATCCGCAAATGGCCGAAGAAGAAGTCCGCCCATTAGGGTGGCTTCGGGAGTGGCCATCTAGTGGCCTATTGAACACGTCCAACATCTGTTTCTCTGCAGGATCAAACGGAAATTAGCGATTTTATTCATATATATTGCTATGGCTCGTCCTTGATGAAACACAGCATATATGATACTGTAGGATGCATATAAAATATATAAAAATATACGACACATAACCAAATTATATACCATTAAAACTGCAAAATGAATGTAAAAATTTGTTCTGATGATGTGATTGCACCGAAACCGGTCAAGTCAAATTTTTATTTAATTTGTATAACTGTTCAAATTTGTTAAGTTTTTTGGGTAGTTAATAAATGTTTTTGCCCCAATTGATGTCAAATTCTTAAATGCCAATACGACACTATTAAATCATCAAGTCGCTCGAAATATCACGCACTAACATTCAATTTAAATTCGCAATTTGGAGAAAAAAGGATTTGTATGGATAGGTTTGAATGTCAGAGATTTTCATGACTTCATTCCTATGTCTATAAATACTTATTCACTGGGTATTTACATAGGCATAAACAACAACAACATAGTCAACAATAAACGAAAATTTGGATTAAAATTAACCGTCCCAATTACTCCAAAATTACGTTACTCAAAGTGTTCATGGAGTATAAATAATTTCAATTAATTTATCCGCACCTCCATCAACCATATATATCCTCAGATTCCCTGATTCTATTAAACGGGAGACTTTGGTTGCGCGCCTTTTATGTGTAAGCGCTCTGAATATTCCGAGAAAACATAATGAAATGCAGGAAACTCGCCAAAGGTTTATGAGTTCAGGATGAGAGTGACCCTGTACGTCCCTTAGGGGCCCTTTGACTATGTCCTATGAAGAAGGCCTATTAAGATAGAGGGGCCCTTTCATTAGGTGGCGAAATCAGAATCTATAATCAAAGCGAGATTGAAGTGGGGGCCACTTGCAAAAACTACTTTTGTCACCTAATTAAGTTTATTCACCTTGAACTATTAAATATGCATCTCCGTTGACAGCTAGCATTCTAATTAAAATAAGCAATATTATGAAGTCTGTCTTTAATGCTAAAAATAGACATGAGAAAATGGAAAATTGATTCCAGTGAATCCGCTTTATGCCACAGGAAAGTCTTGCTACAGCTATAGATCATACTATGTTTTCTGAATAAAATACATAATATTTACTTCAATGTTTATACAGGAATTTTAAATTTTATTTTTTGCTTTGTTAGAATCTGGGCAACTTAATTTGATAAATTATTGAAATTACATAATATTTAAACCCGATATTAATTTTCAATTTATTAATTTATTTCAACGACATTATCGACAATAGTTATCATATTCTTAAATCAACGTTTTTAGCCGTAACCTATGGTTTTCATTGTTGAGTAGAGCCTTAATTTCTGACTTCATGCAACGATGTATTCAATTTACTTATTTTTATACATCAAAAGATAATTTTGAATAGATTCAAACAAAACCGTATCTCTATTTGAATTTCCATATTAATTGAGATACTGTTCTTTTAGATTTAATATATTTTTATTACTTATTTTTTAAGTTTCAATGGATTACAGTTAACATGTAATCGTTCTATTATATCTTCGGATATCTTAATAAACGATATATATCTCCTAAATTTATTACGTAACTGTTCATCCATAATCTCTCTTTATCTCGTTATAATTTACGTCATCCTGTTGATTCTGCGAAATGATTATTCTATATTTGCAAATAGTGACTCATTCCATTGTCACAACGCACGCCTCTTTGATCGACCGCATTCACACGGGAAATATTTATCATCTCCCGGTTCAGAGGATCGGAGAGTAAAATGCTTCGTCGAATGGTAACAATGGTGTCCTCTATCGAGGCATTCCTATTAGTAAGGAAGGCCTCCTTTGGAGAACACACTCCCTTCGACTATGCCGTCCACCATTAGCATTCCTCCCATCGTGTCCTAGGGTTAGTTGCGTATATCACCGATGTCAGTGAACGGGTGTTGACACTCTTGGGCGACAGCAACCTCCTTGATGTATTGAGTTTGAGGAAAGGTTTGACGGCAGTGGGCTGCTGGAGTGACATGCGGTATTAGAGGGGGAGTTTGGAAATATCGGAAGCTGCGGTTGGGTAAGATGCCAAGTGTCGATCGGTCGCCCTCCCCATCGCCTCGGGGCAACGGATTGCGGCCAAATACTCCGAGTGTTTCCATCCAACCAAATTTGATGGAATTTCGCAGCGTTAAACTCATAATTGGATTTTATTCGTCCATTTAATTGGCGTAATGCTGAGAGCGGGTCCTCGTGCTTATTTCGGGCAAACACGATATTTGCGCGATGAATTTATCCCGATAACCTGGAGATTCTATTTCGAGGGAAATATCGACTCGTCCGCTGGGATTCGTTATTCAAGGGATTGTCAACTCGCTGTTTGGATGTCTTCATTTGAACTGCGATGTATTCAGTAACAGTACTTATAAAAGAATGGGAACGTATTTGATAAAGAGATTAGAATATCGTAACGCGAATAATCACGAGGCTGGGAATAAACAAAAGAATTGGCGGACGTGAGAAAATTCGGATAGTATCGGGAATCGAACCCGGATCTCTCAACGTTCTACCTATACAAGGATAGCATTGGGAGAACTGGGTTCGATTCCCTATCTTGTTTAAATTTTTCTAGACTTTTAATGTATGGGTTATAGAAAATATGTAGTAATATTAATATCAATATCCATGATTTTCATTTTACCTTTTGGGGAAAATACTAATTAAAAATACTGCTTTAATTTGTGAGGTCTTGGAATGTATTTGACGTATTATTTTCAATTTTAATAAACATCTTATTGTGCCTGATTTTTTATGCTTAATTAGATTAATTTATAATTATGTCTACGATACTATCAAATATATTATTCGGATGCAGGTTACATTGATTTTAAATTATATACATATATCTATATATATATATATATATCTTTTATTCCATTTTATTTCACATAGGAATTTAGGAAAGAATAAGTTCTGTATTTGAGATAATATTAATCATTTTCATACTTGTGAAATGAAAATGGTCATTCAGTTTCTAATTACCATTAGCATTTAAATGCAAGTTTTAATATATCCTTCTTAATGATATGTGATTGAATAATGAATAATGCTTAACATATATGAGCATATCTATTTTCCTCTCAGAATTCACGTTGTTTATTTAACATAAATTCAGATTCCTACTGAAATGCAATAATAATGTACCCAGCATCATTATTTACATTTCATGTGCAACATTAATTCGGAACGACATGAATCAGATTTAAAGCACTTTTTCATCTTTAAAATTAGAAGCTAATGAAAATAAACAAGTTACTAGGAGATTGATTTTTACATTTTACAGAGAATTAATTGATTATTTATCCCAATAATAAATTGGTGTTTTGGAATTTTCACTCTAATAATAACAATTTATATGAAGAAAAATTTAGAAATTAATACGTACTTCTTTCATTTAATAAGTTGCTACACAACGAGGATTTTATATTTTATTTTTGATTGCAGACGTAAATATGTCAAAATATAATTTTAATTACTAAACCTAATAAATATTTTTCTTATTTTATACAATGGAAGAAAAGCTTTTGCTATTTTATAATTTATTTAAGTAATATTCTACTTATATATAATTGAATTTCTTACGTCAATTTTTTTTATATTAAAGCCATGGAAAATATGGAATAAAAAGGTCAATCTTAAGTAATATATAATTTATTTTAATTTTCAATAATATATATTATATTTTATATATTTACATTTATTTTAGTTAGACCTTTGATTTGATAGCGAAATAATCTATACATCTCATACAGTAATCGTATTAGTAGTTTCGGAAACATTGTCGCAACTCGTGCCCTTTTTCAAGATGGCCGCGCACAGAACGAGGCAAAAGGGATGGAATGTGTTGTCCGGTGGAACGAATAGGTAATTTCTTCGCCGATGCGGGAGTTATGCCGATGGGCGGGTTTCCGCGAAGGGAGATTAAAGTAGTTGGGGGCGTGGGAGTGAGTAATGGCTTTATCACGCTACGGATGGAACGCAATTAAGGAATTAGATTCAGGGAGCAACGGTCGGCCTCACGCCAGCACCATAAGTCGTTGCCGATCCTGTTTGCGACGTAAGCGATATGCTAATGTAAGCCGTCGGCCAACCAAAGGGTCTTCCTGCCGTTTAACAGTTATCGCGCGGAATTTTACTCGCTTTTGTCGATTTAAAATAAGTTGAATACGCGATAGGGAAAGACAGCTTTTGGCCGATTTGATCTTAAAGGTTAAAGGTCAAAATTAGGGGCGCGTCCTCGTATTTTTAATGTCGACGGAGGAGATTTTATGACGACGAAGAGAGCAGACAATTCAAATATCGAGATAAACGTTGTTTGGATTGGGCGAATTCGGTGTCGTGTTTATCTTTAAATCCCTTTAGACTCTACTTAAATGAAAAAAGAAGCGTTTTCGGAAGAAGCATGAGGGCTTCATGATCTTATAGTAAGTGTGGAGTTTAATTATCGTGCAGTTAAATGATTGAATTTTCCGCGGAACGGTCAGATATACAATACCTCCAATAGAGATCTCTACTGTCCATCCTTGGCAATCTAGTGGTGTTTGGAATGGAATTCGATTACTGTAGACTGTATCGGAAGTTTTGCTTCTCTTGCGGCGGTCGCTGTGTTTAGAGGTTGAATCAATTATAGTTCACTATCTCTTTAAATGTGTTTGGTTTCTTATTTAATTTATATTTATATGCGAGCAGTGAATCATAAGGTTTTATATTAAAGTAAATTAAATTCATTTAAAGCATTAAATTGTAATAGAATTACTTGAAACTTTATGGACGCTACTATATAATAAATAGTAGAAACAAGGTCGATAATCAAATTTAATTGCGGTAATATTCTTATTAATTTATTAAAATTATGCTATAATTTTCGTACATCAGTTTTAACACCAAATATTTGTCTTAAATAGAATTTAGTATTTGGTTGATTATATTTTCTTAGAATTACGTTAGAGACAATACCAAATGATAGGAGGATTCTCTAACTCTAATAAGACATAATTAATTATATATGCTGCTCCCATATTTTTCAATTGAGTTTTTAATATTTATGTCCTAAAAATATATATGATAACTTTAAATTAAATAACACTTATTCGGTTGCTGGGAAAATATCAATTCGTTAATAATAACACTCTTTACAAGAAAAAACATTCATGTTATTGAACAGTAATAGTTTTTTTGTAAAATTAAATTCTTGGCAAAGCGATGATGATAATTAATCCTTTATTACAATCGCCAGAAAGAAGACTTACTTTTATTTGAATTTTTCCATAAGATTTATGGTAAAATATGACTATTGATCGGGATGTTTACACATCATATTCATTATTTAAGATAGCAATTCTACCTCTTAACTGATCATATTATTAACGACTCATAAAAGAAATAATCTCGGTTTTAGACAGAAAGATTTATTTCACTCTTCTTATGCAGTTACAAAAACGTGATCTGTTATTATAAGCTATAAACGTGACTTTTCCGAAAGTAACTCATGGCCTATGAATAAAAGAACGATTTCACTTTTTCATTTCGGCAGTCATTGGAGAAAACCCGGTCATTACTCTGTCACGGAGATTTAGAGCACTATGTGCTGACTAAAGAATATTTGTCTCTCTCCCCTTTTATGGAATTCACCGTTTATCTACATTTATCATCTTCATATCCAATGAGCTGTTTTTCATCCAATTTCATTTGGAGAAGCGTGTACGTTAAGACAAAGAGATCTATCAATTAATCTCGTGAATGAACTGCGTGCCTTAATTAAAAAGGGAAATTTACATTAGTGGATCGCATTTCAAGATACCTTTCTCATTCGGAAGGTGTTTTCAAAAAGAAACATTAAGTAGGTCAATTAATCAGCGGCTGTCATTGAGGAATTCCGGAATAAATAGTTCTCAACTTGGTGAGCGTAAGCCGCTAACTTTGTGGAGTGTCGCAACACAAGCATTTCCGAGTGAAGATAAATATTATGCGAATCAAACACTTGGATAATGTTGTTGCGATGGAAGATCGGATGGGTACAATGAACAAACCTACGCATAAACAAGGATCATTGATGTATATGATAAAGGAGAACACAGATGCAGTATTGATGTTAATTGGAAGATAAACAAAGCATTAATGTTTGAATAGAAGAATTTTGAAAAAATTGATAGTGTTGATCATGGCTTCCGATACAAAGCAGTTTATTTTATGAATATTTTTCGATCAGTTGTAGCTTTAAATTGATGTTTATCTCAGATCTATTTCTTTTGAAGTACTCTGGAGCACTAATGAGTTTCCTTAAAGAGGAGATTCATCAATAGCAATGAGGAAATCGGATAATAATAATGATGATAAAGGTTTTCACAGTATATGTTCATTAATCTGCTACACGCCTAAGAACAGCTTTCAGAAAAAAATATCAAGTAAAAGAGTTAAACATGGTAGTAATTATATATATGAGGTTAGATCAAAAAAAAGTGAAACTTATAAATTTCTCTTTTTTTATGAAACCACGTATATTGCAAGATAAAAGCGATATATAAATTTATATATTTTCTGAATAGGCAATAACCATAAAATATTAACGCAAATCAAGAAGATGTTATGCAACTTGAATGCGAAATATTTTTTAAATCGAAAAATATGCATTGATACTAACTTTTATTTTCAATCAAGAAGTATTTTAATTTGAAACGTTAGTTTACCTTACCATGCACATCGTTACATGAGCATGAATAAAAGATAGGATTATATTTCAATAAACCTCAATTGGGAATGAAAATCATTCCGTTAATGTACAAGATAAATATTCACTCTGAGAGGGCATCTCTACGAGTACAACCTGCCGTTTCAATCAAACTGTTTGCAATATTTAGGGTTGTGCTGTGAAACCGAGGAATTCGCGGTGGATGTTTACACTGCGCTCCGCAAAATTGGCCCACCTTTCATTCAAATCTAGTTTCTGTTTCCACGTCACTTATCAAAATTTAACTTGCTTCCATTATATCAATGGCTATATTCATCGGAGAACAGCTATAAAATATACCATTTCCATAAGTCCAGCTGTAGATTTGTTGAGCTCTGCGCGTCAGCTATTTTTCTTTACAATGCCGTTCGAGATTTATTCGCCATCGGAAAAGGTAACTGTTGGATTTGAATCCCATCTTCTGCTTTATATAATTGTTTTAAAAGTTCACTTTTGATTTAATGGCAAATTTGGAATGTATATATGACTCCAATTCAATTTTTAGGTCTGAATAATAGAAAACGGATTTCATATTTTCGGTGCATATAAGGAGAGTCCCAGGTTGGAATCCAGTGACAATATTTGCCTGCAGTAAAAACATGAATAATCATGTAATTAAGAATACTTTTATATACATATAAACATTTGCAGGATTTCTATGAAATTAAATAATATGGAAATTAACCATTCCTCAAATAGCCGTAAGATTTTGATAAAAGTATATGCCATTAAAGAAAAAAGAAAGTAAGTATATTTTTTCAAAGAAAGAAGAACCATTCTTACGTCATTAATATATAACTATTAGAATGTACGTAATTCCATGCAAAACTTCTTTTAGGGTATTCTAGTACATTTCTTCATAAGTATGTGTCGAGTACACAAACATAAGTCGAGTAAACATAAAGCAAAGATAGGATTGAAAAAATAGGATACCACTGGAGAAATTTCAAACGGAAAAAGCAAACATAAGCATTCTTTATAATACGTTGGTTTATCCTATACCAAAAAATATTAATGATAAGAATAGTCTCTTTTTTATCTTATGATAAAGAATACTTATTACATAATTAAATTCACTTGGTAAAGAATCGATTACAAGTAAACCCATACTCCTGCGGGCAAATTAAGGTCCGTAGCGTTTAATTGAATGCACGGCTGACCGCAGAAAAGTACGCGGAGGAGCTACTTTCAAAGCTTATTTCTCCCTCTTCGCATGGAATTCTGAACATGTCCAAAGGCAGAGTGGATGCAGTGTACCGTACCTCTTTATTCATAACCTGTTGATGCCTCTGGAGCAAGAGGAAGATCGTGTTAGTATCATTCATGAGAGGCCGTCCTATCGACTCAAAGATAAGCAAACGTTGTGAAACAGATTTTGGTTTTTGAGTCTGCAAACGCGAGTACAAGTTGTTCGTGATGTTATGTGAAGAAGCATCCACTCAAACAGTATTTGCGAACCACTGACATTATACTCTGCGTATGGGCATTTCCTCCGAATGCCATCGATAATTTATGCCGGACGATGCAGCAGCACTTTGGGAGAGGCACAGCGAGGGCAGCGGAAGATCAAGAGTTGAGACTTGATGAAGAGTGTTCTAATCCTCGTATATCGATGAATCGGATAATAACTTCATTGCATTGATCCACACAATACGTTTTTAATTATAAGTGGTGTATAAGTAATATAATTATAATTAAATAAGTTATATACAAACTTTACTGAATGAGACGAGGTGTTGCAATAATCCATAAGAGAAAGATTCATGTAAAAAACTTTGTACTTTAACCCAAAAGTAGGGTAAGGTTAGTACAAGTTTTTAAATGAATTTTTCTTAAAGTTATGTTTTCTAGAAGGACCTCTAAGGCGATTATCAAGTTAAAAATGAGCTCATTAGCATTCCTCATCATTAATATTCAATTGTTCTTGAGATCCCCTCAGATATCAATTCTCCAAGCGAAATGTGGATCGAATATTTTATAAGTACGCTTGTTCATAAATATCAAGTGCTGATGTTTTCAAATTATAATTTTTTGTTTAATAATATGAATAGTTTTGAGATGTGAATTGCATCAAGTGGTGAAAGTGGCCAGTTTTGGTATAATCGCATTACTAGTTCTATGTATGTTCTTGGTAGTTCTATTTTACTACGATGGTCCTTATGCACCTTTAGTTCGTGGAGTATAGTAAGATACTGAATTACGAATCTATTTGAATGATTAGCGATTTTTTCTCAGTTTATGGCATAGTATATATATTAATGGAAGCCTAAAAGTCAATATGTAATTCGCTTGGAAGTATATAATTAAAAGTTATTTATAAGAATCGATATTTATTAATCATAGGAGTTGATATGGAATTAAAAAAGTGAAAGAAAATGATTCCATGATTTCATACGAACAATTTCATTTTCAATATATTTGTAAGGAACCACGATATATATATTTGAGAATAGTCTTCATTAAAACTCGCACGCAATCCAAAGAAAACCGTATTATTCGTAAACCTCCCTAGCAACGAGGGAACCCAATTAATTAGACGAAGCAATGGCGGTGAATTAATTTGCAAATAGAGCAGTCCGTTGGCAACTCTCGAAGTCTGCAGAATGAGGAAAAAATTTGGCCTCATCATCATGAGTGGAGAAAGGAATCCATCAGAACGTGTGAAACGGATGAAAAGTAGATGGAGGAAATCAAGAAGAGTGAGGGAAACTTAATTCCAAATAAGTCTCTAGAAAATCCCCCGAAATGATTTCTTGGGTCGAAAAAGGTTTTTCCAAAATTTGCTCCGAAAGCGGAGACATTCAAAATTAATTTAGCAGAAATTAAGGGAAGAAGAGCCCTAGGATTGGTTGGACCGAGTGACCAAGTCGGAGATTCATCAAAGAAATTCTGGATAGCACATAAGTCCGCTCGGATTGTCAAGGGCGTCCGCTCAAAGGAAATACTCCGAATTAAAGGCGAAGGAAATTCAGAACACTTGACGACTTACTCATATACATGCAGTCGATTTTATTTTCTATTTTCAAAGTTAAGCGGTTTTTAAGTGTATCATTTACATCCTAGATTTTTAGAATTGTTTTTTTTTTTCGATTTGCGTCTGAAGTAGTCCTAGACTGAACCATAAAATTATGTTTCAAGGATTAAAAAATATATATTTGACTCGAAATTTAAATTAATAGAGAGATATAGCATTAAAAATTCCTTCTTTTTCAACTGTTTTTGCTTATTTATTTATGTTTATGGTCATATTAAAGTGGTCTACTTAGACTAAATTTCGCCCTGATTAATAAAGGCAATTTATTATTATTATCATTAAAATTGTATTGAGAGTTAGCTTTTATGTTGATTATAGATAGATTTTAAGGACACATCCTTAGATCTAGACATCCTTAAACGTTCAATAAATGATCATCAAATGATTAGTTTAAAATTTTACATCGAAATAATGAGTTATACCCATAATACAGTTCTATTAAGATCGAAACTTTTATATTTTCCCAAATTGGATTAGGATCATAAGGATTAACTCTGCATCATTTGCAACGAATGTAATACCTTATAAAAGCACCTTTCGACTGTTGCTCTTAAGTCGAGAGTTGGCAGTTAAAAGGATGAGTACTAACACGTGTAAATTTTATAGCAGCGAAGAGTAGAAACATTTCCTAGTGAAGTTTTTATGGAATAGCACTGCCTGGTTGTTCATCTCTAACCAATTGAATTCCTGAAGAAAGAATAGGCAAATATCTGACTGGGATCCAAGGATTGGTTTATCCAGAGAACAAAAACACAATTCTATTGGAATATGTGTGCAATACTTCGAAGAAGGAACGTATTAAAATACGTGTATAAATTCTAAATCTGTGAACAGGCGAAAAAGTTATTACAGAGTACAGTAGTAGCGGAATATCAACTAATTTAGTCTTATTTTAATCTAACCTTCAAAAAATGTAAATTTAAAGTGTAATGCAATCTTTACAAGAATCCATTTTTTATTTAAGACATTCAAAAACTAATATATCAACTTTTTATAAGAAATGACGTTAAAAATGAATTAATTCAAGATATTTTTGGCGAAATTTTTAGTATTATTGCTCACTTTTTGGTTTTTAACACAGTTACTCGGTAAGATTAAAGTCTGAAACAATAAATAACTCACACGTCAGCGTCTTTTGGAATATGGAAAGCGTGTTCGTATGACGAATGAGTTTGTTACACTTGCCAAGGCTACTCTTGGCTCCACTTTCTTTCTACGTAATCTCAAAGACTGAATCCATCTGCGCACAAATTTACGGGATGGTCGCACCTCATAACCAGAATAGATTGGCTGGCATTCAAATTAATCTCTTCCTAGGAAAAGATTCATAGCTCACCATTTCGCTGGACCTATGTTATCTTATTAGCTATTAAATTAATTGGATTTATCATTCTGTATTTCTTTCATATCGTTTCTCTCCGGAGTGTACCTAAATCATGCATTACGTCATCGCCCTATATTTCAGTGGTAGGAAAATAATATAATTTATACATGTGCTAATATTAATTATAAGTTATTACTATTATTATTATTAATAATCTCTTATTTCAACTTATATCTATGATTTTTGGCTTTTAGTTGGAAAACATTCTCTTTCCGAGTTATTTTGAAAATGCTTTCAATGTACTCCAAGCGATTCTAGTAAATAATAGACATAAGTTGTGAAAACTAAATATTTTAGAATAAATATGTAATTTTAGTTATTCCCGCTCATCTAAACTTTCAAAGTAGTTTTACTTTGAAATAGAAATTTGCTGTTAATATATTACGCGAACGCGATCAAAGCTTATTCGTAAAACTATCTCCTCTCTCTTATTTTTGGTTGTAGATTCATCGTATATCGTAAATAATATAGAATATAAATTGTAATTGCATAATGTATATTGTATAAAAATTTACAGTAAGATAATTGCTATTATACACTGAATTTCAGTGAGGATCAACGTATACTATACGAAGCATGTATTTATTTAGAAAAGACAGTTATTCATTTAAGTTCGATAGTGAATTTTTCTACATTAGAAATACTGTAGGATGTTACCAAGGAGTTGATAAATAACCATTTAACATATTTTGGACGGTGTTTCTTTTCTGAATGGGATTTTTTCCTCTGGGTGTTCTAAAACAGGTAGCGCGTGCGTAAAATGTTATGCTCGGTTATTTAATAATAATTTATCAGAAAATTGAAGAAGTGGTTCTAGATTGAAGGGATTTACCTCGAGAAAACATTTTCTGGGAAACTAAAAAATATAAGGAGCAATAAAAATATAACGACCCTCAGATTTTTTCTCAAAGAGATTGTGAATTTTATGGGAAAAAGTGGACGAGCGAAGGTCATTGATGAACGCAACATAGGGCAATTCTTTCCGCAGAAATTTCGATGGTCGAAAGAATTTATAACCCGGAACGCTTTTATCACTCGCATAACAGTATAAAGAATATGAGGAATGGAATATAATAGACGCTCGGATGCACGGAATAGAATAAGTTGGTAATATCAATGGGATAGGATATGCCTAACTGAAATAACGTTAGGGTCGTAGAATAATTGTACGAAAGTTATAGACCCTAGGGTTCGATTTGCGTTTTCTAGCAACCATGGAGAATCTCTATGTGGTGATGTTTTGCACAAGCTCTGATTCATACGCACTTATTCATTCCATTCGTGATTAATAATAGGAATAATGGGAAAGGGTCTTAAATTCGTATGCCGAATCGTGTTTTCAAAAGATAGTCTCTGGTCTCCTTTCTCCAGACATTTGATATATTTGCTCCAAAGAGAAGCTGATGTCGTTATTGGGCTCAGAAATCTCCGTTCAAAAGGCACACGGGAATAGCAATCACATATCTGCCATATCCTATCCCTTCATCTATGTGCCAAAAATCTTCCTCCCTTGACCTCCATGTCTTTAATGTCCTCTGATATCCATCCATAGGGTTCAAACCTCATTCTTATTAATCCAAGAGGAATAGTAAGTCAGTAGTAGTTTCTTTAGATGCTATTTGTACATGATAAGATTTACAAATCTATATAACAATTCTTATTCTTTTCTTAGACAATTGTAATTATTAGTTACGTTTTCTCAATCTTCAAAGTTTCATTATTTATTGTAAAACGATTCCAACCTCTGTTTAAGGGTAAAAATTTCTTCTGAAAATATATATATATATAATTTTGTTTCATTCTACATAACGAGAGACCCAGCAATTATTAGAGAGACAAAACATCTTTATATCAATTCCCATATTTCGGATACTATTCTATTTTAACATCGAGATAGTTATGAGAGATAACTCATAAGAATTTGTGAAAAGAAGTTTGCATTATAACTTTCAAAACAGGATTCACAAATGTGTATTCATAGAAGAGAAAACGATGAGATCATAATTAAGGTATTTAATGCTCATGACGAAGAATAGGATATAGAGCGTTAATGAAAGTTAGTTATTATATTATTATTAGTTATATTATGCTAAGAAGAGATTTTGGAAGCCCAGAAAAAGCTTTTTACAAGTACTCGAACAACTGGATGAATTATAGGGAATAGCATGATTTATAGGTATTTCGTTGGATAGTATTTACTTTTAGACACCGTCAAATTCTTTCATTTAAAAATCAGTTTACTTAGAAAGGTTTAGATCGTTGTTTGTTTATCTGTAAAAGCTGTAGTCAAATTATATGAAACTTTATCTTGATATTTATGTTTTATTTTATTTAACATCATAGTAGTTGTGAAAATAAATCCTGAACTTTCTTTTATAATGTCAAACTCTTGTTATCCTTATGTTCGCTTCAAAAATAACGTTTCTGTAAATCTAAGTCGTTCTCCAAATACATTTATGCAGAATTTCGCTCCGCACAAGTTTTCTCTTTACGCGAAGACGTCTGGAAGATATATATAAACGAGTTTCTTCGGGAGATGTGATATTATCATAAACCTAAGAAAACAAGAGAGAGAAACGCCTTACTTTCAAAAGAAAGCGCAAGATGGTGTCGTGTGCCATTGTGTCCCCAGATCCCGGTGGAAGAAATCTTTGGAACCAAGAATTCGCTTATGATAAGAGGAGGGATTTACGAATGCTGAAGATGCATCCTCAGCGATATCAAACGGTGGAAAAAAAATCCTCCAAGGTGCCTCGAAAATGCGTCCTCCCCATCCCAAGGAATTACTCGTGTTCCTAACGAAACGAGATGCAATTAACAGCTCGCTATATGCTCGGAATGCTAAGTTTACGAAGGGGAAAAAAGTTAGTTTGCGGGTAATTAGGCCTTCCTGAGAGAGACAATGAAGCCCGTGAATAATGATAATGTGTAGGGTCGCGAATTGTGCGTCGGAGAAAATTGCAGATAAAAATTCACTCTTTCTCCTCATTGTTCGGGAATAATACGATGGTTCCTGGAAAAATTATGGCAATCAACACAGGAATTCACACGTTATTTATGCTCAACGTATAAATATCCACTCGTTTTCTTTTGCTTCTTTCAACTGCATCAGGTTCCGCACAAGTTGTGAAGAAGGGCGATTATGTTCACAGATTGCTCAAAATAAAAACGTATTGTGTAGATGTTTGTTATTTTTTTATCAAATAAGGTCTCTCATCAAACATTGCTTTCTGAATGTGAGAATCGAATTATAATAAAAATGAAGCTCATAAATTTATCTCAATTTCTTACGCATGGATTTTCAACCTTCGTTACCGTGAAGATCAATTTTATTCTTAAATGAAATGTAATTTGTTAGTTGTAATCCTAATGAATAAATATGATGTGAAGTACGAATGAGTCCTTGTCTAAAGAAAAGGAATGTTAGGATTGTTTTTCCAGATTCTTATGGAATGTACGAGTTAATTTTCTATTGTGTTTAGGAAATAAAAAATTCGAACAAGATGACTATAAAATGACACAATAATAAATAAAAATTACGTAAGTTAAATGATAGATTATGCAAATTGAGATTATTATAATGTATGATTCATCAAATAAAAACAATATATACGCATCATTGAATGGTATGATAAAATAGTTCCATTTATATTTATAAAATCCATTTCGGTAAACAGAACTGTATCCCCTAGGCACATCAATAATGGAATAGATATTCTCCATGGTTTTATCGAACTTTCAAAGGAAGAGAAAACGGGATAGCAGAGCTATTGTGTGAATTTTCATTCTTGTATCGTTAAGATTGACAGTGAAGTCGCATCTCTTCGGGCGAAAAACATGGCTCCGCTCTTAAACGGGTGAAATTGAAGCCAATCCCCTGTGAAAATGTTTTATGAACGCGCGAACGGATGTTTTTCCACGCACTTGACTGATACACGCTAAATACGGCGAAAGCACGACGTTTCCATTAGATCTCAATTTGGGAAAACACGGCGGGAGTGCAAAGTAGAGAGTAGCGAATATGACGGCTGATGAAGGGATGACGCTCTTCTCATTACATCACGAAAACTCCATCGCCGGAGTGTCACGATCCTTAATGGGAATTATAAAAAGGGGTAATTACCGCAAAGATATTCATAGTCCTAATTAACGTCGGCATTACCCTCGTCAACATGATCATTCTCAGGTGTGACAGTTATTTTCTGAATTCTTCCTTAGTGGAGCAAAATATTTTATGAATTTCATTTTGGAATTATTAATAGGCATCATAATAAATTTCATGTTCGTTAGTTTTTTATACTCATAAATATATTTACGACGGAGTGCTACGACTTTAATGTATTAAATGCATTAAATATCGGTAAAAGAATGTGAAAATGTTTCAATGAAAAAATACGAGAATATATAATAAGAGCTGAATATCAAATGGGGATGCATTTCCAATAAATGTTACTGAAAATGAATTCGTTGTGGAAAGAAAGATTGCAAGACATTAAGTGAAGAGAATTTAATATACAATTAGGGATAAAGAAAATGAGGGAATATTAGATAAATTAATCTAGATTAATAGCATTATATTGATCAGTTTTATCTGATAAGATAGCAATTTGATCAATTTATTTCTTTTAAGTCGTTCTAAGCATTCGTTAGTTATCATTAGCTCACTCATTCATTGACTATTTTCCTCAACAATTGTAATAACGAAAGAATGATTTCTACAGAATGATAGGCTAAATAAATTTTACTTAAGAATAGAATTGCCAAAATGATTGAGTATTATTACCGAAAATAACCCGATTATAAGTATGAGTTTCAACATATTAAATCCCTATTACGTAATATAGAAGGCCATAAGATATCTTGAATGCTGATTTGAAAGAACTACTTCAATGTCAAGACATTAATGTTAAAATCTATTGCCAAGCAAAGTAAACTTAAATTCACGATAAGCTCTTTTCAATATCTTTATTCAAGTATCGCATTAAGAAGATGGAAGGAGCGATTTTGCAGTTCGGTGAAGAAATGGCATCTATTTTCATGCATTGATTTTCCAACTGGGTGTTAGATCATCCTCGGAATGGGGTGTCATCTGGACCAAAACACGCTCCGGGTGAGTCCATACATTCCAACGAAGTATGCCACTGGAATACGGATTGAAATTCCCTCTTCTTTCCCACGGAGAGCAGAATGGTTCAGAAAACGGATACATTTAGCATCGCGCGCGATTGCTATCTATCGGAACGAGGTCACGGATTCTGCTTTCGGAGATTCGGTTGTTCATAGCGGGATGAGTATTTACTTTTTTATCCCTTCGGTTATTAAAGCGAATTTTGAAATCGAACTCGAAATAGGGTGATTCCCAAAAATTGCTTTCGTGCAATTTTCTTCGTCGATTTGCTGTAAACGGAGATGAACGGGGATTTGGAATATCCAAGCTCATTTGCCTTCCTTAAGAGTCGTTTAAATTGGTTCCCATATAAGAGAACGTGAGCTTTAAAAAACCTTTGATACAAAGAAAACCAAGAAGATAATGAGGTGATAAGGCCTCAATCTATCGCAATGTTCACGGGTCAATAGCGATATTGCTTTGTGGTTAAAAACCAATTTGAATTTGTAGGGCAATTACGTAAAAGATGAAGGTATATACCTTGATATTATGCTGAGTTTTCGTTAAGTAAATCGACACTGAAATACCACAAGATAATCAATAATGATCGACTGCTAATGATTAAAAATGTATTCTTTTGATGCTAATGTAGTGTCAAAAAATATTATTTAAAACGACAATATTCTACGAAGTATTTATTTATTTAAAGTGGCATTGAATTCCGCCGAAACCTCCTAATATTAGCCGTCAAAGGCATCGCCACCTACTTAAATATTTACCACCACTCCCACCCGTTCAATGAGAGACTTTAATTCACGCGATGAAGCTGATATTCTGCGCTTTTTGTGCCTCAAATCTTTACTTAAAGGAACCTCATTTCACTACGGAAGAAACCCTCCAGTACATCGGCGGAGGGAGGACGTCTTTCTACATCGCTCTA
The DNA here is from genome assembly GCA_020796165.1 of Pantala flavescens. Classification (NCBI taxonomy): domain Eukaryota; kingdom Metazoa; phylum Arthropoda; class Insecta; order Odonata; family Libellulidae; genus Pantala; species Pantala flavescens. The sequence continues at coordinate 14,601,397 of CM036886.1, read as the reverse complement.
CGGACGCAAAGCTTATATACGGAACTTTGATCACACGTGGGAATTAATTAATTCTGCGAATCCATTTCAGGACTGCATGAAATTTAAATATTTCTGGGGCTGAGGACAAAGTTCGATGGTCCAATTTGGCAACTCGCGACGTTTGCATACTTCTCTCGTTGGCGATAAAGGGCCTCCGAAAGATACTTCCTGTTTTCAGAAGCCAATATCGGCTCCAAAAGCCTTACACGTCGGCGATGTTTTTGTTCTCTGCCTTAATTGGAGCGACCTTCTTCCCATGTCTCGTTTTGACGACCTCCTCCCACCTTCAGATGCGTTTGACATGCCCTTTGGAAGTGCTCCTCTCTATACGTACGAAATTGTGGTATATCCCTATTCACTTCCATTTTATTGCGTCACGGAGTCGAAATTATAAAAGTGAAAATTGTGCTCGTGACAACATCCTTTGACACGTGCAGTCGTAACCGTCGTTTCTCTTTTCGTTCCAACTCGAAATTTGAGTAACAACGTGTATTTTTATATATCTCGAGTTCTACAAAAATAATTTTAAATTACTTCAAATATAAAATATGATTTCATATAACATCCTTATGATATAGCATCTATTGTAAATGTTTCAATACATGCATACACAATATACACAGTATTTTGTGTTTGTGTGCACATGAACGTATAGAAATTATTCAAGTAATTATTCATCTTCAAGCATCTTTAATATTTTATAGAAACACAGAAAATTTCCTGTATTTTTAGCTGTATCAAAGGAAATGTTTATTTAAAAATCTGCAACAATTTCCTTCCTGATAAAACATCTGTATGGTATTAAAAACCTTGTTTTATTTTCTTTCAGAACTTTCAGAGACGCCGTGCCGTGGGTGAGCCGTGGAATGTTACATTAAATGTGAAGGAACTTAATGTAAGTCTTAATAATTTATACCTTTATACTCATATCATAAAAGTTACGATACCTTTTGCGCACAATGCTCAAAGCGTTGGCTGACTGGAGCAAGCTGTTATGTTCCTCAAAAAATACAATCTTCATCCTTCAACCATTACGTAATTTAGAGCAATACAAATTAACTTCCTTCTTTCGTCGATGCTTTGTTCTTTTATCCTCTGTTGTGCTGAAGTTATTGTAATCGATTCGGAGAAGGCGCCATGTATAAATTGAAGTATCGTATTTTATTGCAAAATATTTGCTACTTATATATATTATTATATTTGCTACTTATCTATATTCAGTTGTCTGAAATGGGTTGAATAAGGGGTCTTAGAGACACACTAGTTTGTTTTGTTTACCATTTATTCCAAAGTAGTGATTGTTTTAATCTTTCGCTTATTGTTATAACTTGAAAAGATAAGTAATAATATGGTAATATGATTTGTTTAGCTTCTTAAGTCTGGGATTATTTCGAATTCATTTCAAATACGATCGTATTCACAAAAATGTCCTTAGCAACGCTACGATTTAAGACGTTCCCTTAAAATTAAGCGTCATTCAGAAAAACATAACCACGAACAGTGTAGGTGGGTTCTTCTGAAAGCCTCTCTGTAATTTTCGATTCTAATTAGAGAGTAAGAAACAGTAATCGAGAATAATTCAACTGATTTCAATTACTCCCAAGAGTTTATTATCAGGTATCGCATCTCTTCGTAGGAGATGAAAAATGATAAAAGAAGACGTTCTGTAATATACGCAACGCGTCAACCGAGGTAAATAAACCGGTGCACGTCTAGTTTCTATTTATATCATGCGGAATGGATATTCGGATGGAATAGAACGGCCCTGGATCCATCTATCCATCGGATTCTGCTCTATTTTTCTTTCCCATCGAAACATTATGTGAAAAAACTGAATTCTAGGAACGATGAGGGATGTGACACGTATTGCCTTGTGTTTATTCTGCTAACACGGATTCCTGAAGCGGGCCTTCCACTCGTTTGCATGTTCTTCTTTTTTTTAATCGTTTCGTCGAAATCGGCGCTGCGATCGTCCCCTTTTCGCATTTGTTATCTTCCGCAAACGGCATTCGTTGTAATGGTGGCATAGGATGCATCAAAGGCGTGTTTACGATGTGTTTTTCACTAATATTCGATCGATTGGTCTTCGGATGCGACTCCACGGGGTTCCGGTTTTTTTTAAGCGGTGAGGGAAATTTCATTTGAAACCCGATGGGCACTTAGGTGGGATGAAAAAAGGGCCAGAAGATTGAGTTACTGAGCTGATAATCAAAGCAAGAGTTTGTCTCGTTCCAGGACGTCATCATGTCACGAAAATTACCGTGAATGCGTTCGGTACGTGATCTAATCATTTATTTTTCTGGGAAATCTCTCTCATTGAGGTCTTATTTTTGAGGAGAAATGTTATCGATAGTGCTGAATACTCTTTCAGTTACGTAAAAGATATTTGCTTCACATACATGTGCGATTGTATGCGTTGTTTTTAGTTCAGCATAGATATAATAGGGTTTGTGATCCGATCAATGGAAATGAACTTTAATACTTGAGTCCCTCTAGATCGAAGCTTACGTTCTTTCTTGAGAAAAACGTTTGCTGGAAATTTAAGACATCTCCAAGTTCTTGTTTAAAATTAATTCAATAAATTTAATCTCTGCTCGAAAAGGAATTTCCCTCTTTATACTTATTAGAGAAAATATCGTAATAAACACAATACTTATTTGCAGAACCAATAGTTCAATCATGGTTTTGCTGAAGTTTATTCGAACTAATTCACCTTATTCTCTTTGATCTGAAAAATAAAATTATTTAACTTTTAACTGAATGTAATATCGTTTAGTACATCGTGAAATGCCTGTTCAAGATCTTTCGAAGTATATTACCGTGAAATTAATATGGACCGGAAAAAAAGTTTATGAAAAATTAGTCCACTCAAGAAAATCTATTTAATTAAGATTCATTTACTGTTCAGCTGTAACGAGCAAACAGAAGTAATTTTTTCGTTAACAACAATGTATACAATTTTCGAAATATCTTTGAAGCTGTTAGTTTTGTACGATCACGTTTGACTATGCATTAGGAATGAACTGTCTAGCAAAAAAGTAAGTACATCACGATAAACTATTATCCTAGATAAGCATCAAAAATAAAATTTTAGAAATCATTTTCCAAGGCCTTGCATTGGAATTATGAAGTCTGAGATAAATTCTTGCGGTGATTTATGTAGGCTTCGGATTGCCTTTGATCAAGTTATGCATAACACGCAAATATGAAGGACTCGGATTCGGATGTGATATGCTCGATGTTGGTTCGCCAACACAGATTTGCAAATTGAAAATCCAATTCTCTGATTCACACACTGCCCCTATTCAAGGATCTTCAAACAACGGTGAATGGTTCCAGGCAATGACCTCTCTAAACAAAGAGATCAAACTTGTTCCATTTATGTTTTTGTACTTAACATATATACAAACCCTTAAGTGTAATTTGCAGGTTAATTTGATTAAGATTTTTTTCCAAATGTAACTTTTTGTAAGTTATTTTGGTAAAATCGATATAAATACTTATTTCTCAAGTAAGGAAATAAATCTTAGACTATTTAATTATAGACATATATAACGTTTGAGTACACTAGAGTAGGTTCAATTTGTATGGAATTATGTTTTCTCCCTCTTACTAATAGCCTACGTTCTATTAAAAATTCTTTCAATGTCTTACAGAAGCAAAAACATTCTTTATTGAAATTTGAATCAGAAATTTCATTACTGAATATTAAATTCGATTCTGACAAAAATATATAATTAAATGGAATAAGTTAGGTTACTTGTACTTAATGAATTTTTCAAGGAGAATCATTCTTTATTTTTTGTAAGGGAATTAAAATGACACTAAAATAAAGATTCGTAAAACCACATCTCGATGAAAATTTCAATCCATTTTTATTAATCAACTCTTTTTTATATTGAGAGACGAAATTATTGCATCAAATATTAATGAATAGCTTAATAAATGACTAGAATATTACTATCCGCTATTGTAGCAAGTTTTTTATAATGTGGTTAAATTGATGAAACCAACATAGAATTCCAGTCTAGATATTTTGAATACCCAAATACATTTAACATAAATTAATAAAGAATTGAATAATTTAAAAATAATTTTTCCACTAAATAAAATATGAACGTATAATCGAATACAAACATCTCTTCGATTAAATGGCTTAATATTTATTAAAATACGAGATAAATACCGATTTGGGAGAACAATTTAATTGGCAAACATTCAACTAGATATTTAGTTTTTATCAATAAATTACTTTAACTTTTTTGAAAACTATAATTTGATTACATTTATTCCTTTGATTTCAATTCACAAATATCGTGTCTATTCTATGCAAACTTCCTCATCTCCATGGAGTGAGGATTCCAACCAAAAGTTTGGACATCTCGCGTTTCAGCCCTTTCCGGTTCGTGCGCTTTAAAAACTTCATATATCTTAAGGGACATCTTTGACCTGAAGGTCAGCGGGAGGATGACAAACGGGCCAACACTCCCGACACGGCTTATTACGCGCAATGTGTACAACTCCACATGTTAATGACCTCCGCAAATAGAGGAGTGGTGAAAAGGCGAGTTTTGGGAGTGAAAGCCTTATTTCCTCTTTCAAACTTTCCCTTTCACCCTTTACCACTGTCCCCATGGTCTCTTACGTAATTTTCGTTATCAACTTTTCGTTTCTGCCACTTTGTGTACGTCTAACGAAGATATTCCATACAATTAGATAACAGTATAACGCAGTAAGTAATACATAAGAAGAGAGCTGAACTATATAACCTTGATTTCGCGAAAAGTAGATTCTGGGAACTACAACTATCACTGTCTAAAATCACTTAAACCTTTAGAAAGGGATGATATCAGTAAAAGATGCAGCTCATATTTCAAAAGTCCATTTTTAGCGATAGAAATCCATTCGATCCGTTACGGAGGTAAAAGGAATTCAATGTGGACTTACGTAACACCGGAATACCTTCCCATCACGAACCATAGAAGGAAATATTCATGAAAAAAGAGGACAAATGGAATGAATGATCGAGGATTTGAAAATGGAGCACTTCCAAACAAAAGAAGAATTGTCCCAGTTTGATAACAATGAAGAGTATGCAATTGAAACCTATTGGCAGGCAGATCCTATAAAGAGAAGAGTAACGAATTCTGAAGGTCAGGTGAAAGAATAGGGTAAGCAATTAATAAGTGTGGAATGTTTTCTAGAAAAACGTGTTCGAATAAAAATTGGAACAGATGAGAGATAGAGCACATCTATTCAGGATTGGCTATTGTGATTTCTGTAGGTGCAGTTTAATAGATTTAAATGGTTAATGTATCCATTCAATCCTTTTTCTGACATTTTGAAGAGATGGAATTACACGTAGACTCCTAAAAAATACGTAAGGATGAAAAATAGCTCAAGAAACACAAAAAATGTATCAAATAATGGATCGATAATTATAATCGAGCTATTCAGAATAAGTGTTGACAATTGATCGTAATACAGAAAAAAGCAGAATGTTGCTTTAATCCTTCAGAAGTTTAATCTTTGTTGACACAGTATTTCTCAATAGAGATTCCGTTGAACAATATTCGTTTGGGATCAAGGACCTGGAGCAGAAAAACTGAAAGATTCATCATGATGTTTATCTCGGGAGAAAGTAGGCGAAAAGCGTGATTTATGATGTGCACTTGGGTGCAGATGAGAAAGGTGTTTGTGCTCAGATCGCCAACATATCTCATCCATTGCTCAACGAGATATTCTATATCTCTATTTCTTGCCATTCGTCATCTGGAGCACTCAAAGAATATTATAAATACGATAAATGATGTAAGATATGAAAAACATTTGAAAATGTCACAGCAGGGTATCCGCTTGATTCCACAGATTATCCTATACAATAAGTAACCTATATTAGCAATTTTAATATTTTCACCATGAAAAGCTTCCAAAAAGTCGAGACCAAAAATGACGATTTTAGAAAAAATGTTCATTTAAGCGTGAATAATAACATTTAATCTTAATATGTCAACATTAAAGTATTGGAGAAAGTATCTAAAATTGCACTTAAGCTTTTGATACAGCTTCTTACTTTACAGTGGTATATTCGTGAATTAGAAAAACTCTCCGTTGAAGAAATATGTTTTGATGCTGAGAAAGATATAACAGTCCCCAAGAATACAAATAATTCGTTTCAGATTGTTTTCGATTTATTTGAAAAATAGCAATACGTAAATTTAAGTGTTTAGTAAGTAATTTATTCCACTGAATAGCACGTTCAAATTAGTCAATTATCGACTTAAATTCAATGATATTTGGAAAAATGAAGTATGGAAAGGATTTATTTTTTACCGAATCTCTTACGGTCGTCAATTTCATTCTACACTTTGATTACAATATGAATATATGTATTCGATGAGCATAATTTATATGAAAGATAAAGAAATTTTACAATATAACAGTATCATCCTTGGATGATCGATAACTATTTTGTTAATTAGCCTTCCTAAAGGTGTAAAATTTAGTTCATAAATTAAATCAAATTCACTCGTCAAACATATAATCCTATAGCGGAACACAAAATCACGCATTGGTTAGTAAAAATGACGGAATAACAAACTAAAACAATAATCCGAGCGGCAGCTAAAGCATCGTCCATTTTGCATATTCATTCGAAGCTTCCTAAATCCAATACCCTTCTCTTTTTCATTCCCTTTATCTGCCGATTTATTCATTTTCCCTCTTCCGAATCAAGGGTCAAGCGAACCAAAGCCTGAATTATTCCGGGACATTCACGGCCGAAGGAATCGAGGCTCTAAAAAAAGAAAGCCGCAGCTCCATTTTTTAGCCAAACGTACCTTTTGCGGTACATTATGGACACATAAAAACGCCCGCGACATTCGCGTCACGCGTGTAACCCTCTCAGCGCTAATGGTGCAATGAGGCCTTTCTTATTTATTTCTGCTTAATTGTCAGCGGCACAAATGGGCTGGCGAAAGGTTGGTTCGACCGCTCGAAATGAGATTCGAAAATAATGGCTTTCGACTAAAAAATAATCGCCTTCTTTGCGATACGGATATTTACGCCTCCGGAGAATGCTTTAATTAGTAAGGTTTTAATGCCAAGGAAGTTACGAAAAAGAAACGCGGACTTTATTCTGTTGTTTTTGTCGCTTTTCCTGAATTTTTAAATAAAATGTTCGTCTTAAGCGAAGATTTCATAAAAATATTAGATGATATTCTATAACCTGTCTACCTTAAAATATTGCTGACGATAAAAGTGAATTATAAATTTGGGATGATAATTAAGTTAGAATAACTTTTCAGGTATATTTTTCTCGGAAGAATATATCCCATCCCATAAATTACAACTAAGATGATAGACTTTCTGTGATTAAATCCGGAATCTTTACAGTTTAAGTGAATGATTAAAATACGTATAAGTAAATGACATAAAGTGAATTAATTATTCTTCAAAAGTCGAAAACATAACACGTTAATTATGAAGGAAGCGCAATACAACAATTCATATTTTGAAATGAATATACTCCATACTGAAAAGTAAATCAATGAATATGGTAACCTTTTAAAGAGAATAAATCATTTAGAATTCATCTTTAACTAGCTTAAAATCTAATAAATCGAATAATCTATCACTGTATGGAACTCTATTACGGTAAGGATAGTAATATTTTGTCTTTTTATTAAAACTAACCATTTCTATACATTAAAAAGTATGATAAGCAAATTTTCAGCTCTTTTTACGCAAAATAAATGACAGAATATATCCTTAACCAGAAAATAGTTTACAGCTGATGCAGTATATAATAAAACAGATATAAACTTGATTTCAGCTGAACAAATAATAAAGAAATACGTAAACGAATGGAGTGGAGTATGAGTTCGAAGTTGGACGACCTTAACTTGCATATTGTTCATCACCTTCCGCAGACTCTCCCTCTAATCAACATCCACCTTCAGAGAGGCTAAGGTCTTTCTCTGCCTCCTTAGCCACCGGTCACTCCCACTCTCCTTGTGGTCACCGCCTGTCTCCTCTTCTGCTTTCCCTTGCGTCTTGCATTTTGTCCTCCATTTGATGAGCTTAAATCTCAGAGCCATTTGTGAACATAGAATACATCACCATTATTATACTCGTATTTAAAATCCCACCGTTTTCGTTACAATTATCAACAAAACTTTTACTGTTATATTATTGTGATATCTTTTATAGTTTTACTATGATTGTGAACATTTTCCTTTTATTTGGTGGTCTGAATTTCATAGTCGTTATACCTTTGTTTCATTTCTTATTGGTCGAATCCAATCGATTGTAAAGGTTTACGAGTAATAATTATATTATTTTATAGTATCAATTCAAAAATAATCGCTTATTTTTTACGTAGTTAGTATTTCCAATCCAAACAAAATCAATTTTCGAGAAGTGATAACAAAATTCTCTTCGAACGAGTTCCAAATTCAGGTACGGAAGAATCTATCTCATTTAGAATGATGTGTGTTTCTAACCTCGTGAAATTTGTTTACCCTTTAAAGTTTCCATTTCTCTAGCTTTCCCAATTCTCGAGACCACTTTCTTCTACGGCTGACCACCGTCTCTCAAAGGTCTCCTGCGATGTGTGCAATCACTCCTCCGAATCGAAGTCCATTTGTCTTCCTTACGCCGTTAGACCAACTCAGGCCTTTCCCTCGCAACCACCGCCTCATTCACAACCATTCGATCGAATTTAATGCCGTTGATGATCTGAAGGTGGAGTCCGGTCGAATTTTTAAGCAAAGTTGCCAACTTGGATGTCCATCGTACGCATAATGGTGGGAAGTCTCTTATGACTAACTCATTAACAACACTTGGTCAGATGTATTCGTTTGAAGGGCGAACTGTAAACTGCCTGGGATACAGTGGCGTAAAGAAAGTAAAGATTAGATAAGGAGATAAGATGTTCATATTTTTTTTTTCATGGCTTTATCCTTTCAATTCATTTTCTTAGCTAATTGAATTCATTGATCTTTGACTGTGATAATTTCGCCCAATAAAGACCTATGTATGTATAATTACGGAATAGTAAAGTTCTGATCCTAGTCTAGTGAAGGATATGTACGTTGGAAATTTTGAATTTTTTCATGTATCCGTAATAGAAAAAAAAAGAAAGTGGGTGTTGGTTACAACTTGTGATAAAATAGCGGCTTTGAGAGTAAAAACTCACGATAAAACATGCCTTTCTCTTGAAAAAAAGTGATACAATCAATACTTTTCCACGTCATCTTTATCGAAAAGAAACGCAATATATACCATAATTCCATTAAGAAATCGCTATAGAAACCTAGAAAATTACATATAATCAAGATATTGACATTGTTTGGATAAAATTTACGAAACCGGTCACGAAATAAATTAATTGTAAATTTACTTAGAATTTACTTTTGCTTTAATTATGCCTTTCCACCAATATACGCCCCAAAAATATCGATTTTATGAATAACTTTTACTATTGACAAGTACTAATGCTCATTTTAAAGTAAATTTTTGAAGTTTTTAGTATCTCAACGAAAAAAATACTTATCACAACAGTATGCACAGATTTTTTAATCATTAGAAACTATGACCACTAAAATTAACAAAAGTCTTGAACAACATTCCACTATACTCGACTTATGGTAATTTATTTGTGTAATTTAATGCCTTAACTTTTCTGCATACCAGCAGTTCGTTGTAGGACGTAAGGGCTGCATAATATTGCAAATTATCGAGGCAGTTAATTTCTCGTGAATTCAGGGGAATATTTTTCCGTCTGCAAAGTGCGGCGATTCTTGTGAAGCATAATGCAGCAGTCCTAGGAGATTATTTTTTTCGCCGAGCGAGGGCGCCTAGCGGAGATCCAAAACAAGACCATATTGCAACGGAGTGTGCATGGCTTTATGTTCCCTCTCTTTCCCTTTGTTTTCAAAACAAATGAACAGCGCAAGAGCTAAGCGACTCCGTAATCGATGCGTCTGTAAGGAGGAAGTAAAAGTAGAGGGTGAAAGGAAGTAAGCTTAACTATAAAAGCATGGTAATGCAGAGGAATGAACCCTCTGTCGGGTAGCTGGATTTTGAACCATTATTGCGTGATTATAATAACAGAGTGTATAGTGTCGTTTAACGCTTTTTGGCATTTTTAGCTATTATAGTAAGAATATATGTACACTGTATGATTTTTACATAAAACATAATATGTATATTCTTATTTTAATTCCCCATTTTATCGAAAATCACTCGTAAAAAGTGATAAAAAAATCAAATACTATTACCATTGTATTGAATATTTCATGAAAGTTATTTGTTCCACGTTTGTTTCAAAGAAATAATTCTAAAAATCAATATTTAGTTGTTACTCTTCCATCTTTTATTTTTCCTCGCAATCATAGTTTAAGAGAAATAGCATGTCCTTCTACTTTTATACTTTGTTTACATCGTGTTTAACTATAAACAATTTAATGTTGTATTATATATACGATTGCAGCTCAATAAAGTGTATGTGCATATGTTTGTTTATATTCATAAATACGAACATATTCCTATATATATCTTTCAAAATTAGACTTTAGCTCCAGTTATTCAATTTACTAATAGAATAGAATAATAAATAACAACATTATTATTGCAAAAAATATTGAATTTATCTCATGCATCATTTGTATAATATATTCATCACCAGTTCTCCGAGGATAGAGATAGATCATAGTAGAGAGAGTAGCTTAAATTGTACATATTACTAAGAATGCTAGATGCAAATGAAACTCTGCGAGTACATCCAGTTGCGAAGGGGGATTAAGCCTACCTACTTCGTACAGCATCTCTTGGAACCCCACCTCAGATCGCTGATATCTTTCCCCCATCTCCTCTTGTCATCTCCGTCGAGGGTCCATTGTCCATGAGTGCCTCTCTCGTGTATTTCTTCGAACATATTTAAATTCGTGCAACCTTTTCCTTTTAACAAGGCCTAGTGAATAATTCATGCATCTCTAAGCGATCTTCGTTTAATTTATAGTTACCTAGCTTCGAAAAGTTTACAACGAGTGCAGTTAGAAGTTTAATGGTTTAATTTTATCTCTTACATGAGGGATGATTAAAAACGCAGCATTTAGATGGATGCTGAATCACTTTAGGTGTATTAAGATAAATCTTGAAACAGCTGAATACGCATTTTTGGTTACGTGAAGAATGAATGATAAACAGAAAGTTTTTCCTAATATATTTCGTTCAGAGATATGAAGACTGTGCATGGTTGTTAGACAATTGAAAAAAATTTCTGTATTAATTTGCTTAACCATTTGTTAAGCTATGAGTTTCCGTAAATATTTCGTACCTAGTATGAAACATTGCAATAAAAAATTCCTTTCTTCATCGTTAATTCACGAATGTACAGTATTGCTACAAGATGAGATACATCCAAAGATGATAGGTAAATATAATTGTTTTGATTGAATAATTTCTCTGATAACAATTAAAAACGGGAGATATAATATCAATGTATAATATAACCGCCAGAAATTTAGTTGTAATTGATCATACAAATATTACCCAAACGATAATTGAACTTATAATCGACATTATAGTATAAGAGAAATAAAATAACTTAATGCCAATTAGATATGGAAAGTAAATCTAAACTAAAGAATTATTTAATCATTAATTATTGATTAACGCAAAAACTTTCAAACTGAAAGCAAACTTTTGATGTAGTTAACATGAAGAAATTTCATAATATTTTCCAAAACGAATTCTTTTTGGAACGATCATTTATCATAATTTGACCTCAAAACGGTGATTTATACTTTCAAAATGTCAACTTTTTGCGCCGAAACAATCCAGGCTTATTTAAATCCAAATGGAGAAAGTGCCGGAACTTTTTCTCCGCGTACGCACGGCTCTGTTTATCCTAGCTAACTTAATTAGAACGTGGCTTAGAAGCCCTGTGACGATTTAATTAAGAAAATGATGAAATTTGATTATTTTCCTTCCGCAGTAGGCTACAAGATCAAGGAACTTCCAACAAATTCAAAGACTCGTTCAATTTCTCCTCGAAAATCTTTGCCAAGCATTCCATCGCTTACTCAGCACCATCTGTGAAAGGTGGCCTCCGTCGGGTGACGTCATAGCAGATTTTTAGGAGGTACAAGAGGGAGGAATAAAAGAGGAAGTGAGGGTCATGGAATTCGTCGGTGGAGGGCTTTGGATTATGGGGGGTGACTAATGGGGGAGGAAGTGAAGGGTTGCTTCGAGAGGGTGGTCTCCCTTAGGCACTTTTCAAACGTGACTCACGTCAAAACGGATTTCTAAGGATAGGTATCAAAACACATGCCAAGATTCAATGGGGAGCGAGTTTTCAATTCCACCGTGTACTATGAAGGTCAGTCCTTTTTAATAAGACGTATTATAAGGGGTTGATTTGTAATTAAGAGGACGTCTCGAAATCTTGTTTTAGTTTCAATATCGTAATCATATATTTATACAAATTGAATATTTCTTATAATACAAGTTCTTATAGCGCAATTCTTTAAGTTCCATTCTTACTTAATATCGGTTTGTAACGATTATAATTCACGTCTTTAATATTTGCTATTTAAAATGCAGGAGTATTATTGCATTTTCTGCTTTTCAGGGCAATAAAAAGACCGTGTTTATCTTCACTGGAACTTAAAATTAAGACATCAAACCAAATAATAAAAAAAAGCTTTGTAAATTTCCACAGAAAAAGTTTTTCTATTACAATGGTATTTCACGAAGTCACGCCTTCTCATAATTATTTCAACATCAAACTAAAATTTCGGCGAACAAGTTGACGAATTGGAAAACTATATTCCGTTATCGCGTACCAATTATATGAAGTACGAGACCCAAATTTTTGTACGAGTTCTTGTTTGAATACAATCTCAGTTCAGAATAATTTTTCCGTTGTGGTCATTCAGTAAGTAATAAAGGATAAACATTTAAAGTATACTTAGCAATCGGTTTTACCAATATTTATAAGAGCGAAATGGTTAATCTGATTCGTATAAAGAAATGTCTTATTTGATATTGTTGTAAAACATTGTTCATTAAACAAATCGCAATACATTATCTTTCAGAATATTGCAACAGAAGTTTCTGATTCAGTAAAGTCAAACAACACCTTCTGTTAATATTTTCCTTCAATAGAAGTGATGAATTTACGAGAATGGGTTCAATAAATGGCAGAAGCAGTGTGAGGAATTCTAGGAATTATTTTTGATGAAATAAGAGTCGAGATGAGCAGAAAATGAGGTGTGTGAAAGCGGAAATTCTGGCTTTGGATGGATTAGGAAGCGTCGAATAGAATCAGAGTGGATATTGATTAAAGAATATGAGGAAGACAAAGAAAGTTAGTGGAGTGAATCTTAAGGGGAAAGAATTGCCAAAGGAAATGACGTAAAGATGTTGGTAAAAATATAAAGTGAAAGGTAGAGGAAACATTTCTTGGATAAAATTGATGGGAAAAAGTTATCAGGAAAGAAAATAAGTCGTTGGATAAATATCAAATTCCGAGGGAAAGTAATTCTCAAAGGTGAAATACCTATCATGCTCTTGTCTTCTCGTGAAATATAAATTTATTCCACCCGAAATGATGATTATGACTGATGCATGCGAAAATTCAATCGATAATTGTGAATAACTTGAGTGATTAAATATTCAGTGCGTAAGAATTCCCAATGCTATAAAGTACGTTCTCTTATATAAAGTTTGACATGAACCGAGTAAATTTTATCGAAGAAGATTTAAGATTTTTATAAAGTTTACTTAATCTTAGTGAAATAATGAATGTTTGGAAAGTACGTAATCGAATTTATCAGCTCTTACAATGCCTTTGATGATTTTTTGGTCATATTCTAATATAAAAATAAGTTAATTTAATATTTATATTTCTTTTGTTCATTATTTTATTCGCTTTAGTATTAAAAATTCCAATATTGATCCATTTAACTTTGAAACTTTTTATTCTGTGTAAAAATCTAGCGATATATCAACCATTTTAAAGATGCTAGGAGTAAGATATGGATTTATGGGTTTAGTTTCATACAGTTCCGTTGTTATAGGAATATTTTCCTGTCCTATTTTTGAAAGGATTCTCCCATTTTGAGAAGAGATTCTTCTTTTTAATAGAAATTTTATACCTCAAATGTTCACCGGATGCCACTTTTATACTCATTTGGGATTCAAGGTGAAGTTCAAGTGAAAATTGCTCCCATTTTGTATTTGTCTATATCTCTTCTAACAATATCTTCCCTTTATTCATTTTCAGTTTGAGTTCGATTTAAAAACAGATTTCAAATCAAATAACTAAAATAAAAAGAATAAAAATATTGCGGATTGTGAATCATCAAAATATGAAATAATTACAAGGGAAATAACCAAAATGGAATAACTTTGAAATTCTTTTCACTATAATAGAAGCTATCATAGAATATCATGGCTGAAAAGTATCAATTAATATGTAATATCTACCTCTTACAAGACAATAAATTAGATGCAATTTTTTTTCATGTAAAACAAAAATTGAGAATATTTTCTCATCTATTGATGTTTAAAGAAGGGATAAGTGTACGATAATCTCTCAAACATCTAATAATCCTTTTGATAAATAATGGATATTTGATAATTAGTCGTTGAAAATGTTTGTTGGATTTTTAAAATCAGATATTTTAAACCATAAATGTCAAACAAAGCCTGTTAATCACATTTACTTAGAAATTTTACTCTTAGATCTTTCATGAGAATTTCAAGTCAGATTAATAGTATAAGTACCTGAATAAAATGTATGATTAGTTAAAATTACCCCAGTTTTCTTTCATTAATAATTCTTTTATTACTGAATTTTTAGCTTCAGATTAGTTTTTGGATTAATAGTGTGTTCAAGGTTAGTGTAAAATACGGAGTTAATATTTTAGGAAAATATTAAGATAACATTCTTAGTACCTTGTAAAAATATGGCTTTATAATCCAACATTGCGAAGTGTTATATACTTAAATATAATGAGTATCATGATGCTTGAATTCCAAAAAGCAATATAAATTTCTTAGGGCCAATAAAATACCCATTTACTGGTTTTTTACCCCATCATGCATATATTTGGATGTATAAGTTCGTTTCAAAAACGAACATAAATTCGATCTCTCTGACTAAATTCCCCAAATCACATTGGGAAATAAAGCCACTCTCGCGTAAATAAATTCGTAGTGTGTGCATCATCGGAAGAGATCGAATGGGGCAATTTATTAAGTTCTAAAAAAGCGGCACATCAAAGGAAAGGGACCACAGAAGTGAGAAGGCGTTCGGCCGAACGAAATTCAATAGGCGTTCATTTGGGAAGATGGGAATTTGGTAAAATGCGGGGGCGCCGATCATTAAGAGGGGGGGAATAAAAGGATGACTTTCGGGAGACGCGGTTACGACATCGTAAAGCGGAGACCCTCTTGTTTTTTTAATCCGCGAATCTCCATCCCTTGGAGTGAATTTGCGGTCGGACTATTCTTACGCGAATCTCAACGCCGTCTTACGATTGGATAACTGACTGATTTTTACGACTCTTTTTTATCTACTCTCTCCGTGCGAATGTTGCTGAAAGGTTTTACGCATTAAAAGGGCTGAGATAAAATGTAGATGAGACGAAGATTGGCAATTAAAAGTGGAGATATAACATTTTACTAGCTTAAGCGTTAGTTTTCAGAGACTTAGATATAAGTGGATTGTATGAATGAAAGTATTTACACCTGATCCTAATGATATACGTAAGATTACCTTAAATTTCATCTCGCTTTGGATTTATGCTTTGTCATTTACAAGAATGTAAATTATATTCTATCGAATATTTCCTTTATTTTTCTGTTGCATTATAGTATCATTTATCCTCAATTTACCTTATTACGTCTTACGTAAATAAAATATTGTGCGAGATATGTTATCTTAGGTAATATTCTGTGATTTATTCATTGATCTTAGCTTCACAGCATATTTTAGGAAAAATTATTCAGGAATTATACTACAACATATCTCTAACTTGCACAGACATATATTTCTTTAATTTCTGTAATTATGGACTAATTTTACCAGTTATCATAACAAATAATTAATCAAAAATTGAACTCTTACAGTTTTTAATTCCTTGGTACCCTTCCAATAGGAACATTTATAAAATTTGAGAAATTTCTCCACCGATGTCACGAATGTTAATTAACTATATACTATTAGAAGTATAGGAAGCATTAAATTAACTCTCATAATCAGCGCATTGCACATCGAACAATGCTGACTCCAAAATGACCTGGTGCTTTTATGACTTCATCTAATAAGGCGTGGAATCCGCCGTAAGGCTGTGAAAGGTGACGTCCGTGGAGTGTCTTCTGGGAAGCAATATTTGGCTGTGTAATCAATCATGTAAAGGAGAGAAGAGGTCCTTCCAAGGGTCTTAAATGGCGTCTATATTGGATGAGAAGAGGGAATTAGAGGGAAGCCAATATGAGAGATGGAGGCATAGATAAGGCCCTTTATTTTGGGATTTCCACTCCACCTAACCCTATCTGAATTTGCCCTCGTAGAGGAAAAATTTCTCTACCGCTTCCAGTAAAATCTCTACCCATCGCGACCGCACTCATTGCTCAAGACAACGATTCATTGCGCTGCGGAGATGAGCTATGTTTCATGCATCAGAGGTCAAATGTGAGCACTTTAAAGCTTACGTTGTTTCTTAATTTTATACAGCGAAATAAGGTAAATTTTTTAATGGATATCGTGGTTAAATTAATCCCATTTTCACAATGATTTCAGTATGAAAATTTTCGAAGTATTCGCTATCAATTTATTTTTAACACGATAAGAAGAATGCAAAAATCCTTTAAGAACATCAGGATCGAAAATCAGTATAAATATAGTGTTAAAAAAATCGTAACGTTTTCTCATATTACATCATACATTTTTAAGAGTGAAATTAAATTAGAACATTATTTAATTGTTGAAACAACAAAAACTCATTTCTGTATTGAAAAAAAAATTCAAGAGAAAAAAATAATTAAGAAGATTTACTTGGGTTGCATATGGAATGTGTAAATGGGATAAATTCAGATTGAAGTTTGCAATCCGTTTGCGAGAACTCTTCGCGAATCGAAATATTCGCAGATTAATTATTTAGCGAGAGATCACTGGAAGAATAGAAAACAGATCCGATGGAAATTGAATTCACGACTTCGCCGAGTGAAATTAAGTAAGGATTTTCTGAAGAACCTTTAGGATGATTAAAAAAGCAGAAATCGGGTCGTAAAGGAAGAATCTGAGGATGGAAATTGAAGATGAATGAAATTAGGAAGAAAGAGGATTGATTGGAACTTTGGAGAGAACGGCGATGCCTTCACAATGGGGACACTTTAAAGCAATGGGAGAATAGCTGCAATAAACGGGGGGAATTGGAGGGGAAATGATGGGATGGGAAGTGGCCCAATATGAAAGGAGATGGAGCTAAAGATAGGATTGGTAGGCAGTGAAGGAGAAAAGATAAGATGGAAACACACAGTTATGAGGATTTGGTACGATTAAGGGGATAAAGGTAGGAAGTGAATGCGTAGAAATACATCGGGAATGATCCATTCTGGATACTTTATATAGTGGTACCGGAGCCATTATGTATCCGGGAATTTGGGAGAATGACTCGGTAGTCACTTAATGTAAATACACTTCTTCCAACTGCTCCGTCGTTTGAATAAAGAGATATCCGAAGCGAAGAGGTGTCGGCGAATTCTAGTAAAAATATACGAGGGGCTCAGTAGGAAATTGATTTTATTTGGTACTTTTCTCAAAGTGATATGCGGCAATTGAACATGCCTTAGCTTCAGCAGAATTTACTGAGCGAAAGTAAATGATATTAGGAAACTTTTACTTTGGCAAAGTATTCGCAATCCCGTCTGATATACTTTTCCTTCGAATCAAGATAATTTGGATACTAAAAAATATTTTATGATGTATTAGATGATTCCTTTTTCTCTAAAATAATTCTATTATCGTAAGGTTCTATAATCGTAAGGTGAGAGAGAAAAAAAAATAAGTTAACAAATAGAAAAGAAGAATGAGGGCTAAATTTATTCACTAAATAATCCGATGGATAGAAAATTAGATAAAATTAAGGGAATTATTAAAATATTCCCACTATATAGTACCCTAACGAGCCAAGTATGACGTAAATGAGAGAGATACAGGATGAAACGAAATTCTATATGCATTCAGTAGATCTGTTACTTTGAGAAGGCACCAAAATAGTTGTTAATTTACATTTGGTACCCTATAATACCGCATTTTAGTCCTATTATTGAAGAAGAACCTCTTCAGATCAACTGTAGAATCTTATTCGCGCAAACAAACCGATATCACCATCTTCAACCCGCAGATTGTTATCAATAATCGAGAGCGAGTAATCCAAACAGGCATTTATAATATTCGAATCTGTATTTGAGGATTATCTCATCTTAAATCCACGATCCTTAACGACCTCAAGAAGTTCAATTCGCTACTCATCGAGGCGTGGTAAAGGTTCATTTGAGGCCAGGAAAAGCAATCCACTCCAGGTTCGACACAATCGTTCTTATTAGCGATAGTTATCGGCATTACGAAGGAGCGACTGTGCTTGGCGTTGTAAGTTATGGGCAGGAAATGAAAGTTTGAGGGGTGAGAGAATAATAAAAGAGATTCGGGAAAAGGACCGCCATGATGGGCGCAATCGGAAGGCGTTTGTTTTTTTTTTTGCTGTTGTAAATCATTTCGATATCCAGGGCGTATTTTTCGTATCCCTTGCGAAATATATCGATGGACTCGCAAGAGATTGGTTTTCTTTATTGATCTATCAAGGACAAACTTCTTGCGAGGCTGTGGTATTTCTTTCGTATAGCAGCGCCAAATGGCTTTCCGTACTCTCCTTCAACACGTTCGCGCCACCAAGGCGATTTCTTACTCCGTGTTAATCCTGTTCCTTCGGAGTGAACTATAGAGCACTCTGCGAGTTGTACTTTGCTCTGAATTCTCGAAAGAGATAAGTGGTGGCTTCATATTTCAAGCACGTGAAATACAATTCTCGCTTCGAAGCTATCGATTTTTCTGATCGAATTGATAAACTGTTTGACTTGACCTCGTATATTCTCAATTTTCATCTACGTCTTGATTCTATCGGTGCTCATAATCCTCCGTTAATCCGTAAGCCTTTCGTATTATCCTCGTGCCGTTCTTGATTTATCTTATTTGATCCTACAGCCAAGTTCGATTATATCTACGTGAAAAGCACTAGAAATGGATATAAACTGTTTTCGTCCGATACTGCTTCACTTTTCACTTTAAAAAAGAAATCTTTGAGCTTTTATTTCAGAATTGTATATAAATTCCCTTTCATTATTATTATTATTATTGAATACTTATTCCACGATTTTCGACCACTGTTGACCTTACTTAACCTTGATCTTACACATAAACTTTAAAGTTATGCATTATAGTTTACAATTATTATAGAATATGTATAAAAATAAAATTATATACAATGATTGAAACAATAGCAGAGTAAATATCACATAAATGAACGATAGAATAGATATGTGGGAAAAAATCTCACAGTTAAATCACAGTTAAATATAAATAATCATCAAATAAATATAAAAAATCACAGTTAAATATACATCATATTTTCCCTACATATATTACATGGGAATAATCAAGTAAGATTTTTTTGGCGTGATAAAATAATAGCCAGCTAGTCGCGCATACACTGTTAAATTTACTTTTATGGATTAGGAGTTCATTAACGACTAGTTTATTTCCATTTAATGGATAAATTATAAAATAAACTCATAATACTTTTTTTAAGATAAAAATGATATGAAGTTTCTTATAAGATACGGAGTTGTGTCGTTCTCAGAATTTCTTTAAGTATTTTGCAGGAGATTGCGTGTTTTCCATTTTAATATATTCTTAAATACAGCTCCATTTGATAAAAATATGACGATATCAGTATTTCGTTTCCTCAACCTCTGTTTATGACTCTCTCGTTCAACCCAATACACATTTTATGCTGTTCAAAGCCATTCATGTCTCACCTCAACTCCTTATCTGACAGGTGTCTTCTTGTCGAACAACCTTTTTTATAACCGAGAATATCTAACCTTCCGTGACTCTATCTTTTTCGTCTACGTAACACATATCGCGGCATTTTTCGACCTTTAAATTTGAATTTTATCTTTCCGAGACCATACATTTGTCGCGTATATTCTTCGAATTCTATTCCTGCGTGGTTGACCTCAATCACGAAGCTCTTAAAAGGTATCCCGTTTTTGATAGGAATCGTTCTGTCTGTCAACATGTCTTTCGAAAGCCCGAGGGAAATGCGAGGTGTGCGTTCGCCGGGAAGGGAAGTATATGCTACTTGATTTCGGAAAGACCTCGGACAGATCCTCTTTAAAGTTGGCTCAATATCTAGGCGATATTTTTATTCGTTTCCAATATACTGTTTCAGAAATAAAGTGAAATATAGCTTTGTGCAATTTGGTCAAATACCATTCATGTGAGTGCTCAATTTAGAATTTGGTAGTCTTAACTAAAGGACGAGTTTTCTTGCGGGGTAATCAGCATCGTAGGAACTTAACCACGCTATTGTTTGCTTTAATAATAAAATAACAATAAATAATAATAGAATTTGTGTTTTTTGATTAGTACGTCTTATTATAATACTTGTATATACTCTATAAAGCTATAAAATTAGAAGTCTAGTAGTCTAATAATAGAGAGTCTATTGTACACAAGTATTGAAAATCTTTAATTGTAATCATAAATAGGCTTTGATGTTACCTTTTAAATGTAGAAATACATATTAAATTACTACTCTGATAATTCTTTATAATCTTGTTTTATAATTCAAATAATATATTATTATAAAAACCTCTTTATTTATGACTAGATTCCTTCATTAACGCAAGCTTCCCTCTCTCGATAGAACAATTCTTGTCAAGAAGAAAATATTGTTCTATTTCTCTAATTAACTCTCGGAAGCATTATCTTTCCACCCTCTTTTCAATATCTTAAATGACTTTCTTTTATCTCGCCGTGTTCTTTCAAAAGAAGTTTTTGCGGAAAGCTTCTTTCGAAAAACAAAGTGACTTTGGTGGTATTTTTTTAAAGATAAATAGTTTCACGAATCAGAGACTTTTTTTGTTTTAATTTTCAATTGTGTCGCTTTGGAATTATAAAGTTGTTTCTTTTAGATATATTTATTCACAGATTTCAAAACACTTTGTGAACACACTCTTGTTAACCGTAATATTGGATGTCCATATCTTTTTCACGAAAATATATATGATTGTTTAAAGAGCTTTTTGGTGAAATTTATTTTGCAGTTAAATGTGTGTTTTAAACCTCTATTGGTCTTAAGATTTTCAAAGAAATCATAGTAAATGTTTTAAGTTATGTGAAGCAGCACTGAGTACAATCAAATATTCTCATCACGAAAATATACGGAATATTTTTTTATAATTTTAAAAACCGATTTTTTATTTAAAGCTTTACTTTTTGCTGTAGCCTCTAAACATAATTTGTCGTAGAGAAACCATTAAAAATATTTTTTATGGACTAAAAAGGACACGCCTATGATTTCGGCCCAATGACGAAAAACCTACGTCATAACGATATGCTTTTCAGCGACATTTAGGTAATGTATTTCCTTTCGGAGCTCATTAAATATTTATCAGAGTAGTAATTGAAACTTGTTTTTCTACATTTAAAAGATAACATCAAAGCCTATTTCCCATAAACAGGGCCATCAATTAAACTAAAAGGCTCTTTCAAAATTTGGTCCCGAAAATCTTTTTCGGTTGTCTTTTTTTTCTCGAATGCTCTGTTTTTCTCGACGCGCTCTTTATCTCCGTTTCCCAAGAACGGGAGTAGCCTTTCTGTCAATTAAGTGTGGATCAGAAAGGAAGTGCTTTGAATAGTGGCGCCAATGGGAAAACAGGATTAGTCACAGGGGAATATTCCCCATTTGCAAATTACCGAGTTAACTAACGAGAGCAAGATGTTTTTCCAGCCATTATTTAACCAGGTTCAAGGCCATTCTAGGGCGAACTCGTTCTCATTCTTTCCTAATTTTTGGAGAATTCGCCCCGAAATTCGAATAAATTAATCCGTTCCTTTTTTTCCGAGGAAGTAACTAATGTAGAACGGAAGAGTAATTAATTTCTGGACGTCTCTCGAATAATAAATTAAAATAAGAGGGAAGATTGCCTAATTTGTCCTTAAGGTAAAGGTAATTTCGTTCCGGCACGCATCAGGAAAACTCCCAATTCAATTTATTGAATTAGCATGTCACACGATGTAGCTTTTGCGAAACGAATGCAGTTCTTTTTTCGAAAAAGGGAATTAAATGTTGATATGTTCCTTTGTTTTAGTTCGCCATTACTCACATTTCTTCCTCAAATGTGAAATAAAATGTCTCTATGGTCAATCAAAAATCATAATTTGACTGATTATAAAACATGCATCATTTCCGTATACTTTAAAAATATATCAAATTCTTTAGAATTGAAGGAAATTATTTCTTACCTTGATCTATAAACAAATATGAGTTTAATTAAATATTATGATAACATTTATATATAATAAATTACACTCTCATAATATAAAGGTAGATTATATTAGACTGTGTTAACTTTCATAAGCATCGCATTATTTAATAAATTATTGCAGTACTCTAATTCAGATTAAGTTGTTTGAAAAAAATGATTGCTGCTGATTTAAGGTATTTTTGATTTATTCTAAAGTTCTCTAGATATTATGGTTTTAAAAATGAAAAATATAGAGAAAAGTCCGTTGTATGTACGACAGAAACGGATAATTTTAATACGAAGAAAATTTTTTTCAAAAGAACATGAGATTTTGGCTCAGAAGAAGTTAAAATAACTAAAACCGTATTTTAAAGAAGTAAAGTGAACTTCAACACTCCGAAGTGAAGTCAACTCTTAAGCCCATCATTAGTTTGAGTTTTCGCGAAAAGCATAAAAACCGGCAAATGGATAGCTGAGTGGAATTACCGCAGATAATAATGTCGAAGAGCAAAGACAGTCATTTGTCTTTCGCTACGGTGAGATGCCGAGACGTAAATAACGTAGCGTACATAGCTATAATATAATAAGTAGAAAAAGATTTGGATTTGGAATTAGGCTCGACATTAATAAATCTTCGGCGAAAGCTTTTTGTGAGAATCCTTTGGGAAGAGAAATTCTTGAGAAGGGAATTTTTCCGACTGAAGAAGAGAAGCGGCTGAGCGATAATTGGGAGTAATGGACCAAAAGAGATGATGATATATATTCGAGGGCGAATCGAAATAACGGCGAAATCCTAATCTCCTTACTGCGAAGAAAGTAGAAGGGGTTACGCTCTCCATGAACTTGGATATCTACATCCAAAGTGTAAGTTTAATTCCCTTTTCATATGCAAAGGGGCATTTATCAACGGATTTGCCTTTGCCTTCTTTTAGAATGAAGTAATGACATTCTGGAAATATACGATAGAGGTAATATCAATTTTCCCATTTAAAAATTAGCTCTCTTTTAAATATAATGAATGTATGTTACGAGTGAGTTCCACCCGGAGATGGATTACCAAAGATGTTTCAATTTGACATAAATTGAGTTGTCTATACTTCAAGTTACCATTAACTTAAGAAAGAAGTTACTTTCGATAAGGATACTAATGAATTTGTTCTCTTTAAATACTAATTTACTGAAAAATTCTTAGATTGTAAGACGGTTTAGTGACGAGACAAAAGTGCTTTTTATAAAATTATTATTGGAGTCAAAATGAATTTACAATTTTCCTACTGTATAAGACGTGTATCAGGAATAGTAGACAGGACCTTACGTAATATATTTTTTCTGATTCTTCTAAAGTATATTTACACAATAAACAGCAGATTTTAGTTGCTTTAGTAGTGACTTAACGCATTTCATAATATTGATGTCAAAACCTGGAAGGATGTTGACTCCTTTACACTCAATGTTATAATTTATCTCTGAAGAGGAATTCATAAGTGATTTTTCCATATTTTATAATAATTATTTTTCACATTTTAAATTTTAAATTTATAATTTTTTGATGGCTATGAATGAAAGTTAACAGATTATTTTATCTCAGAATTAAAGTATTTAATCATTCATTTGTACTGAATTCAGACTGGAAAGTAAACTTCAAAGCAAACAATGTTAAGCCATACTATTGTTCGATAACTGTCGGGAACAGATTCCGTGTTTTTGAGCCTACAATCCTTTTAAAGTAAAGGGAAACGTCTCAATTTTATCGAATGGCCACAAAAGGAAATCGGGCGGCAATGATACTTACATCGAACGGTCATAGAACTGCGACTTTGGAGGGAATTTCTCCCAACGGTAAAAATAGTCGGCAATCGTGTTATCAGAGGCGAGTAAACAGCCACCACTCCAAAACTCCTTTTCTTATTCTTTTCTAACGCGATAAAAAATTGCCGAAAAAACTTACGATTGCCGCCGGAAACTTTTATGGCTCGGCTAATTCTGTTCCTCTGTCCAGGAGGCGTGCTCTGTTGCTAACTCGATTAAAACAAAATATATGATGATGCCGAGCAGCATGAGGATGCTCTCCGACAGAAGAAATTGGGCAAAGGGAGGGACAAGTTTAGGAAGGGAATGTATTCTTGAGAGATTTAACACGGAACAGATTTTCTCGAAAGGAAAAGAAGTGAGAATTAGAAAAAGTCTGCTGTAGATGGGCAAGTGCTTTTAGGCCTTCTGCAACCATAAAAAGAAAAAATGTGTGTGGAATTAAATAAGGGAAATTTATGGAGAATATTGACGGTTTAAAGTCAATCATTTGTTGCATCTTTTAAAGGGTTAAAAGATTCTAAATCATATCAAGAAATAAATATCAGTTCTGAAGCTTGAGCATAATCCTATCAACTTAAATCTGTCAAAGTTGTTACACATGTTAGTGACCTAATTGATAAACAGTGTAATAAGGAAGATTATAGGGCAAATAGAAAGATATATACAAGATAGGATACGATTTGAGTGAAAATATATTACTCATTTTATGTAAATGAGCATATCTATCACTCCAATGATTATAAAAATTATGCTCCAAAATCTGTATACAATTATTTAAATGTTGTTGTAACATTTGTTGCTGAATATTTTTCTGTTTTTCGGTAATTATTTAAATTATATCATTATGAATATATGTACGCCTAGCGTCAGCTATTTCTTTGCAAGAATCAGTCGATCAAGTTTCAAAATATGAATTCATTTTATATTTAAATATGATTGACAAGCATATTCATCTGGTATTAAAATGATTACTTATGAAGATTCCCGTGTTAATAGACGTTAATAATAATTCAAATATCTTCAAAATGAATGGGAGAAACTATTTTGATCTGTACATAAAATATCAAGAGTGCGAATTCCATTTTGCGTATTTAAATTCACCGAAAAGAAGTGCGTAGGAAATACGTTCCACAATTAGACAATCAGAGAGACTTTGTAAGTTCATGCACTAAGACGGGAGTGGATAAAGGTGGAAGTGTAGCGTTTCCATGCACTGATGATTGGATACACAGCGAAGTAACTTGCAAACAGCGTTTGTTTGGTGTCTACCGCAACTCAAGTTGGCATAAACAGGCGTATGGTGCAAGTATAGGCCAAGTTATGATGGGAGGAAAACTAACTGGTATAACTTCATTAGCATTCGTGGCAATTTGGGTCGACTAGTATTGACGAAAATTACATCACTTGGGAGCATTAATAGCAGATGCGACGCCATCTTCCGGGAACTATGGACGCGAAAAAGTTCTCCGAAAGTTATGTACTAAGTTACATCGAGAACTTTCCACTGGATAAAATGTTTCGATAAGTGCATAGTTTCAATGACGTAAAGTCGTTGGAAATTTTGTCGTACTACCCCGATAAGATAATGAAAAGAATATGAGTAAGAAAGGAATTCCTAACGATGATATTAAGTCAATTGTAGATGCTATGACTTAAACGGTATTCCTAATATAACAACAGCCAAATATATACGGTAGTGTTGAATAAAAAATAGGAATTTCGGAATCCTTATGGTTTAATCCATCATGAAGTACTTGCTTAAATTTTCGATATAATTTTGCCATTAATTGAAGTAAGTTAAAATTGACAAGGAAATTATTTCAATTTACTATATCAAAGATTAAAATTTAACTTGAAATGCATTGATTAAACTTCACCTACAAAACATATATAGTTCATAAGGTTTGGGTAAAGATTAATATATGGTTAAAATAAATACACAGTCGATCTTTGAAGTGGATAAATATTATAAATTAATGCTAATTTTCTTTAATCAGAATAAGGGAATATAAGTCTCTGTAATATTATATAAATATTTCTAGTATATTTAATTTAAAATCAAAGTATTATTTAATGTGTGCGTGTTTTAAAATACATATCCTTATCATTAACTAATAGCATAGAGCTTGTAAAACATTTTTTTCTCGAAAACTAAGATTAGATATCAGTGCATGTATTTTATTTTCGGCATAAAATATAGCAGCAATTTAGGAATGTACTTTTTAACAATTTATTATTAAAAACATCTACATATCTTCAAAAGACTATTACAGTTGATAATAAAAATTAATTATAATGAAAATCATCAAAAATCGTCAACAAAAGAGAACAAAAACTATAAACACCAATAACATACATTGTAAATCATGATGAAAATAATAGTTGTTGAAAGTCATTCTTCTGCATGCAAGTTGGCTACTTTTGAGCAATAAGGATGAATGATGTTACTTATGTGCGGTTATTAAACTAAATAAGCTTAAAAGAAAAGTAGAATTCATATGGATATGACACTAGATTTAAAGCAATACTGCTTATTGGATGAATTCGTTCATTTATCATAGGAGAGACTAATAAATCACGCATGCGATGGAGTGTAATTTAGGAGTGAAAGGCGAATGTGAGCGATGAAATGAAAGCGGTTTCGCTAGAAAATGGTGGTAATGAACAGCTGTGTTACTCCTATCTATTGTTCCTTATGAATTGTCCAATACTAGAAGACGAAGCATCAAAAGTATTACGTTTTTCGAATAGTTTTGAATAAATATCATTATGATTAGTTTTTAGATAATAAACTGCATATGCATATAATACAGCGATTATTTTTATACATTTATAGTCAGAATAAATAATGGTAAAAAAAGAAGGAATTTGTGTAATAGACTTAAACGTTATACAAGGCATAAGTTCTCAATAAGTTAACGTTCATGAAATATTAAGAATATTAGAAAAATTAAGCAATTGGACATGCATTATTTATCTTCGTAAGTTAAAGAAAGGCAGTATTTTTCTTATTAAATTTTATTTAGATAAACTTACTGAAGTAAGATATTTGGTAGAATATACAAATTTTAGGGATAGCAATAGCAGTGCAAGTGGTGTGGATACAATATAAGAGGGCGAATCAAACTAAAAATTAGATATATGTTCACAAAGGAAATATATTACTTAAACCAGGCATTTATTACTTTTTCCTCCAACTTCATCTAAAAGGACAATAGTGTCATCAAAGTCCATATTGTTTTTTTTCTATTCGATGAACAAAGACAGTTAAAAATTGAAAAACTGTAAACATTTCCAGATAGTTAGTATTTTATGTAAATATTCACTCAGTAAAACTAAATTAGGGAAATTGTAATATGCTAAAAGGAAAAAGGATTTGATTAAAAGACGTAAAGTTCAAAGGTTTTCACGTGGGGTGTATTTGAAACGTATTCAAGCGGAAAGTAAAACAGAAAATGTCAAGTTAGACTTCAGCGTGGGCGAACACTATTGGAGCCATTTCATCGGAAAATGAGGTTAAAGTTTCAAGATCAAAATTCATTTTAAGCTTTAATGCTTTTGAACCATATCTTATACTTTATATTCAAACCATTCTGATGTACTGATTAACCATGAAATTAATCGAACGATCATGTATTAAACAGTGTTTATCGATCTTCATGATTCAGCTAAGTATCTTCATATTTATTTCGTCATATACGTGTATATGTTTAATCATATTTTTAGTCGTGTCATCTTAGAAAATACAAAAAAATGTTTCAGAAACAGTATATAAAATAAGCATGGCTTCTTTAAGTTTTTATCATTATGTTATTTACTGCTATTCATCCTATTTTAATCTTATTGTTAGACGTATGTATATCCAAGAATATACGCATTTTTCAAATTCTTCCTTTGTAATCGTGACTCATGTGCATCATAACCAATATCTACAAACCCATCGCCTCTAAGATCAATCCTACGTCATCATTTCTCAAGAATTTCTCCTCCTTATTTCGTAATTAAAAATTTCCCAATTATTCCTCCACTCCGATTGGATGATACCCGAGAGAGAGAATTTCTCCACCCCCTTTTTTTGAAATTGATCTGATAGTCTCACTTGGAATGAATTCGTCTTTAATGAGTCCAATCGTAGAGTGTCTCTGCGTACGAAAAATGGGTGCACTCAACATTTAGAGCTTCGTTAGCGATGGATTAATGTCCTATTTTGTGACCGAATGCGTCGAACTGCAAGAAATCCTTTTGCCGATTCTATTTAATGACGACGAAGTCTTATGTTAATCCTGGAAAGATGGAGGCATATCATCAAGGCTTGTTTTCATTATAGCCGTTTCTGTTGGATTTCTAAAAGGATTATTTATTTTACGAAAAGGAGAAAGCATCTCTATCATGAGTATATATCATAAACAAAGTTGAAAATACAGCGAAATATAACGTATAAATAAAAATGTATTTCTTTAAATCATTTATCATTATATTAAATTATGAATATTATGATACAGTCGATGATAGAATACTATTATTACTCGAATTACTTGCAAGGCTTTTAAAGTATTGTAATTTGATAATTACCCTATGATTGAGCTATATACATCAGAGCAATTTAAAGGCTTATCAATCCTGTTAAGTCTTAATTTACGCCCTTTGCAAGGATAAAGGGAGGTAAATTGACTTGAGACGATATTTCATAGCGCTTTATTTGAAGGTTAAGCTGCAGTAATTATGTTAAATTTTCACAACCGCCTCTTAATTGATCAATTTACAAGGAGAACAGAGTGTATAGAAATGAAGTTTAATCAAAGTCGAAGTAAAGAAATTAAAAATATATTAGGTAAGGCGTAAACGCATATCTTTTATTCAGACAAAATATTGGGGTTTTCATAATCCAAAATCTAAAATAAATCTAAACTTAGAATAATCTTGATGTATAGCTAAAGATTCAACGTTGATTAATATTATATTTTTTATTCAGAATTCTTCATTTTTATTTACAAAAAAATACTAAATTCACAGTAATGGAAATGAGTTTTCAAATTATTGAGTAGATATAATATAAATTTTAAAGATAATACATGTTTAAGATATTAAATTTTAAGATTTTTTTGTATTTTAAAACAAATCCTCTCGGAAAATGAATGCATCATCAATTTTTAATAAATCTGTTAGAATGT
Source organism: Pantala flavescens (assembly GCA_020796165.1). Taxonomy (NCBI): domain Eukaryota; kingdom Metazoa; phylum Arthropoda; class Insecta; order Odonata; family Libellulidae; genus Pantala; species Pantala flavescens. The sequence goes on along the minus strand of CM036886.1, from coordinate 14,571,785 downwards.
GAAAATTAAGCTCTAAGCCCTCTAACAATGAAGAAGGATACAACCTAAAAAATAAAAAAAGAATCCGAAAGAAAAGTTTGATATGCAACCTGTTTAGAGCAGAATTAAAATCATGATCATTAAAACGGTCGCTAATTGATACATTTTCGTCCGAAGCACGTAATCTCTGTTCGGGAATGATGAGGTACTTTGAACGTGAGCATCTGGATTTCAATTAGGACATCTTCATCGAATCACGTATCGCAAAAAATATCGGGATATCCAATCCTGTCTGCGTTCATTCTTCAACCAGAAACATTAGGCGGAGATCTCGTTACAAGAGGATCTTGAATCCGGCACAGTTGCTGTGCTCTAAATTAACCGATAATGTATGCTTTGAGAGGACAATGAAATTAATGAGACTTTAGCTCCATTAAGTACTCAATCGCCCGATTAGTGGAACATCGCGAATCTAACAGACGCGCCTCGTCTTGGAGAATTGGAAAAGGAAGAAGGAGAGAATAAAAATAGAGATTTCGAAGGTAATCGAAAGAAAGAACGATGTGCTTTTATAATAATAAAATAAAATGAATGATCCTTGCAAACTGGGCACTGAACAAAGAAATGGATCGTTTCACCTCTGACCTTAAATTCTTTCCATTGTTTTTTTAGGCTGCCATATTCATCTACCGTTATATTTGATTAAATCATCCATAATAAGATAATAATCGCTTTTCCGATTTGATAGGTCTAGTGTAAAGGTAATTTACTTTAAAAATTAAATAGATTATTACAAATTTTAAATATATTTGTATCCTTTTATCCCTTATGTATAGCTTAAGAAATAAAGAGCATATATAACACAATGGATTTGGTATTGATCGTGATGATTATTTGTTTAAAAAGTTTCAATATATTTAAAAAGGATTTGAAATTTTATCTCTTCGCAAAGTGAGTTTCAAATCTAATATCTATAAAAAACCAGCATTTATCAATGATCTGATTCAAAGATATATATGAGGAATAACATGATATACGAATACTAGAAAATTAAATTTAATCAAGTATAAGGATATTATGATCACTTACTCTAGGTAATGGTAGTATTATAGATATAAATATTAAAAACCTTGATGAAGCTAAATTTGCGAGAGCACTCGTAGAACTTCCTCTCCTGTGAAACAAGTTATTGCAATTTCTAATAACCAAGAGTTTAATTCTTTGAACAATGATCGTTCTTTCTCACAACATATTTAGCGTAGGTTCTCAGTGAAGGAGGATGTGGAAAGGAGGGATTGGCATAATAAGACATCCTCGTGAATGAGGGATGCAGGTATTAGACACGGAGATTGGATTAAAGCGAGACGTTACAAATAGCGTCTTATGGATTCCGTAGAAGGCAGAGTTTTAAATGAAGGAAAGTCGGCTGAAATTGGTGAGGGAATTAAGGCAGACGTTGAACCGGAGACTTTTAATTTGGAGAAGAATAGAGGCCTTCCCTGACACAGCCGAGAATTTAGATTTTTAACTCTTGTTATTCTTGTAGTCTGATGAAGAAATATCTCGAGTTGCAGAATACCCGTCCCGGAAAACGGATGCGTTTCACTTTGACTGATAATCTGTGAGGCCTCGGAAACGATTTTAATTAGCAAAAGCTGTAATTCAGGAGGGATGCAGTAGAAGTGGTGAATTAGTTATCGGGTGAATGTCGTCCATTCAACACGGAATTGAACGGGAGTCTGTTTCCAGTTTGTTTGAAGTATTTCTTCGTTTATCTATCGCTCTTCACATTGAAACCTAATCAAATAAAACAGAATGTTTACAGAATACGAGTTTCATTTAAACGTATCTTTATTCCTTATTTCTTCCAATAAATCGAATTCAGGAATTGTATAATTGGCTTGTGATTATAATTAGTGTTTCCAAGCGATGTTGATTGTTATAATGTTAAGAAAAACAAATATGCAATGTTATTGTTTTTTATTAGCTACACTTCTTCCAGACAGTTTTTTCCCAAATGTTATACTTAATATAAATATGAAATTAGTAATTTTCAAATTTTGTGATTAATTAAAGAATGTCATTTTTATGAATTACATTGACATACGTCATAATTTGAATTTATTACTTCCCTTAGAGGCAGGAGTAATTGTGGTCCTTGAATTAAATTTTAATCTATTAATAATAAAGGAAAACCCTCTTTTAGGTTATATTATTATAATTTACTTTATTAATTATAATTATGATCTAAATTAGTTATCTTATTGTCTCGCTGTCATATCCAGTGCTGTCTGGTGGAATTTACGATAATTTTCAACAATTAATTTTCATTTTGTTCATCGTAAAAGTCTCATAAACATAAGCTACTTCACCAAAAACATCGTACCATATTAAATATGGAAGGATAATAAAATCCATAGCACAGTAGGACTATTATAGACGATTTTATCGTACATCCATTTTGCTTTGTTCGGCCCTGGAACTTCATAGGTAAAGTACTTCATAGTGCGTATTGTTTACTGGTTACAATGATCCAGTAAATCATATGAATGCATCTCTTTGGGTTGCTATATTACCCCAGAACTTATGTTATGAGCTGTCAGTTGCAGTTATATATCTGTCCATGGAAGTAGTTTACGTCAAGTTATCTCGCAGCATGGCGTGTAATTCAGTAATTATTTCCATCCAAGTCTCGTTTGATGAATGGAGCCTTGAATCTACACGTCTTCTCTTAAAGAGCTTCTGCATTTGCGTGAGAAAGATGCCGTCTAGTAATCCTCGCAGAGCTCGTTCTACGCTAGCAGGAGGAAATAGGCAATTTCCATTAATTACATCCAAGACCACAGCACTTTGGATCCTTGCAAACGGCAAGAACAATGTAAATGCAAAGCGATACAGAAATATATCACGTTATCGATGCTTCAGGAGTTGGAATATTGGCATGAATGAAATTTGGGTCGTGAGGAAAACTTTCCTGCCAAAATATGATCCTTTATCATTAGGAAAATATTTTCTTTTCGTGTTACTTTACCTTGCTGATGAATGAAGGTATATTTTGGGAATGGAAAATATGAGGGATATTCTACAATAAAAGCTGTTTCATTAACTCATTATAAATATTTTTACACAGATTAACCGAAGGATAAACTTTGTGTTGTACTCATTTGTGATTCAATGTTAATACAATAGTATTTAATATATGTGTTAACCTAAATATTTGAGCCTGAAGGTATGTTGACTCAATTACCGCATAAAAGGTGCTTTGTTTATATTATATTCCTACGAACTTAAATACGAAAGAGTGATTTTAGCACCTGCGCTCATCTAATTTCGCTTCCATTAAACTTTGGTCATCTTTGTTGAGGGCTAGTTATTGATAAGCCTCTAGGGGGTGCCAAGAGGCGTTCTGTTGGTGGCAGGTGCTGAGGGAGCACCGCCTTTTATGGTGCTCGAGATGGTACCGCCGCAGCACACCATGCGGTGTCTCAAAGGGACCACTCCCCTGGCCACTTATCCCCTTCAGACAGCCATCATGAAATTTCATTGCACTGATACACTTGCTCTTATCTCATGCACTCCTCTCACTCCAATGATTTGCTAGAGGCAGTGCAGCGGATGTGGAAAATTTCGCGATGGATTATACCCATTTACGTCACACTCAAATGAATGTTTTATTGTATAGTTGTATGATTGAACGTATGTAATATGGTTACCTTTTTAAAGCTTACTCAAATATTACACACGAATGAATCATAACTTATTTTCATTGCATATTTACTGTTTTTATGTTTGTTTCTTTTTTATTTTGATTGATGACAAGAAAGTTATGATAGTTATAATATATTATTAGTCATCTAAATTATTTGAATCATTGTCAAAGTCTTACTGCCCCAAAAACAATTTTAGGATCAGTGGTATTTTTAGAAAAGAAGTTCTGTTTTCCTAAATATACATATCAAAGACGTTTTTCCACTGAAAAATAATTCATAGAATGTTCATAACACTCGCTGAATGCTTCATACAGAAGCCTTGAGAGTGCAAATATACGAGGTTCTAGTACAAATTCGACAAGAGCTATTCCAGGGCAAATAACTAATTTTGCAATATGAAAACGTTCTTTGGCTTTTGATTGATATTATTTATTGGCATAGTTTTATTTTCAGGAGTTATTTCAAACCAAGCCTCTTCCAATTGGTGGAAAAATAGACGCTTGCGTCAGAAATATCGACAATTTATCGGGAGGCTAAACTGGTTTGACGTTCTCTTTGATTACCATGAGAATTATGAATTAAATTACATTAATCTAGGAAATACAAAAATAACGATAATATTATACGTAAAAAATAATATAAAAGAGTTTATTTGATACTTTAGGAGTATCATTTAAGTAAGCACATTTATTTAACCCTAATTTTCACGTTAAACGTCTTCTTTTACGCGGTGGGGCTTTGATAGGAAGACACTATGATTGGATGGAAACAAGCATTCGATGGTCTCATTTTCATTTAAATGGCTCAGCCAAACGCTTCTACGCTCATTTCAATTCTAGAATCTTTTACTCGCTTCCATGAAAGGAATGAAGCTTTTAGCGCATTTGCATGGAAGTTACTTCAAAAGATCATTCGGTTCAAGTCCTGAATTGTTATTGGGGCATTTATCCTCTTATCCTGTATTTTGCATCATGATATTGGAAGATAACCTAGAAACGGAAAAGTTTATTGTAAAATAAAAATTACGAAAATTAAAGTAAATGGTTATTTGGTTTGAAAATTTATTACATTTAACTTTATTGAAATTCTTTGATAATGGTCGTCTATTTGAGCTTTTATTTTGCTATTAGCGATAAGAAACCATTACGAGCAAAGGTTGGATATTTTACAAATTATATTTTCCGTTTCATATCCATTTAATGGAAAAGTAAGTTTTTAAGTATCCGTAGACATATGCATTTCTTTTTCAAGTCGAATCATATATTATTTTTATAAAGCAATATGTATTACTTCGGATATTAAAGCATCCAAATAGCGATAATAACTGCAAAAGGTCTCCTTTCTAATAATTTGCAGCCACATGTATTCTAATCGTTTCCCATTTAATATACTCCCATTGTCTGAAACAGAAATAATTCCCTCATGACCAGTGATCACAATCAAAATTAGTGCGCGAATTACTTGGTCCATATTTCACGTGGCATTGGATGCATTCGTTGTAAGAAACAGTCTAAGAGTGCCTTATCATTGCCCAACTCAGAACACCCATAAGGGTCAACCATTATCTGTTGGGCGCACGCCCTCCCATTGATAACCCACACCAACAGTTATTCATCGCATTTCTCTTCACAGACCCAAAACTTTCCGCCACCCGCGTTGCTTAACGAACCATCGTTTTGCCTCAACCAAATCCGTGCAAGTTTACGCTTTATGATGCCACTCTGATATCTTCGGAAGTTAATTCCCTCCTTCCGTAACGAATAGTCCCTATTTTATTCATTTTAAACGATTCTGAATTCACTTCATATACACCAATTTTGGGGAGATTTGTGGGTGGTAATTCCTCAGCGATTTGATACGACAATGAATTTAATGAAAAGCTCGTTAAAATACTCCCTTTTACATCTTTGAAAAGTTAAATTTGACACTTTTTAAAATACGATTTGAATAGTAAATAAGTTAAACAAAGAATTTACTATTCTCAGTGTGTTAATTTAATCAAAATAAATATATATCAAAATAGTCTCTAGGACGATAGAAAATTAAGTTTGGTAACCTGATCTTTATTTAAGTATTAACACAAAGGCGTACGAGAATTATGGTACGGTAAATGTATGATTAGAAGCTAAGAAGATTGAGTATCGCGTTCGTTTGAAAGTTCGATTCTGTGAGCAGGTCCAAGCGGTGTTCCAAGAATTAAGGGCGCGTGGGAGACCATATGCTGATCAATCACTGTGAATGTCACTTTAGTAAGCATGTAGCGCCGTCGGGTTTTCCTATCTCTCTAAAACCCTATGACCCTCTCTTTTTCGTGGCGGTTTAATATTTATGGAACATCAATGTGGATGAATAATGATAACCGTATTATCTCTTCTAAGAAATTGTATCGCTGAATCATATAATTGTCAAATAAATAAAGGAGATACCCATCAAGGCTTGCAAATTTAACATGAACTAACTAAAACATATCACGTGATAGAAGGATACATGTGTAATTAATTAGAGATTAAATTAATTATGTATGTCTATTTATATCTAACTAATACATACGTAATGAAATATCAAAAATAGGATTCTATGTATTTTCGCCTCCGAGCTTATTATTTCGTTAGTTATTTGAAGTCGGTAGTTTATTTATTGTTGACTTAACTCATTAATTTAATCGAATTCAAGACTCTACCCTCTAACAGAGCACCCTAAGGGATGGAAAGATGTTTTCATTTGCTTTTATTTACCTCCGCAGTCGGTATACCCTCTTAATTAAAGTCCTACATTCAATGAAAATATAAGCTCTAAAAGTACATAAGCAGTTGTGGAAAAAAAACTTCAAATATTTCAAATTACATCCTTTAGAACTTAACTAAATTGAAAGCCAAAAAGGTTTTGACGATATTATTATAAATCAGATGTTTTCTGGAAAGTTATAAAATACGTATAAAATATATACATATATAATAATAATACTTGATAGTCCTCAAAAAGGTTCTTCTATACTTTACGGAATATTTTAAATAGATGAATCGTTTACTGAACTCTTACCCTGAAAACCTCTATATGCTATTTAATTAGAAAAGAAAATATTACTTACTACTTAAGTATATTTACCCTTGTTATGGTAACGATATTTCACTTCTCATAACTTTCAAGACTCATATCCTGTTTTTTCATGGTAATTATTCTTTGAGGAGTTTTAAAAATTCAGTCAATTAAAATATTTGCAGATTCAAATAAAAGGGATGTTAAAGTATCGATTTTTCGAATTTATCATTGTGAAAGTTTTACTTTGATTTATAAATTGTGAATTACATTATTTTTCCTTCTCTTAATAAATTAGTAAAGTGATAATAGTAAATTAAAAAACAGATTAGAATTTCAAATTGTTTTTCTATTTCGTGTTATTTCCTGACAAGTGTCCTATTGTTATTTTATTCTTATTGCTTTGTATAACTTATATATATTGCTTATTTCCTTGATGACATACAAATATAAACCTATATCGTTTTAGAAGATTGCCACACATAAAACGTAAATTCCAAAAACAGAAATAGCGAAAGAGACCAATTTCGGAGGAAATTATTCTGAAACAAACGAGGAAATCTTGATTTCCTTTTTCCCTCAGTTTCCGAAATGGACACCAGGAATGGCTTAGACTACAAGTCTCTTAAACTGAACGCCATTTCCGCCCTTCTATTTCCAGAAATAGAAAAGTTTTCTTGTTAATCTTGAAGACGAAGTGAGATTGGAAAGAAGGGAAGTTTCGTTGGAATCGATAAGAAATATCTTTGAATGATATTGGTACATACGCTGGAGGATAAAGTCCTCGCCCACGTAAATACATACGGATAAAATACAATGACAGTTTTATTTAGTATCATTTTATAATGTATTACGAAACAGAAATAGATGTTTCTTTAAGTGTGTACAATTCGTTATAAAACAAAAGTTATTTACTTTATCCTCTGCTTGAAACGTTTTGTTTTCACAAATTATAACCACAATCAGCTGTGTTTTATACATCGATAACAATATTGAAATTCTCCAAAGTTCACTTTCTATATTCCCTCTAGATATAATATATCTATCCCATCTATTCATAGCATTCCACTCTTTTAAGGTTAATTTTGACTTTTATATCTCTCTGTATCCATTATGGAATACGTATTCTCCATCGTAATTCATAAGGAACGTAAATGTTATACTTTTGTCGAATTCATTCGAGTGGAACATGCCTTGAGATTGTGAGTTATTCATTCCAAGAGAAATGTAAAGAATCTCGACCGAATTTCACTTGCCGCATTTGCTCTGGGGAAGGAATAATCCCAGGCATTCCAGGAAAATCAATCGAAGAATGGCTGGAAGGTACTTCTCTCATATGTCAGGAACATCTTTCAAAAGGAAATGTATCTTCAGCGAATTCGCGAGGTCACTATTGAGTTGCACCTAAGGGTCTACGAAACGAGTTTTCACTTAAGAAATGGCCTCCGAATACTAGCTTTTGCCGTTTGGATTGGAACATTTCTTTCGCATAGGATCGGAGAATATCTTATACGCTCCATTTCTCCTATTTCCAATGCTCGTTTCGAAGGGGCTGATGTTTTGAAGGAAGGCCGATATGTTAGAATACTCGATCTGAATCGGCAAAGCGAAAACTCTTTCTTCGGACATAATGGCGAGCGATTTTATATCCTGAATGACGGAGTTTGGAAATGACCTGTGGTAGAGGAATCAATGTCTACAAGAGAAGGCAATAAAATAACTGGACCGCTAACAAGTGCACGCTACGTATGAAACATTATTATATCAACCTTTATATATGTGTTATATCAACCTTATTTTGCCTTGAATTGCTATTAAGGAAATTTTTTGTACAGTATATATAAAAATGTGAGTTCAATGAAATAATGTTGCAATATTTTTTATTTTACATTTTAAATGGTAAGTCAGTAATATTTAGTAATTAACATCATTTAAGTATTTTTTGTTATAAAATTCCACTTAAGATGAAATATTTAGGCTAAATATATTTGAAGAAGTTATTTATCGAATTTCTGTGATTAATTTTAAATGAACGGACTGACTGAAATTGTCTTAAGTATATATGCTAAAGTACTTGTAACCATATAATGAGTGTGGTTGCTAATATATTTAAGAGCAAAGAGTTTTCTTCTTTATAAAAGACGAATAACGTGACTGTTAAAATACGTATCTGAAAGTAAATTTAAAATAATCCAGTGACTTAGCCTTTTTCGTTTGTCTTTAGGAAGACAAATAGCAAACTCTCATATCTTTTATCTTCATAAAATTCAATGCTTTTTAGGTAAATTTTCAAGATTTAAACTATAAACCAATGCCAATAATTTTTAATTACATTTGAAGATTTTATATTACGTAAAAAATCAAATAACATTTATGCATAATATTGAATTATTTAATAAGGTTTATTATAAGGTAAGTCCATCGATTATTTGTAACACCATTAGATCGCTCTTCTTGTACATATAATCAAATTTTTAGGTCTGAATTTTCCTCATTTCTGTTTGAAAAACTACTCGAAATGTATCCTAGTTTCCGTAAGGAGCAACTTGTACTCTACTGGAGTTTTTGGAAACATTCTTCGAAACCATCAACTCTCACGTATTGCGGAAATGACCGTCTAGAATTTTGAATGATTCGAATCTACTCAATTTGGATGGGTGTATATGAAGTAGACCGCAGATTTCACGAATTTGAGAAACTTAAGCTCATTGGAACAGAAGTTTTAATGGTGTATCCTCAAGGGGGAATGGAGTGACGTTTCAACTGAGGCAATCAAAAAGTTCTTTTTTCTAACGAACATCTTCCATATCTCAAAGAGTCCTTCAGAACTGTCCTTCTAAGTCTAGTCCTTCTCCTAATTTAATAGAAGACATCAAAGTGGACGCGGTTGAAGTGGATGGAGACTATCTACAAGTATTCTATACAAGTTCCAAGTGTTCCTTCCTTGTTTGCTGTTTCTCTCCTTATTTTAAATTGACGTGTGGCACTACTCGTGCTGTTATGGAGTCATAGCAACAGGAGCATCATGGTGTACTGAGCATAAATAATTATACTTATTACACAGAGTAGAGTCGTTCAATATTGCTTATAAAGTATCGAATGCAATTTTATTATTAGCATTGAAAATAATTTCCTAATTTCTGTGATAATACGAGAATTAAAATTACGTAAAAGAAGTTTTCTTAATATATTTCTCAGAGCACCATGATCAATCGAGTACAGGTAACTTGTTATGTGATTTTATAGAAGGCTTTTTCAAATAGAATTTTTTATTATTGCTCTTTTTAACGTAGGTTTTAGCCACAAAGTTATCCTTTGATTTTTTGTGGTTCATATTATACTCAGCTTACTTACTCATAGTATCATACAAGCTATTAGTTAAACTTCATTGCTGGTTTTATAGCTTCTAAACTTTAAGATACAGGATAGTTAATGCGATATGCATGTAATATAACTTAATTTCAAACAAAAAGTTAAATGGCACTTATAAAAAGTTCTTTTAGTGTGATAACTGTTAATTTTGTACAATATCTTCGTATAAACATTATTTATGTTTTGATTTAAACTACTAGACTGATAATCTAATTTACGTTAAATAAACTTCTCAACAAACTATATAACTTGATATTTATACTGGAAGATTACCAAATGACTGTTCCAGAGCACTAGTACAGAAGCAAAATCCTCCAACACCAAAATAAGCAACTCGAGGATGGAAGATATGGTTAACTCCCCCTTCCGGTTGATTGAGATAATCTTACTCGTTTCGAACGCAGAGACAAGTGCGTACACAGAATACGAACTCCGTATTTGGACACCGAAAGAAGTGAACGCTAATCGTATCACTGGATGACACTCTAATTTTCATGAAAGGATAAACGCGAGAAAACGTCAGATTAATGATCCCATTTCGGGGAGAAAACAAACCCATTGAATAGGCTCAAACAGAGGGCGTCCGAGTGCCGTCGTGGGGATGAAAGGAATGTCCGCCGGCGGAGTTTGACAGACCGCTGAGAGCGGCTCGAGTTGGAAGAAAGAGGCACTACCGCTAGGATTGTTTTCTTTAACGATTGGGGAATATTTTGAGAGGGGAAGTTTGCGGAGGAAAGACACGCTCCGAAGGCAGTGGTAGTGCCAATTACTGCTCCCTCCTTGGCAGCTGTCGCTTAAAATGGAGGCGTTGTAAAATGCTCCATAAAGCGACGATATCTCCCCTTCCTTATCAATTTTAGAGCCAGGTACCTCACCACCGATGTTGGCAATGAGGTGGTCTCCAGTCGGTTTACCTAACAAACCTCACGTTCATGCTGAGAACTTGTGAAGTTGTGTAACGTCATCCCAAGACATTTTAATCTTAGTTGATAGATTTTATTATTTATGAGGTTGATTTATTCTTCCGGATGGAGTTTAGATTCTTAGGAAAGGATGAGGATGGCCTTATAGAAGAAATATTCTGCCAAGCAATAACAAACTTGTTAATTTAATGGCTGGGTCTAGACTCTAACATTAGTCCGAAAAGTTGAAGAAATGCAGTTGAATAGCTAGATGAGCACACCATAAGACTAGATAATTATAATGTAATAATTTTGCTTAATCCTATAATATTCTTATAATTATATGAGAAAAATAATAATTTCTATAATCTATTACCAGTTAAAATGATCCTTAAAGCACTAAACTGGCGTTTATTCACGCAAATATTACTGTTTTAATAAAAAAATCATAAATTGATGATATATGAATGATTAAAAATATATTGACGATAAATGTTTGCTAAAATGTACAACTGGTAGGCTATTCCCAAAGATATAGTATTTTTCCTCTTCATACATGAGGTTTCATATTCATATCTTAATACTTCGTACGGTCTATGAAATACTTATAACTTATTTATTCTTTCTTTATGCTATTAATATATGAATTACGGAATCAAAATCAACTTAAATGGAATAGAAAATAACAATTATTTATCAATGTTGAATTACAGGAGAAGACAAAATAAAAACCTTATTTTGTATCTTCCTTCTAAGAATGGTTAATTGTACTTGAACCTTTCTTTACAATTAGTTATGAGTATTACATAGATAATTGCGTACCTCCCTTCCATTACAGAACAGAACTGAAGGATCATAGATCCCCTTCTTCTCTTGGTCCTAACATTTTATCCCATGTATTCGATAAAAGCGTGTTTTCTTATTTCCCCAGCATTTGTGGATGCTTTTCTGTTGCAATCGAATCTTCCATTTCACAGAATCCTCCTCAAATTACCAATGTAAGCGACAAACTCTGGACCCTTCGGAATGCTGCTCCCAATTTAACTTGGGGAATTTTCCCTCCACAACCAGACTCCATCTACCGCTTCGAGAAAGAACCATTCTCGGGAAAATTCAGGATAAGAAAGTGGATTAACCATTCCTCTTAACTGTGCCACAGAAATTGTTTTAAAGAACCGTGGGAGACGAAGTCTGTTGACTGCTTCAGTTTCGAAGAAACTTCCACCGCAGTTTTCGCAAGAAATGATTGTTTTTGCCCCCGCGATTATGTCATGAATACGCCTCCAGTTGGACCGACGGAGGTGACGGAAATCACCTTGAAGGCATCTTACACTTTATCTTCTTAAACATATTATAATAATACGCCCTTCCAAGAGGAAAATTATGCCCTGATATCTTCTGCTCAAGTGAAGTTTAGCTTGAGAATGCAGCATAAATTAAGAGATGAATTCCAAAAGAATAACATTTCCCTATATTCAATAAAAAATTCAAAAAACCAGTTCAATTTGTTTGTTTCACAATAACAGATCTTAATTTTAACAATGCTCTCTTAATTTTGCTCATGGTTACCTTCGTCGTAGGAAAAACTATGCATAGAAATATACTTTAACTTTAGTCTATGAAAGTTTATTAATTTTTAGGAGTATATAAGCGTATTATGAAACCCCTGAAATAAATATAAGAATCAAGATAAAGCTTAATAGATTTTAAATATAGTCTTTGACTAAAAGTTATAATTACAATTTTAATTGCATCAGCTATTTAAGGCTAATTAGAGTATTAAAATTCTGGTACGTTCTGCCACTAAATAACCCAATTCTTCGTTTATTTAACCACTCTGATATCCCATGTAAAGATATAACCAATATTTTCTTAATAAAAAACACTAAAAGGTTGCATTATTCGTAGTTATGACAGGTCTTGTTTCATCTATTCATAGTAAACCATGCATTAATAAACCATAATATATTCATATAGCTCATTTTCTAATGAATCAACCCTCACGGTGTAAAATGTGGCTTTATTATACGAGAGGTCTTTAGGAAGAATATATTATGGATGATTTAATGCACGGATTATAATGAACACTCCTCTATGCTAAGTGCATGGTTCAGATGTGCATCACGGCGAAAGAGGGTGGTGAATGCACTGCTTTTTCACACCCTTAGAGCCGGGATCTCCCTGCTTTGGTCCAGTTGCTCATTCCACCATCAGTTGCTTTAATCTTTCTAATGAGCAACACACCTCTGTATCTAAGTGGAGGAAGGATAGTATAGAGGCCTACATTAACTACACTCCACTTCTATTCCTTGGGAAAATGCTCTTTCGTCAGTTTTCTTATGGTATATTAAGTCTATATAAGAATATATTCATTAAGGAAGTTTATTTAGATTCAACTAGTGAATTTTTATCAGACTAATATAAAGCCTAATTTGTGATGTTTACTTTCGTATGACAAGTTGGACTGATTGCGAGTTGCATACAAATTTTACGTTTATGCGAAATTTAATTTCACAGAAAATGGTAAAATAGAATAGAATTAAAATATTTTTAATAATATAAAATAATTCATATTCATTAAATTTAATACCTCTCGTCCAGGATTATTTATATTCATATGCTATTTGATACAGAAGGCCACCCATAAGTAGTATAGTTATTTTACGTTATTAAAGATTGTCCTTCGCTATTTATCTCGCTAATAAATATGCATTTTAGCAAATAATAATCTCATCAAAGCTATTTAACATGTAAAGATATGCCATATTTGAGAAAATATTATTTAATTTATTAATTTGAAATGAAAGACGAGTTCCACAATAATTTTCGATTAATATATTCTATTATGAATCAATATGAAAGAAATTGATTTAAACATAACTGTAATTGGATAAACTACAATCCAGAGGTTTCACTAATGTTATAAAATCAGCACTTATGAAAGTAGAAACATAAAATAAAATTTATGAAAGAAAGAAAGAAGAGGAAATAGAACATGTATGAAAGGGAATGACACAGAGTAGAAATGTATGTTTAAAGTAAAGAAGTCGGTCTTTTGACTTTGTTTTACCGGTTGAAGTATTTCCGGTTGACCGGTTCGTGGAGAGGAGTCGAGTAGCGATTACGTCACTTCCTGAGGGAATGGCTTTCCATCTGAAGCACCTGCTGACTTATCCCTCTTTGTGTTTGTTTTGTTCTTTGATATGCTCTTACAAGATGTGCCCTCACCTCAGGAATCCACAAAATCATTCAGACACGTGTTGGTTACACTCATGTGGGAGTTTATTTAATGTAAGATATTCATTACGATCGAAATCTTTAAAAATATTGTAAAGTATAATTAATCGGACATAAAAAAATTAATAAATACATATTGTATAATTTACTCGAATATTTTATTACAAAACTAATTTCATTATCAATATTATATCACATAAATGGATTACTGGTAAAGGTTGGATCAAAACATCGAACTTAATGTAAGATAACTAAACTTAAACTATGAAAGAAAACAATATAAATCATATTTTTGAATTCATTAGGATAAACTATTGTTATTCATCCAATTTGCCCAAATCCAAAAAAATATCGGTTTACTTAACTTTAATTCTTAAATGATTGTTTATACTCCTTGTTTGAAGTGGTTGAAGACCAGCGACAGCAAAATAGACTCCGTTTATAGACCAAAGTACTCTTTAAATCTTTGACAACCCTCTTCTTATCCTTTATAAAATAATATTTTCGTATAACTTAATTCCTTAGGACTCAGATAATTCAGAAACGACTGCATGATTTTAGTTCAAATAACACGCTTATCAGTGAAGGAAATGTAGTTAGGAGAGAGATTTTAAACATATTGTAATTGTACTTTGAATGTCAATAAAATTCTAATATCTATGCACGTATATTTTGAGACTATATCATGACAGTATGTGCTTTTGTTGCGATTAAACATTTAGTTTCCATGGAAATGTTTGCGGAAATGTGAAACAAAGTGAGAATAGATATGCATTCAATCATTTAAGAAAAACTATTTCAAAATCTAACCTTTCGATTTACAAGATTTTCTAGGTTCAACGCAATTGTTGGAGTTCATTTTTTCATTTCATACCACCCCTTTTTCATCCAATAACTTCGTCATATTGTCTCATCTCTTATTTGTTTGTTTCTTTCTTCGGACGTCAATCCACTGAATACTCGACCCCGCATCTCTTCGTTTCGGATCATCCATCACAATCCACTTTCCCTCTTCTGTTTTCTTAACGGGAGCAATGCAAATTCAGACAAAATAAATAAGGCAGCATGTTTCGTTCAAAATATTCCAAACATGAATGTCCCAATCCTCATTTGACCGATTTGAAATTAGATTGCAATGGCAGCTTCAATTTGGCCGTAATTTTGAGCTTGAATTAAAGGCGTCGTCGTCGTTTCGCTTCCCTCGGAGGACACGGCTGTCTCTACTTACGCAACTTTCCCTATCTGTGGACACCCGAATGGAATCCGCGCTGTGAATATTCAATCGGTTCCCATGGCGCCTCATCACGTCTATCTCTTTACACTCTCCCCTTGGAGAATTCCGCGCGCAAACCAATTCCAGATTACTATTAAACCTAACGATATCTACGTATCCTTCGAAAGTCTTTGGATCCCAAGCGAGTCTCTTTTTGTCCCTTCTAAAGTCGACGTTCGTTATTTTTAATTTGCTGAAATATCAATCTACTTTAGGTGGTTATTAAAATGATAATATTGTCTGGTGGAATCCTTGAAAAACAATTTTTACCGTAAGATGTTTCTATCGATTTTCCCACAAATAAGACTCAATTTGGTGATGATTTAATAGTATAATGTGAGTTTACTATTTAAAGTACTACATGAAAGTGAAGGCATTGAATCAAGTAAATCATTTTAGATTCATTTAACGTTTCAATTACTTATATTTCACTATTTTCAAGACATAGGAATTATATCTTATTCACTGCGTATAAATTTGACTGCATGTTCTTAACCATGGCTTATTTTAGCAAATAGGCTATTAGTAAGATAATGATGTGTTATAATCAAATCAATCTTCAAGGGTTTCTATACAAAATAATTGAAACTCATATCTACTCACTTCTTGTTATAAATAATTCCGTAAATAGAATTATTATAGATTTTTCAATGCTCCGAAACTATTATTTTCTAAAATTTTTACTTATTTTCTCCCAGAGAGAGAAATTAATTGTAAAATTAAAAGCTGAAACTGAAAAATTTTTTACATTACAGTTCTTTTACTATAGAGTTTTTGAAGAGTCCCTGAAAAGCTTTTCTGTATTTATTTAATTTATAAGCACCTTTTTCATGTAAACAGAAGCAAGCACCAACATTGTTTCACAAATTTAACAAAATTAGATGTCATTTAAACATGTTTAAAGCTGTTGAAATTATAGAGAATTATGGTCCTTTTTCTGCTTCGCTCCCACAGTTCAATTCCGTTCCCTTTAATATTCCCATTTCCAAGTCCCCATACTTCGGTTTCCTTCAAATTCACCAACTAAGTTGTACAAAGAAAAGTCCCCCAAAGGACTTCCAACTTCCCCAACACCTTTGCATCCTCTGGCACAGGATGGAGCAGCCATTCCAACTGAGCCGTGCACAAGCTGTGGGAACTCGTGATTCGGATACTTTGGAAGTCACGCTGCTCCTACGAAGTGCATGTTACACCCAAAGAATTCACGTACAATATCCTACACCTCAATTCAAATCACCATGAATGTGCTAATGGTGATTCCAATGGAAGTTGATTGAAGTTGGGCGTGCCTTAATGGAAAAAGTAGTTCTTGATATTCAAATATTACCGTCACTCCACGCTTTGAGGTTTTAACTAGTTTAAGAATGAAAAAGATTGATAAGAAGTTTCATGAAAGATAAATACTGAGAATTTTAATTAATATTTTCTAGTATTCTATTGCCATGATTTTATGACTATCAATAGGTAAGAGTGTTGAAGTGTAAACTTCTGAATATTTTCCTAGTAATTGCTGGAATGATTGTTGGTCATTCTTCTAAGATATTCAACGTAAATTTGTCCAATATTTAATAATTTGGAAGTAAAGAATCCAGGAATAAACTTCCTCACCTTGTCTTACCCTCTTTCTATCTTAAAAGTGGTTACTCATCTAACTATATTAGTATGTGTAGCTTATAGTTATGTGAGTCAATCAAAATGTGCCTCTTGATAAATTTTCAGAGGTATGTTAAAGCCCAAATTGGGCTTTAACATACCTCATCAAACTTTAAATTAACAATTAAAGATTATTATAATTTAAAAGACTGATTTACACGAAATAAATGAATTAATTTATCTTCAAAATTCCGAGGTACAAAAAACCACGCATCCAACCCCAATTCCTAGTCATAACTTCCCGAAGCAATCACGATGAACAACAAAAGGGGTGAATGAGTCCTCGAGTTTAAAAAAAATATTAAAAAAGCGACCGCCCACCAAAATCGTAATTCAGGAACTTCATTGAGAATTTAGACCGGGACGAAATATAAGTTTTATCCGCGTCTTCCTATTTTGTGGCCTCAAAAAAATCGTAAATTCACGCTGAAAACCCGCGACGAAGAGAGGTATCTGTTACGGTCAACTAAGTGAGCACTTTGGAAGGCATCAGTAAGCAGTGTCATTAAGCTTTTAAAAGGGTCAGTGAAAAATAAGATACGCTAAAGATTAAAGCGAACCATAAAAGAAAAAACAATTAGTCCGCTATGGAGCTGCAAAGTGTCTCGTTGGGAGATACGATAAAAGGAGATGAGAGATAACCTAAAATGAGGTCGTATTGGAATAATCATCTGAGAGGCGAATACTCTCGCAGAGGTAAGCGTCTCTCAAAGGAGTTTATTGTGCTTCTATTCTGCATTCCTTTCTCAGGATAAACAACGAGAAAGGGCAATGGTATGCAATAGCCGTCGTCCTTTAAGAATACGGTTCTTCAATTGGATACTGGTTGATTCATCCGTAAAGTCATTGCATATAATTTAAAGTTGAAACATTTTCGTGCAACATCAAGTTAAGAAGAATATTTTAATAAAGATAAATAACAGCTATCCCAACGAATTTTCGAAGTCTAACGATTATGATTTACAAAAGGTTATAAAATTATTATAACTGCAATTATATCCTCATCAGTTTTACTATTCTGACGAGAATATAACAAATTTCGGAATCTGATTGGAGATTTATCTACAGATAAATTTGAAGGAAGAATGAATTTTTATGCAGTACAAAGAAAGTCAATTTCTTTATTCTAAAATATGTGACTATGTCCATTGACATTTTATCTCGTTTAAGTTTGCTGCTGTCTTGTAAATAAATGCTTGATGTGGTGAACACATTGTGTATGCTACACATTCCAGGATGATTCTTACTATAAAAGAAGTTGACTATTGTATCTTTCATTAATATCTTATTTAGATTCGTATATTGCACAAACATCAAAAGATTACTGTGAATCACTGTTAGGATAATGTACCTTGATTGAGTTAGTGTTGTAGTTCATAACACACAATTCTTTACCTCCATTTACAGATTATCTGGTCTTTGGTTAGGTTTTTCATTAAGAAACACGTTAATAATATAGTATCTATCCATAACAAGCACTGAACCGAGAGCATAACATATCTTTAGAGTATCCAGTACTGAAGAATAAAAATGATAATAAGCCAAAGAAATTCTACTGTGATAAACAAAAAGATGTTAATTTACGCTGAAATTTAGTGCCATTTCCTTTTTATAATCATTATTCTCAAAGCAACATTTCAAAAGTTGACGTTTGATCAAGTTTCCGAAAGATCGATGCTTTCGACGGAAAGAACGAACTTCCGTTTGGGAGTGGAATTCTTGAACCGCGGTCGTGATTGAATCTCGTGGGAATGATACGTTCTGCGTCTTAGACAGTCTAAATTATTCCGACAAAAGCCGTAATGAATTGGTGGAAAGGAGCGAACAAACACGCATTCCTAAGAAGGCGAATAAATTTGAGTATCGGAATGAAAGGTTGCATTAAGAGAGTTTGCATCGAAGCGATGTCAGGGAAGTGTTGAGGAAGTTACGGGAGAAGATGTGAAGATTAAGTTTGAATGCCTAAGAGATGAGAGAGGAAGGAGTCAAAGAAGGGATAAACCACGTTCCTCTTCGGTGGAGTTTGCGTCATAAAGTCCTCCCTTAGTGCGGCTTTCCATTGACGCACCCGACGAATTGGGATATCTATGGATCGATAGATATTTATGGTGACCACGATATTAATCATGATGCCATATGTATTATCGGGTGATTTTAACAACTAAATATTTGAGCAAGTTTTACGTATCTACGAGAAGACGATGAGATATGCTCCTCGGATATCTCCTTGTCACTTTTAACGTAAAATAATTTCTTCGCTCCTCATATGCAATACCAATAATTCCCAAAAATTCCCGTTTTTATAACTTTAATTATATCGAATAAATTTTATTATTTATATCATTATAATTAAGTACTGAATCCACTCAAGATGTTTAATTGATCAAAAATATTATAGTTCTTTGTTAATGGAAAAAAACGATCTTCTCCAATGAGTTTAACACTTAAATTTATATCTGATGAAGCGAGAGTTTGTACTAATTCAGTTTTCAGAGATTGAGATATCTGTATGATTATTTTTAATTGGAATCTTTTAGCTATCAAATCCCAGAGATATTGTACCTTTTTGAACTAAGAATCCTGAATCACTATGAAACAGGAAGATTCATGATTATCACCCTCCAAGTTATTAATATTTTTAGTGCTTTTCATTGCAAATAAACTTTTCCGGTGTAGAAATCCATCTGCTGATTTGTCTAAAAGATGAAAAGTGGGGGGAGACAACAGAATATACAACGATTATTTCAATTTAGAAAGTGGACACATCTGCATTCCCAATCAATAAATTCGTATTCGAATAAGGACATCTAGATTCTACATTGATTCTATGCCGATCGGAACACTTTCGAGAAATATGACCTTGTTCCAATTCATCGCTAAGCAAGAATTACTTGCTCCTGAAATTGAAATTTCACGTTCTTATGAATTTAATTTCAGATGCGCTTGCTGCACGAGGAATATGTATCCTTAAGATAAGTAAATACCATAAATAAAATCATCATTTCACTAGCATTACACATAGTTTAATTTTTGACTATTAATTCTTTTATAAGACTTAATTCAGTATTTAATTACGAATTAAAAGTTCGAGCTGTATTAAGAGGATGCTCGTATACATGAAACATTAGCGATCTATCTATTCTCATTACGTAACCTAACAAGAAGAATTACTCTCCCTCCTCAAATTCACAACATGTACGGCTAATGTGGTAACAAGATTAAGGAACGGATGCAGTTCCTAATTTCATAAACTTTTATGATTCATGCTGGCTTATGTTTCCTCATACATGGTTGTGTATCACCTCCAAAGGTCATTCACGGGACGTGGGTTTAATGAATATAATCATGAAAAATAATGTCGCAAACTGTGCTTATGGAGGAACTTCCTTCTACCCTCTAGAGAGGGTAACACGGCATTAAAAACACAAGCGAACTTCGCTCCTTATTAGTCCCATCCATCGTAATTGAAGACAATCTCACGCATTGATATCAACAAGACGCTAAAGAATCGTCTAACACGTATAAGAGATAGAACGCGATCTGGCATTAATCATGAGCGAAGCACGAAATAAGAAGAGCACCTTTCCAGCATCCCTGGTCCATTTATCTATGACGGAAATGGATTAGCGCTTCTCGGTCAACAGCAGTCAGAGATCGTGGGAAATGCTATGGCAACCATTGAGTCCCTTCGGACGTGAGATGATCCCAAGGGCCGCATCTTATTACACCAGCTATCCATTAATTCCCCTCCACCGAGCTTATTATCCTCTCTCCTGTATTAATTAAAGCGCGTCGTAATTTTTCACGTGCCGCTCCTAACCAATGACTGCTCATCTCAGTTGGGCGGTGGATAAATTGTCGGAGAAATGAATATCTTCCCGTGACAAAAGGGGCCTTCTAATTTCTTGCACCATCATCGCTACTGATACTCGCGGAAGGAGATGAGAAGGAAGAGGCTGAGTGAGAGGATAGTTTACGTGGTGTTCCCTTTCGGTGGGAAAAACCCAAATTTCACTCTAAATGCTTTCAGTCTAAAAATAACCTTTTCATTTATTTTAGCGATCATAACATTTTATCGCAGTTAGACTATTATTATATAATATGTAGTGGTGACATTGAATTATGTTATTTACACAATATATTATTTATATGCACAGATATTATGTATTATAATATATAAATCTTATTTTACAACAAATAGAGTTGAATCTCATTACATTCTAATAACACTTAATTGGCCTATGTTGTGACATTATCTTCTACTATTATTATAACTATATATATTATACTATTATTATAATTATGTAAGATCATTCAGAATTATTGAAAACTTTTTCCAAGGTTGTACCTCAAGATATGATTCAAATTCTAGTTTTAAATTGGTCTTAATTTGTTTCCTTATAACTTATCGAATTTATCCAATTAATCGAAAAGCGTATACTCCGCTTTAGAAATATAACAATCACTTATATTGATACGATCAAACGTCTATGTTCATACAATTTAGCCTTTATAGTTAACAAAAATAAACTATTACTCGAATATAGTTGCCATTTGCGAAAGATTTCTTGCAGGCACTAACATAATGCACATATTTAAACAAATGCTGCATCATATTAGCTGGTCTCGTTAGTAGATCATGAACTTAACTCAAACGTTGCACTTATTTTGATATTACGATACTCTTTGAATCGTCTAAAGTGAAAAGCAATAAATTCCCTCTTTTGTAAGTTAAGCCTATTTGAAGGACTGGAGAGGAATAGTTTCGGATTTCCGGCTAGTTTCTTCCGATTCTAGTCCACTATGCGTCATTGAAATATTTTCCCACATTCACTTTCGATCTCCTTGTGCAGAGAGAACGTTGAATAGATCCTCTCAATAGTAAAGAAGGTTTAGTCGGATAGAATGTCGCTTTCTCAAGGCTGTTTAGGAGTCTTCACTCTAAATACTTCCTTTAGAAGAGGCAGTATTACCTGAGTGAGAGTGGAGAGTTGTGAGACTAAGCGTGTTCTTCTCGTAATCTACTGTTAAGAGAGAAATCATGGTATTTGAAGTTTTTTTAATTGGAATACTTATATCAGGTATTTTTTCTCTCTTTCAAATCCAATTCTTTCAATTCTACAATATATTTCATTTATAGGTCTTTAACAGAATATGCACTGGTTAGGGCGTTTACGTTGGTTGCTATGAAAACTATGATCCAATGGTGGAAGTAATCGTACATACAGCACTCCCGATCTGCATAATTTCCCAGAAAATCACACGATGACGTTTGACAAGGTATGTACGAGCTCATTTGAGATTCTATAGTTCCCTTCCTTGCGTAATGAAGATAGAGGTTCATTCAGAAACATTCTGTATCGTGGATAAGTAGCAGTTATACCTATCAGTTGTAAAGTAGCTCTCATCTATGGTAGAACTAACTAATATTTACTGTATCAAGAGCTAAAATCCATTTTCATTTGTGAACAAAGGTTCAATAAGACCTCGTTTAATTAAAATTGTAGTTGAGGATATAAAATACTAAGGAAGATAGCATAGATAAGGAAAATGCGAGGAATTACCCTTCTACTGTAAGATAAAATTTACTAACCATATATTGCCAACGTACTAAAAATATCAGTACGGGTAATATTAATAGAAATCTCTATCAGTGTAAATTTCTTATTTGTTAATATATAATTACTAATAATATGATAAATATTTAAGGCAACGCTATTTTTCACGTTTGTTTACGTTAAAATTTTCCAAAAAAATTTCATTGTGAACTAATATACGAATTTGGAGATGTTTAAATCGTTTAAAACTTCAAAGAAAAAACAATTCCTTAATTTTGAAGATCTAATATTCGGAATTCAATTTTCGCAATTAATATTTTTCTAGCTTTTTATATGGCTCTTCCGATTTCTATTTTTAATGTACTATGACACTGTTATTTTAAGGGAAGAAAATAGCAAATCACGCAAGTGTCACATGTTAGAGTATTACGTTACAATCTTCTAAAAGCTATTTGCCTGAGAGAAAAACACATCTTTAATACTAAGTATCATTTCCCTTAGTAGCATTTTCCCAATAGTCATTAGTTTCCTATCCTTTTAGCAGACTACATTCTTTTACTTTCCTTAGATTAGCTCTTTGTTCTTCATGCATAACTGGCAAACACCATTATATTGTTATGTATTTAGAAGGACGAAGTATTCAAGATATAATAAGTGTACCGAATGAAAGGTTAAGCGACCTTGGTTCCTTTGACACAAAGTATCGGAACACATCAAAGTAAGCCTCGTTGTATCGCAGAGGATAAATTTATTGAAAATCGATAAAAACAAAGACTAATACCGATCTAAACAGATACCACAAAAAGGAAAATACGATAAAATGTAGACTAGCTCATATATATGAGATACTGCAATGCTAAATATCTCTGAACCAGAGAATTAAACTACTTTAGTTTAGCTTACGAAATATCTATTATCATACGCTAATATGGTGAGGATGGGATTGATAAATTTCGGTTAACGATTTGTCTCACTTAATTTATCAGTGGAAGACAATATAATGCTGAGGTAAAAACGAAAGTAATATCCGAATATATTCCATCTTGTCCAGAT
The DNA here is from genome assembly GCA_020796165.1 of Pantala flavescens. NCBI lineage: Eukaryota > Metazoa > Arthropoda > Insecta > Odonata > Libellulidae > Pantala > Pantala flavescens. Next base: position 14,548,012 of record CM036886.1, on the reverse strand, counting down.
GTTCGCGCAATATCTCCGCCCAAAATTCACATGACCCAAATTCCATTTCCCAAAAGTAGATGTATCGATATGCCAAAGATCTCTGAGGAAACGGAAGTTTACTGCGGTGCAATAACCATCCGACCGATTAATCAATCTTGGGCCGCTTTATTCTCGTTAATTGCATTCCTGTTCCCCTAATTCTGGCCTTCGAGGAAGAACAGTGTGATAAACTTCCTCTTAGGTCGCCATTGGAATTGTACTAAGGAGGAGGGAGAGTTGCTATGGATCACTTCTGACGCATCAATTACTTTGTTTAGCACCCTAACTTAATCATCGGGCAAGCACTTTTGTCATACATCGATTCTCATAAGATATTTACGTATATTTCATCACCAGATGCGAAAAACTAAAACTTATTCAAGGGATGAATTAATAATCATTGGTCATAATCATATCTTTGTGTAGATTTTAATAGCTAATTTAATTCAATGTTTCGTTAAGTTGGTGCATTAGAAAATTACGAGTTATTGCAATCCTATTGTGCTCATCATGCCGTTTTATCATTAATATTTTCTTTGAATTCAGTGAATTTCCATGTAACTCTATGAGGATAAATTTACCATCCATTATATCCACAAATATGCAATGCAATATAATACGCAATAAATATATTATGCAATTTATGGATTAAAACAATTTATAGAAGTGATTGACGCGATTAATTACGTGGTTCTTTCCTTATTTACCAATTAAATTGATATTGAATTCGTTCAACATATTATATACATTATGAAAAAGGTATTCGGCGATATTGTTTGATTCATAATGTCGGTACTTTATCTGGTTTTCGCTCCGACAACAAAAATAGATTGCAATTTATTTGTTCGCTGTGACTCTACTCCACGGATATTATTTCTGTCGACTAAAGAGCCATGAATATCACGCGCCGAGTGATTGTTATTTTTAGTGCATTTTATTGCAAATAAACATGCAGAACTTCACTCGTCTGCTTTGTTTACGTATGCGGAATGCAGTGAGCGAAATTGCGTGTATTTTATAAATTAATTTACAATATGACCGTCGTATGAATACCTGGGAATAGTTTGTAATTTAATTGTTTCACGGAATTATTAATGTGTTGTAATATGAGTTTTTAGAAACTAACAAAGCTATTTGTTAATAAAGTATGCGTATCAGTTATGATTAAATTTTAGATGTATATTCCTATGTTTCCAATATGGCTTCAAAATTAATTGAAAGATTGTTATTGCTTTATATCATTAATGTAAATTATATCTTTTCAGTAATGATTTTATGATTTATTCAGCAGGAAGTATTTACAAATGAAGGAAAGAGCAATGTATCGTGTTATATCAGTGATTGATGGACATATTTTATAATGAAAAGTACTTGATTTACGAGAAACTGGGATTACGTATTATATCGCGAAATGACTAAAGGAAACAGTCTAGATCCATCAGCTCTTAAGTCCAAAACTGTATCTACGATAGGTGGACGAGGAATTTTTCCATATGCGAAATAAATCAAGACCCCGTTACCCTTCAAGCAGCTACCTTTCATACTACCATTACATAGCGAATATCGAACGAGACATGCTTTCAGAGATAGTAGCCTTTACCTTCGAAATATTTCCACGTAGCGCAGTACACTTTAAGACATCGAACGAATCCCATCTCGTTCCCTAAGTGAAGCAGAAAAGAGTTTGACGAAAGAGATCAAACTCCATCTTCTGAAACTCCATCTCGGACAATAACTCCGATGGAAGCCATAAAAACGAGAGAAACAAAAATGCCGAAATAAAACGCGATGAAGAGTAGAAAAGCGTAAGACAAGGATGTCGTAATGGACTGGGAAAAGGCTTGTAGTCCATCCCTCGAGCAATCTCGGACACCGGTTCCAAAAGAAAACCCCTTCTGAACGTTAGTGGCGACCGACGAACACAGGTTTCCTACACACACGAGAACGTACGTTGCTTTTCAATCGATTGCCGATAAAGTTTACCCCCCCAATCCTTAAACCCTATAATCCATCCCTGACCTTATGTGACCACTCCTATGGTCCAATAAAGGTTCTCTTTTCTCTCTTCTTCTCCTTCGGCCCTAAAGTTTGATAACCTATCCTCCAACTGCTCAATCTCTGCCCTTTATGACACTTCCTGGAAGAAGACCATGAATGTCACCTATTGCTCTGTAATTTTGGGAAGATGCGTGTTATTGGAAAACCTTTTGCGTCGCCCAGGTGAGCTGAATTGGAACACGCGTTAATATTATTTCTGCGTCCACGTTTATGTCACAGCAAAGCGATGATATAACATTGGAGATGGGCAAAGGCGTACAAAGGGATGGAAGGAGAGGTCACAAACAGCTTATTGGCATAAGAGGAAAGCAAGATGGCGATTGTGAAAGCTGCCACGAGGACAATATCCTCTTTGATATGGCCTCCGGAATGCCTTATGAGCGTATTTGGTGAAAGAAGGAGCCGTTTAGAAGGACTTATCGTCCCATCTTGATTTTCTTCGAACATTTTCCGGCTAATTTTGTTACATCGCTCGGAAGCAAATATTGGGCTCTCTCTCATGCTGGTCTTAAAATAATCTGCATAAATGAATATTTAGCGAAAGTAAGCATATAGAATATGCCTACAGGATTAGCTAAAATGAACTTTTTATATGTTGATAATGTAATAGATGAATGTTTCGAATTCGATTTAGATTAATTCATTATTGCTCAAATTAAAAATGTCAGACTGTTTTAATAAGTAAAGAATCTCGTTATATATAGTATATTATGTATATTGGTTAATTGGCAAACGGTTTAGGAATGGAATCAATTTCAGGATTTATTTGAATACGATATCCCAAATTTAATCCTATAAATATCATACAAGACGATTCATTTGCGTAAGTTCAGTTTCGTTAGATTGTTAAACTCACGCATTCGATCATAAAAATTATTATTTACCATGAAACCATTATTATTATGGAGACATTAATGCTTCAATAGCGAATAGCTTGTGGACGACATCCCTTTGAATTGAACTTAGATGTAAGATATGAATAAAGGTGATCTTGCAGATTTGTATGTTTCGCAAATTTTAGGATTCTCCATCTATTTTATACATAATGTTATTAACCTTACGAGTTAATTTACTTATTTTGCGTGAAAGTAGTTCCTATTACGTCTACAGGTAGCAAAGTATGCAAAATTATCTTGAATGTATAATCACTGCCTTCCATCTTCTGTTAACTAAGTTTTGGTACTAGTTTATTAAAATAGTATGTATTGGTTAAATTTTTCTTTCACAATGTAAAGTTTATAATAATAAAAGAATGGGAGAGTGCTACAGAAATTCTATATCCACTGTTTGATTAAGAATGGCTAATGATATCCATAAAAGGTTGTCCCAAAAATAACCTTGTCGAATAGTTTGAAAAAAATATTAATTAATTCCAAGTAATTAGCTATTTGGAGCTCTTTACATTAATATCGATTAATGAGTATAATATTCAACTATTTTCTTACTTCATGCTTATTACTAGGTCATAAGTACAAACCCACTAAGGCTGACAAGTAATGCTAATACATCCCACGTAATTCTTGTACGTATCAAATGTTTCGGAATCCATCCATTCCATCTTCATTTGGTTTTATGGCTATTCCGGTGTTAGGATCATCTCGTTCAATCTTCCGAAGATCGACTCTTCAGAGAACCTCATCCGACCGCTGTCCGAAGTTTTTGCGCTTTCCGTTTTTGCTCCTTTTTCTAAATCCGATATCCTTAGCTGTCATTTTGTCAGTGCAACCGGAAGAGAAACGATCCAAAAGGAGTTAAATCTAAAGTAAAAAGGATTAGAGTTTTCCCGGTAAACTATTCTAACTATCTGTTGAAATAATGAAGTGGCAGAGATTATAAGGTTTTTTAGAATGTTCTATCGAGGAATCTGTTTGAGGATTTCGTTTCATTTTTTCTTAACAATTTAATGTTAGCCATTGGTTTATACATCGGAGTATTTAATTCGTTTATAATAGAGAGAGATATGAAAACTACTAATTAAATAGAAAGTCGAGAAGGAGATGTGTGTTAGTGTACTTCATAAACGTTTGTAAATACAGAGACAAAAAGCTGTTTTATATTCATATTGATGACCAAATGAATAACATGCAATATCGTAAGTGTATCGGTTAGGTAAGTTTCTCATAATATAGATGTATAATATCATTTGATTTCTCTTAAATCTTTAAAAATTTTCAGTAATACATAAGTACATAAATGTAATCGATAAATCAAAATTAATCGTTAAGAAATGAGGTGATTGATATAATTTGGTTAAAATTTAGTAATGGATTTATACTTTGAATGTATTCCTTCAATTTTTTTATTCATTACTTTACGTATTATATTAAAAACCTGATTATTCAAAAGGCTTCATTTTATCTTAAAATGCATTTGTTTACACAGTAATATTTACGTTACAGAATGTTTTATGCAGTTTACTACAACAGAAATAGTATTCATATTATTTATAACACCCCATACTCTTGTATTTTTACTATCTACCTTCCCCTAAGAATACAAAATGAGGGTTATCACATATCTAGATATATAAATTCATGGTGCACTTGCCCGGAATAACCTTCCCGTGCAATGATTTAGAAAAATCCCAGCTCAGTACTGCCTTTGCTAGAAATAGCTCAGAATCTACGAGAAGTGAACTATAAATCCAGGGAAGGAATCAGCTCACGGGTGCAGATGTTCACTTTTTATTCATTGGACCCACACTTGAGTAGCCTCTCCTCGAAAACCACTATCGGGAGAAAATGCCGTTCGTGTGAAGTCAACGGTTCGAAGGGTAGCGGTGATCTGTTAGATCGATGGCACATGGTAATTGTGGAATGCTTTTAACTCTGAAAAATCAGCAATGGAATGCTTTGAACTTTGTTATTTATATTAAAATTTCAATCAATTTAACCATCATACAAAAATAAAATACGATACGTAAAAAAATTTATTTGAAATGTCCGTAAATGTATGGAAAGTATAAAGCTCGATAAACATTAAAATACGAGATAATTAAAAGTATTCTGACGTCTCTTTCTATTCCCGCGTATGATAGATTTCCTTCAGAATTATATATCGTAGTTTTCCGGTTAAAATAAGAAATACGAGGAAATAAAAATAAAAAATCAGTCTACAATCAAATTAAGCGAATGACTAACTGTTATTACTCGGAAACTAAAAACCTGTTGACTTTTGGCCACATATTTCACCATCCCCGCAGCATTATTTGCATTGAGAAATAGCCCATTGGGCTTAATTGAATTCCTACCCGGAGTGCATCGGGAGGGCATTTTATTAGTTAAACGGGACAACTCCGCCCCCTGACATTATCTCTTCGCTGCAACTTACATTCGTGGCCTCACTGCGACCCAACTGACCTTTTTCCTCGAGCGATGCGCTGAAATTAGCGGGAGAAACTCAGCCATAGACGTAGATTCTGATTATTAGGTATAATCGCTCCAGTTACGGCTTTTAAAAGAATTCGGAGAGGACAGCGACCTCGTGTACCCTGCGGCGGGGAAGAGAAGCTCTTCTAGGGGGGGATGAAGTAGCAGGGGGTAATTGAGGGGAGGTAAACGCAAACAAGGGGGAATGTGTCTGGGGATTGAGATAGAGTTTAGGGAAGGAAATGAGAGAGAAACTAATGGGAGGAGGGGAAGTAAGTTGGTTGGAGGTGTGATGAGGAAATGTGCATAATTAGTTTAAATTTAGAGACCGTCTTTATTAAGACACAGACATCCCGGCTTAATAGCTGGGATTAATCAATTCGTACGGTATATTTATGTGATTAAAAATCCTAAACTAAATTCGACAATAGCTGAAAATGAATAGTATTCTATTAAAAAGAAGAAGAGAATTAACCGTTGGTTATATCAAAAGAAAAGCTCATCTGAACTCCACTAATATAAAAAATTGTACGTAAAGTCTTGAATAAATTTCATCGATTACTGTGATTATTTATATAATTTTGTGTAATGATTGCACAATATTTCAAAATGCAAAAACGAATAATTATCTACGGAAAACCTAGGTAGATAGCTCCTCTAGGATGTATATTAAAAGATATTTCATTATTTTGATTTCCATAGTCTATAATAATAACAAGATAGCAATTGATTGTATCTTGATAGTTCCACAAGATCTTGAAATATATTTTAACGTAAATTAACTGAGAGTTCGATTAAGGGGTGAGTAATGTTCAATTTAATGCAAACCATAATGATTTTTGAAATATTTTTTTTTGTATTAGGAAGATGGGCATGGAATAGAAATGTACTACTATATAGAAAAATAAAATAAGATAATAAGAAAGGTTGTTTGAACATTGTATAGACGAGAGGACAAAGTTACCTACCTATTTCGACGAAATAGCACATTTCTCTATCTGTCTTCATATTCCTTCATACATTGTAAGCTTAACCTAAATAAACCAGGAAATAGTTGGAAAGAGCTAATTCTTGTTTCACTTCTATTCCAGAGAGTGTTAAATAAAGGTAGATAAAAATTCTACTACGTTATTAAAACAATTGAATCACCAATGCACGTAAAGCACTTACTAATATGTGTGCTACGTATTAGAACACAATTCATTTGTTTAAAGCGCCGATTTAATTTGAATATTTGGAAAGGGAATATTTAGTGGTTGAAACTATTAAGATGATAAAGGAGGGGTATTAATTTTGTACGGTAATGCTCGTATGGATGCGCTAAAAATAAAGGTAAATGCATGTGGATGTATGTGGATAGTTGCAGTAAGATGAGGTTGATATAAGGACAGGGTAATGAAGAGAGGTGTCAGGTGGTGGGGCCTTGTATTCAATTAGGAGTGTGCAAAGCCCTTCGGGGATTTATGTTAAGGTCTGGAAAGAGGGTTGAGAAGGACGGTTTCACTTGGAAATCGCCGAGATTGTCTCCGGGAGCACCTTGCGATTTCAAATTAACACCGACAGCTTCCTCGGGCCAGAGTAGAATGGATCCGTCCGAGATATTTAGTAAATGCCCCTTAAATAGAGGAGAAGATATTTGGTGTGATAAGGAGAACAAACTCCGAGGTATATATACTTCCTTAAAGGAGTCGGTTGAGAGGTTTGCTTTGGTTCGAAACAGTTTAGACAACAGGTAGGCAACGGGAAAGAAACATAAAATTCAAGGTAAAAAGGTGAGAGAATATACTGAAGATATGTATGGTAAACGCTTCTTCTTTCGTGATATCACTTGCTCCCTTTTTATATGTACGATTTTAAGAGTTCCATTTACAATCGAATCGAAAATTATACTTTATACTCTATATTGGTGGATGCAGAATAATGTAAATTTAAACAAGGCCATTTTCTCTATGACTAGAGATAGGCATTTATATCTTGATATGATAATCCCAAACTTTATAAAGGGCATAATTCTATTAAATATTAAGGTTACTTACCCCAATATTATCCAAAAAGTTTCCTGATGTGATGTAATTGCCCCCAATTGATTTTTCCAAAGTCCAATAATTTATATAATAATTTTTTATCATTTTTTGCTGCACATTTTGTAATAATAGGGAGAAATTTTAAAAAAATTAACTCATTGGGGCTTAAACCGATCCTCTGAACTTTCAAATTTGAACTTTAAGCCAATATCTTCCGTATTGGTGAAATTTTCCTCAATTAGTTTATTTTTAAATTTCTCAATTTACATCAATCATTTTTTTTTCAAAGTAAGTATTGCTTGTCGAAGTTTAGTTTTCGTTGATAAAAGTACAATATCACCTCTCGTAGACAGGAAATATCGATGCGTATATTGCTGGTGAACAACGGTGCATCTGTCCTATTGTCGTAGGAAACAGTGTTTGCGGTGGAAAAAACCCAAATCTGTAGTGTAATTGTACGCGATTAAGAAGACTCCTTTCCCGAATGACCCATCATTTGCGTGGGTCCATTTCATCTCATATCTTCCTATAAAGTGCTCGTGGTTTTGAGTGCACAGTCGCTAAGCGAAGCAGATAATATCCTTAACTAAAGCCGACGTGTACTTCCTTCCCATTAGCCGTCTCTGTGAACAGAACTCACGCAATAGTCGATTCTGAGAATTGACCCAGAACTTCTGACCTTTCGGTTTCCCACGAAAACTGCTTTTATCTTTTTTTCCCTTCTTTGCCCGGGATACAGCGAAATCCTCTGCAGCAGAAGTTTTCCTCATGACCATGATGAATAAAAGGAGGAAGAATTTAATTCTCACTCAAGTTGATTATAACGACAATTTTGGTACATTCATTTTGATTGTATGATTTCAGAATGTTATCATTAATGAGCTCTTAAAATTAGATTTTTATTTCTATCATTCATTAGGTACCCACCAATGGTGAATATATACCTATGTATACTTTATTACCATGTGTAATTCATCATTTTATGTGGGAACAATGTATAAAAAAGAGGTTGAATAAATGCAATTATCCTTATATATGTTTAAATAATATCCATCGAGATTAGTAGTTTTTCTTCCTCTGTATTTAATCGCGAATAATACAGCAAATCATGGTTGTTGGCTTTTGATGAATGGTGAGCCCTTGGAAGAAGCAAGGGGCGGTATGCAAATGATAGTGGTATATGACTATTCTCGTTGGGTCAAACAGAGCCAGGACTTTAAATGAGTTTTAGGTTTGACTACACCGATTAGCATAATCTATATGAGACTCCAAATGATAAATGATACTTATGAAATTAAGGGCTAAGTAGCCAAAGGATTTCACTCATACTTGCTGTAATTAAAACGTTTTTGAATATCGCTTTCAAACTCCTTCTTTTATCTTAAATCTAATATATTTCTTATTTCTTAGTTTAAGTCGTAGAAGAATGTTAAATAAAAGTATGGATAAGCTCAGATAGCATCTACGGGAATCCTCTATGATCGTTAATAGCTTTGACTTCTTGAAGAAAAAAATAGCTGTTATTTAATCCAATGATATATTAGGATTATATTATTTTAATTCAAACTCAATTGAAAATAAAATGCTGTGACAGCTTTAATTTTTATGAATAAACTCAAAATGCCTTTGCCTCATCTACTATCCAAGTTTATTTCTGCATTTCCATAAAAGTAGATAAGCCTGAGAATAACTTGAGTTTTTTTGCATGATAAACCACAGCTGGATAACACGTAGATTCAGCTTTATCACTAAAGTGTGCACTATAGTCCTTGCAACCACTGTAACTCGTCTTTCTCCCTTTGTGAATAGTACGCATTCAATTGCCTTCAGTTGTGCCCCATTCTAACCTCAGCTACTTCGGACACGTAATCGAATGAATCTGAAATCGCTTCTGTAAACGAAAAAGCAGTCATCTTAAAAACTTCCAACAAGTATTTTGGGAGTAGCAGGAGAACATTTAAAGCAACCTATTTTACTCAGAGTTAGGATTGTTAAAAGATCTGGTTTTCTATAAGATAGGAGTATCAAACTCAGTAAACTTCTGTAACTACTTCTTCTATAACGCTGTACTCTTATCTCAGATAAAAATCTTTTCAAACGTTTAATACGAAATTTTAAGTATAAAGTGGTTCCTCAATATACCCAAAAACGTTAATTTGAAATGTATGAAATGTAATCGAGTACACCCTTATACATTTTATGAATGTTTTAATATTGAAACCCATATTTTATATAAGGAAATAATGCAAAGAACTATCAATGATTTCTCAATAGCTTTCGTAGGTGTCCAAGACCGTTCTTGGTCCTAATTGTTGGCAATCAAGGCCTTCAGCAATCCACCGTCCGTAGCAGGTAATTTGTTGCTGGACAGCTTGTTTATGGAAATCAGAGTCTCGTTTCAGTACCTGCTGCTTCGCTGGGCTTTGAGTATGCCCTTGCATACTAATCATCTGATACAATGACAGCCACTCCACTCATCCATCTTGTTCCTATAATGCTACTTTGAGGTCGCACACCCTCACCTAACCTTCCACTCTCTTCCACCAAATAATAATAGCCTTCGTAAGATACAGATGATGCGCGTTGCGAAATTTCATAATCGTAACATCATCATTTGAGGTCAGACTAGAAATTCCAGAAATTACGGTAAATCAACCGCAAATTCGTTCTCTGTAAGATCCATGTAAGAAAAGAAAGTCAAGTAATGAGTTACTCACAGGAGTTGGAGTTTATACGAGAGAAAAAAATATTAATTTCTGACTGCATTAAAACAATTCCCGAAATATTATATAAATGAATCTGAATTAAAGTTCATTATCAGTAACAGGATTAAAAATCACCTATTTGAACAAGCAACGTCATATAATATTACAAAATTATCGTAATAATATAAAATTAATTAAAACTACTGGCACATATAGACGCTTTGAAAAATAAGAATGATTTATCACATGACTATATCTGTACTCTTGACAGATATCTTTTATCGCTATTACGTATAATGGAAACCGTTGACCATGTAATCACTGTACAACCACCAACCCGTTATGAATGAAAACCACGGCAGCAAAATACATCGAAAGGTTTCTGATCATCATTTCGCTAATCTGAAGATTGGTGTCGATCAATTTTCTAGGATTACGTGATAGTTCTGAAGCAGATTGTTGTGGGCAACTCCATCAGCGTAACCTTGCAAGCGTACGGAGTTAACGACTGCCATTACAGCATCGAATTCGTGGTATCGATCAATCAAAATCATGAATGGTAAATTAGTCAATCATGGCTTGTTGTTTCGGGATTAGTGCTGGCTTAATCAGAGGAACAAAGAGAATATATAAGGCGGGCCTCTTTCGAAAATTGATCCATTAAAATTGTATTTTTAACAAAAAGGAATCGTGTCGATATAAATGCGCTTGTTGACGGTTGTTCGATTCGCGTGCGATTTGACGTAAATCTACTGTCAGTAAGTAAATTCGGACTCGTTAACGACTAAGCGAACAATCAAAACGGACAGATAATCAAAGCGAAAAGAACGAGGAAAATAAAATATAATACGATTATAAAAGAATGCTCCATAAACCTTTGGACAAAGCATTTCTAAAACTGCTTTCCATTGTCCCGGCAAAGTAATGTCATTGCCGTTTTTCCACGTAAGCAAAGCGTTTAATAGGATTGTATTCAATTTTACGGATAAATCATAATTTCCACGGATCTTCTCACCCGCGATTTTAATTCGGAAAAGGATCAATCGCTCCAATTGTTTTGAGCGGGATTTAAATGCACTCCGTCTGCAAATTGATGCGAACAATTAAAACTTGTTCATTAACCCAAAAGGAACTCTGGTCTCCGAACAAGTGCTCGCGGTCAGAATGCACTCGAAGGGTCTATATAAAGGTAAACTTTTTATCGGAGCTATTTCCTCTCTAGGATTCCTATCGATTGTGGGCGTTCCCTTTTCAAAGAGCTCTTTGATTGCATCGGATTGATGGGAAGGCTGTATCTGACGAGCGTATCGCAAATTGATTTGTTTTGAGGAAACGTTGAAAAACGAGAAGGAAGGCGAGGGAATCCTTAGAGCCATCGAGAGATAAATAAAATCAAACAAGATTTTCATCCGGTTCGATATGCAAAGGCGCCTTTGACCGCCGACGGTTTTTGTGATTCCCTTGACGTAAAAAAGTCTTCTCTGCAAAATTAATGAATGTTTTTGTGGAAACCTGCTTTCGTAGATGAGCTGGATGGTGTTCGGCACGCCAGCCGTGTTCAAAAAGAGGAATGAATTCGTATTAAATTAATTAATTGACTAATGAATGCTCATTACCAAAACGGGGAGTGTTTTTTTTCTAAAGGATGTTCGTATTTTTCATTTGGATGTATAATGAACTGAGAGGTACACCACATCTCATATCGTAAATACAAATGGGTGCTCCCATTATAATACTGATTCTGCTTTATTTCAAGCATAGATAGGTATAGATAAATAGTTATATTTTAAGATAGCGCTGATTTTATCTAAACATATGAAACATCCAATCTCATATTTTTTGGACCTTAATAAGTTTAAATACGGTTTTTGACAATCGGTATCTCACTAATATATTGTGTTGTTACAAACAGTGGAATATATAAACGGAATTCGTAGAGAAATTATTATTCATAGATTTACAATATTTCGGAAATTTCATACATTTAGGGGCAAATATATATGAACTGAGTTTGAGTGATTAATTTTATCTTTCTTCCATTTATTTATTATTTATAATAAATAGAGGATATAATTTCCTTTAATACTGTAAACTAATTCAATTTTTATTAAATTTTATCTCCCTTAAAAAAATGTTTTTATAGTTCATACTATATGTTATTCATACGGGTTCATAGTTTTATTCTTGAGTTCATAATAGAGTTTACTACAACCGAATTTATGGGTTTAGAAAAAAATTAATTAAAATGTATTTCTATTCGTACAACTCCGCCAAATTAAAATGAAATTTAATTAATAATTTTCAATGTATTAAACAGCTCATATCGAGTTACTTTTTTCTCATTATTTTGTTAATAAATAATTCAAATTCAATGAACAGTTTCCATATATCAAACAATGATATTTCATTTATAAAATAAAATTAATATGATTATCTCAAAGTATAGTTTATTTATCTCATTGCCAGATTGCTAACCTAGAAGAAGGATAGTGAGAATTCATAATTATTTATAACTAATTGTGATTTGAGAAAACTTAATGAAGTTCACTTTACATTTGTAGCTAAAAGATTAAAGGATTCAGAAAATATTGTACCTATTGAGACTTAAACAGTGATTACACGCTAATTACCACAATCTATATTACTCTTATCATAGACGTAGTCTAGGGCAACCGAGCAAATAGAGTCTGAAACATTCTTAGTTTGCGGGGGAATTCCTTTCCCTTTTAATACACTGAAAGGAGTCTCAACAAATTAATGCAGCATTGCTTAGATAGAAGTATTAGATACCTAAATACATGTCTGTCTATTCTAGTTTAGAACCAATTATTTATAAAATTTATTTTAGAATTTATACAACACTCCACAATAACAACAATAATTGAATTAGGAATCAAAATTCCCGAAAATTAGTATTCATTCCGTCTTGTTTTTAAAATTTCCTCGGCACTCGGTGCTTATCTGCAGTTAAATGTTAATTCTGTTGCCATTGAGGACAGTGACGATAGTGGGTCCGGTTATACGGAGCACTCGATTTGCGTACACTTCCACGCTAAGAATAGCATCACACTGCTCCGTCCAATTTTGCTGTGCATTCACCCGTAATCGGAGGATCTGAGCTTATGTTTCGGTTAAGCTTTCCGCTTTTTATTACGTTTAGAGCAAGCTTTGCATTCTAGTGTTTGAAAAATATATTCCCACCTATAAAGTATGTGATATTATGAATTAGAATCGAAATTTGAGTGATCAGACTGTAACTTAGAGTTATAAGACTCTAAATTTTAATTCCCTAGAGAATTATATTCGTACTTCCTCAAAAGATAAATCTGAAGGGTGTGCAATTCCGTCCATTATGAAATGCTGAATCGATAACTCATGAAAGAACCATTATGGATAGGAATGTAGAGAAAAATGCTTTCTCCTGATGGAAAATTGATTCGTCACATGTTTTCGGCAGATGTTGATTAATGGAATCAGCGCGGACACCTGGCCCTCATCTCATCTGCCCTACTGCCCCCTAAACTCCGTGCAAGGACTTTGGTTTCGCATTAGCTGCTGTTTTGATTGATCGTCAGTTCATTTGGCTGCGATCTGCCGCGAGACGCAAGTGCACTGAACCATCTACGGCCAATGTCACGTGATTGAGTTCACCCGCGTAATACATTCCGTACTCGTATGAACGCCTCGAAATATTCTCAACGATTTCAAATAGAGTCGAATCTCATTACCGATATTCTGCTCAGCTGATTTTTTAGACCTTTTATTGCATTGTTTTCTTTGTAAGGAAGGATTTATATAGGTCAACATATATTTCAACGAATTGGAAACTTTGGACAATTAAAATAATTAAGCTTTTGCATTCCAGATTAAAAATGTTTATTTCATAGTAAATTATAGAAATTTATGATCTAAAAATGAATAATTAAAATACAATTAAGAATATAGAATATATATTATATACATATACATTAACGTCTTGGATTTGTTCTATATATCAACTGATTTCTGATTATTAAAATTTTTAATGTTTCCACAGTTCGTCAAAAACGACTGATTTTGCTAGGAGTCTATTATTACGGTAACTTTAGATTTCGAAAAAATAATGCATTTTTATTTCGTAGATAAACATATGAGTTCTTTTAATTCTAAATAGTTTAAATCTATCCTCCTCTCTATTGAATTTTTACGGAGTATCGCCTGAGTATATTGATTTTATTTCCAACTTTAAATTCAATAGTGCATCATGATCGGCGGGAAATGACTAGCATGAGTAAAATGGCTTTCATTGAAGCACATAATTGAAACATTATTAGCCTGTTGCCATTAATAGATAAATTTCGGATCGATAATTCAATTTATTATTAATGACTAGAACAGACCATTTAAAGTCAGCTATGAAGTTAAAGCTGAAGTTCCGTACTTAAATACTTTAAAATTTGCTCAGTGGAAGAATCATATATTTAGGTACAACGTATGTTTATATTTTAGTTTTTCCGAGTATTAGCTCTTATAGAATTTTATATTCACGGTAGTTAAAATAATATTTCAACAGAAAATTGACACCTTTAGGTTTTCCTTTTGAGGACGATAAGATTGGGTTTTACGAAGTATTTACCCGACAATTTTACCGATACTCAAGTGTAGAGTTGCGCGTAAATTCTCTCTTTTAAAGGTCATGCCATTTGATACACGTGTATAGCCTCAAACATTAAAATCTTCCTGGTATCCTAAATACACCAGCTACGGGGGACGGATTCATTTTGGATAAAGGCTCATGAATTTAGATAGATAAAGTTGGTTCATACCCACGGTTTCTATAAATGAGAACGATGGCTTTGTATATTAACTGGGAAATTTAAATTATTTCAATCCATTTAAACTATTATAAACCATTATAAATCCTATAATAAAATTACGAGAAAGCTTTGGAGTAGTAGTTTTGGGAGATCGCAAACTATAATTAGTTCAGAAATCCGGTAAAAAACAAAAAGCAAATACATCAAAGAGTACTCGTAGAGAGGTAAATGTTCCGCTTTCTTTAATAAAGAGAAAATGAACACATTCGTTTCAGAATCATTCTGGGGTTTTGCATATTTTCGTATGTATGGTTTTGACGTTGATATACTTGCGTGTATTCAGGTGTTACGAAACTGCGTGGGCCGAGTACGCGCCCTTCCTTTTACGAGACCGCATGATGCATTCGGCCGATGGGAAAAAAATCCTCCCCGCCGAGGCTCATCCTGCGACAAATTACATCGGAAATCGGAAGATATTCCGCCCAAGGCTACGGAAAAAAACCTATGTCCTGAATGATGGGGGCCTTCACCATAGTAACGCGTTCTCGTGTATCAATACGCGCGGGGATAGGCATACATCAAGACCCCAACATACTGTCTTGTAGACCATGTTTTCGTATCAAAAGAGAGATAAAAGTGATAAGTAGAGTAGAGAGAAAGATGATGTGTTCAAACAGTTTTAATGGGGTTTTGATGAATTTATTTCCTTAGTTTGCTCAGGAAAGTGAAGGAACGAGTTATGATTGCTCTAAATTGCTCGTTAGAAACCTTTTATCCACTCTTTCATCTACTGACCGATAGATTCATATCAATTCAGATCTCGTTCACTCTCACCTTTTCAAACTCAATTATTTACTTCTCTCTCCGAGTTTTTCGGAGCATCCATTTCTGACATTTCTCAATTTGCGTCGGATGGATTCGTGTGGATGTAGTAATTGACGGAACTGGACGAGGACCTGGTATTTACAAGAGACGGGATGGAATATTTTAGTGGGTAAAAAAAGGAAAGCAAAACAGGAAAACACAAACATGGGAAGAAAGAGTTTTCTAGAGATATTTACTGATTCCGTAACATTCAATTTCCTCGTTTTCATTCAACCTAGAAAACCGAGTGAAATGCAACGAGGGGAAGGCGGAACGTGTAAACGAGTACGATCTAGAATTTGAATGGAGTACAACTGCAATTTTATTCCGTTCAATTAAGTTTCATCTATGGAGAAATTGATTTTGGTTGTTTTATTATTGGTACAGAGCCAAGTAAGTTTTATGCAGAATCATTTCTCACTCACTTTTTGATATTTGTATTCTTAATCTGATTCAAAGCAAAGGAAATCGTGCTATAATGTTTCGGAGACTATATTCTTTTTAATTTTCTATTCATCCTAAAACTTAAGAACCAGCGTACTATTTTTCGTTTCTTATATATACAGAAATATTTCCTGTGGAAATTTAGAAAGTTGTTTTTATTACTTTTAGTATAATGTCTCACAAATAATAATACTTACTGTATCCAAATGATTTTAACAAAGAGGAATGTTTCCAAGTTATACTTAGGATTACTGCTGATTAATTATTAGGATTTTCACTTGAAAGCTTATGTAGGCTATTTATTGTGCAGATAATTTTACTTTTTATCAGAGTAAAATTTACGTGTGTTTATTTTGTCTTATGCACCCGCTTTATTGTATAGCCATCATAATGCTGAAGAAATGTTTGGAAACGCAATCCACTATACAAAAATATAAGACATGAAATTTCAGAGTTTTAATTTGGATAAAGATATGCAAACTAGTCAAGAGATATGTCAACAATTTGAGATAAAGGGTTTTAATGACTATAAGTGGATATATTTACCACCAAAAAGAGTCGAGTTTCCTTGAAGTACCATCAACTCATTGGTTTACACACGAGGGTTTGCCGTTTGCTCCCTGTGGAAATTAGCTAAATAGCCAATGGCAATCCACAATATCCTTCTATGAGTTTACTTCCTTCCACTTTCACCACAAACATATCTATTCATCTTTATTTTCCGCATGTTGAATATCTCTTAAGTTAATTTACATTAACGACTCTGGGAGATTTTTTAACCTTCGCATCTATTTTATTTTCTGTAAGGGACGCTGAAGTATCTCTATTTAAAAGCTATTAATTCTACTATGAATTCTTAATTACAGGAGAAGGAAAACTTTTGGAATAAATTAAATATTTGCCTATCAAGGAATCATTTTGAGTAAGAAAACATTTACTAGAATACATGAGAGCTACGCTTCAGAAATATTAAGGAGAACGAAGGACGGATTAAAAAATTATATAGAATATAGAATTGTAATTAGAATTAGTAAATAGAATTTTATTAGGGTTACTTTAAAAATAAAAAAATCGTCTCGATTTAAAATTTTATTTTTAAATGTTTAATTGAAATTTAATGTTTAATATAAGTTCGGCTTGTAATATATCTCATTGATACAGGATTTGAATATAAGTTGATTCATTAAAATAAATACATTGCTCTAGATTTTTCGAAAAGTAGAAGGACAATATAGAATATCTCTAATATATAATGTTAGATGGACAATGACATTTAAATGAATTTTATATGCGTGTAGAAAAAAAATAATAGAAAAAGGATATTATTTAATAACATGTCATAAGGTTCAATTATTAAAGTTATTCGAATCACTTGAAATTAAATTCAAATTATATTTTAATGAGTAGTATTTTATACGTTTAATAATATGCCCTCATAATTTTCTGATTACTGACGAGATATGAAATTTTTATACGATTTTTGTTGTATTTTATATATAATTAATGCGTTAGTCGTTCAATTATAACAATATTTATTTCTCATTCTCTGTAATTTGATAGAAAGAAAGTAACTCCTGAAATTTAATTAGGTCTCCAATTAATAAACTTTAATACTCACAAAACAAAATCATGTATAGCGTAAAAGATTGATAACTTTATTGATATTTAGTTATTTATTGATATTTTTAATTAATTGCTTTATTGAACTTCATCAACCAACAAAAGAAAATGTAAGTAAGACTAACAAATGGAAAAACAGAGGATTTCAGCTCCAAAAAGCAATCATTTGCTTATAAATCATTTATCAATAATTTTTAAAATAAGTAATCTATAAAAGTTCTAAATATTGTTTTCAGTCGTAAAATATACATTAATCTTCTTTTGTGATTACAAATATCTTTCAAATAACGATAGCGTAAATAGAATGATTACGAAAAATAAATAATTGTACAATACATTTATACTTCCGAGAATCGTAAATCTTATAAATATATAAAGAAAAATTTTTAAATTAAAACAAAAAACAATTAAAGAATACAATTATTAAAGTGATTGCACATAATATATATTTATCTAATGCGTAAGTACTCATAAAAGGACATTATTATCCTTTAGCTTGAAAAAATAACTTCCCCAACGCAATCTTTCCGTTGTCGTCACGGTGACTGGGGATAACAAATTGGACCGTAAAAAGCAGCCACGGAAAGGTGTTGGGAATAGACGTCAGATGATGGACCGATAGCGGTTTCCGTTTCTTGACAGCTAATCGGATCTGAAGGGCCCCGCAGCGTGTTTATCTCCCTCTATCGATCGAGTTAACCGCGGCCGATTTGATAATGCATCGGAGGAAGTGATCTGCACGAACCGGAATCTTACGGATTAGCGAAGCGCTTTTATTCGGACTTGGCTGATTCCTGAGAAGGATTAGAGTGACGAACGCATTCGAGTGGGCGAAATTCCTTGGGTGGATTACGAAATGCAGAGGTGGAATTGGAGACGAGGGATAAGCTACTTCAGTGCGAGGCAGTCACCGAACACTTCCTAAGTCAACTCCACCGCAGTTGATGCATCCGATAAATACCTATTTGCCCATTAGCGCTAATGCCCATTGCTGCTAAAGTTTGCTTGAATGTTGCTTAAAAAAAGGTATTGATAAAAAGGTGGGAATAAATTTGAATATGCAATGCCTATATTTTGAAGTAATTGCTGCTTAAAAATGGTGCAAATAAAACAGAAAAAATATTGGAAAATGGATTATAAATATCAATTATTAATATTGATAGATTTATATTCTTTTACGATCTAAATAATGCTATATATTCGTAGATAATAATCGTTCAACAGTAGTTGAATCCATATTACGTACTGAATGGTTAGTTTTATGCTACGATTAAAGGATTTTAACGCTAATATACTGTAGAATCATCAAAATATATTGTTTCTTTTATCATATACAACAATACTACCTATTAGTTGATAAAATTTCGGAGAATAGTGGTTGAAACCATGTTCACCGGTAGGTGAGTATTACGCTAAAACAGACTGATTTAAAGACTTTTATATTGTAGATATACATTATTTAATATCCTTATGCCTGTGTTTACTTATTAGTATCTTAGAATATTAAGGACAGATTAGAAGCAAATAGCCCGATTAAAAGAGATCGATGTTTGTGAAAGAGACCGTTCATGACCATCCACGTATAATAAAAAAAACCCTTTGGGCTTTATTTATGCACACGATTGATCAGAAAGCTCGGATCGGGGGACGGGAATGTATAAATATTCACGCCCCTCCACAGCAAAACAGTAACGATCATTTTTTTACGAATTTAGTTGTGAAATCAATTTTAATCCGCAAAACAATAATAAATAAGTGAACGTGTCGGATAATCGGATTTGAAAAAACGTGACAATCTGAAATGAAAGGGGAAAGAGATGAAAAATGCAGAAAAGGAAGAAAGAGATTTTGGGGATGGGGAAACGATTTGGTGTGGAAAAAATTCAGTCCCACGTACGTGTGGGAAGAAGAAGGAGTATTAAGAGTTGGGGGAGAGTTGGTTTTGAGAGTATAGGGATACGAAAGACGAATGGACGCGAGGAAAAGAAGACGGTCAAATATTTGGGAGGAAATAGAAGACAGACGAAAGGAAGGTTATAAGAAGTACATCAGAGAGCATGGATATTTTATGGCTAATGATATTAGAAGGCGTTTGCATCAAGGCCGACTCGTTTCTATTCATGACGCGAGTGTTTTCTTATCTCTTTTATATTCTCCAATACGAGTCTGTTCAGATAATGGCCTCCTGAAATCCTCTTACTCGTATTCAACCATTCGCTCTAAATATTAATCTAAAAATGTTGAGATAGCGAATTTGTTCTATTTCTTTTTATTTTCGCATTTTTAGTCGTTTAAACTACAGTATTTTTACTCAATTTACAGTGTTTATTTACTAGTGAAAATATTTAAATTCATCATCGGTAGAATAGAGATCGGTTGTAAAAAGAATGAATATAAAATATCAAATTGTATTAGGCATATATTTTTCAAAAATTCATCGACTTTCAGTCAAAATTTAATATCGAAAATATTTAAAATCATCATGGGAGACAAATATCAACTCAAATGTATAAAATTTGCTATTTCTGAATATAAATTCTACAAATTTCTTGCAAAATTATGAAGTAGTAGTTTCCATAATCGATCTAAAATTTAATTCCATTAAAGCAAATAGAACTATTATTTTAGCCAAACGTTTAATTTGAAACATTACTTTTGAAACGTTGGAAAATTTCAATTACGGAGGTATGTGTGCATAAAACCACCAAAAAATGAAATCATCATAACCGCGATCCAATTATTTTGAAAACAGAATTACACCGCAAATAAAATTTAAAAATATTTGCCTCTACAATTCCACTCGAAATAATATGTATTCGTCCCGATTCATTCGATGTAGTGTCCTTCTGTTTATCTTTCATCACCTTTATGTAATTGAGGATGATGATGAACATTTAGAAGGATGGCGAGATAAATTGAAAGGCTGGGTAATCTAATAAGAAGCCGAAGAAGAGATAAGCGTGTGTGAGTGTAGGATGGAAGGGGGAGGGGGAGCGATGGTCACGTGGTGCACGGTGAGTGATTGAGGGCTCACACAGAACTCGCCGATTCGTTTTTGTTTCTCCTTATTTTTATTCCCATTTTTTGTTCCTCCCCCGCTCTTGTTGCCCGGTGATTTTTTTCTATTCCCATCCTAAAAGGGGTTGATGGTGATTTATAAGATGGACTAAATCCTGTCTTTCGAATTCGTCGTAAATAGTTTCGAATGTCGCTGTAAATTCCGATTTTTGGGATTCCGTGTAACTTTTTTTTAAGGCCTTTGAACTGATCGATCATTTTGAGGAGGAGTAAGGAGAGAAACACGTGAATGTGCATATGAATTGCATAAACAAAGCGAATCAAGGTCGACGCGCCTCTTTCGGAAGTTTTGGAAAATGCGTCGAACGGTTTTATTTTTGCTTGTAACGATTATCCTCCCGGAATAGGGATTTGACGGATCAAGTGAACCAACAAAAAAAAAGGTCATCCGATTTGGATGTACTCCAAATCGTTGGTCTCAATTCGAGCGTTTTTAATTTTAATTTCTGCGAGAGTAAATTTTAATTAAAACGTATATGTCAGTGATGATTGCTTTCCGTGACACTTTTTGGTTTATTTATTATCTCGTGAGACACTTTAGCATCGATGGCGATTTGAGATCATCGTGTTTTTTTTATTCCATGACTCTAATATATTCAAACGGATTACGATGAATAAACGATATACGAGTAGCCTCAGGACTATCTTACAACTGATGCAAAGTAGAAAATGTAAATAATTATAAAAACCTGACTTTTGATGGGCATATTTCATGTTACCCCATCTCTGTGTAGATGTGTATTGTATAGTGAATTATTATCGATATCTCTTACGAAACATCAAAAAAATATATCATTCAGTTATCTCGTGTTTTTTTACGAAAATAACGTTCATATTGTCATAGATTTATAAGTATGTTTATTTATCATTCCACTTGTTGTTGATGCATTGTGTGATGATTTTTGTCCCCTAATATTGATATATATTAAAGAAAAATATTGTATAAGATACACTATAGATGTTATTGAACAAGTCTTTAGCTTGTTGTATTTTGGCTATTTTGGATCATTAGTTTAGCAACGAAAAATGTTGTCTATAAACCTTTTCTTGAGTTGATCAATTTGTCTCACAAAGTATCTTTGATTTAATAGTGCACATTCTTATAGCTAATAACAAATACGTCTTTTGGTGGCTGCATTGTTAAAAATATGAGTTATTGTTGAGGGGGTTATAAGACAGTAATATTGATATTTTTTTACGTATGAAATTGTAGTGAATGAATATGGGGTGATATTATTCTTCATTATTATATCAGTTTCCCAACACCTGCATGAAGAATGTTTGCCCTATTATGAAAAATACAAAATTTATGGTTATTAAGGTTAACGTATGTAGGGATGGAATAAATCAATTCAAAAGGTTACTGCTACTGAATTGAAATCGTAACCAATACCTACGGAGCTATACATAATCATAAAAAGAGATTGTATATTTAGAGAGTATTATAAATCTTCTGTTCTTTAGGTATAATCTTACGCATTTATTAATATCTTTCGGAGGAAATATTTTAACTTCTTATTTTCTATTAACTAGGTGTTAATCTCTCTAAATTTTTATCAATGTTAACGTAATTATTGCCAAACAATATTTCCTTACTATCCTTAAATCTTTTTCTTCGCTTTAGCATCATTCTATTAGAAAAAGTTAAATCATGAGCCTAGTTAACATAAAAGCAATAAATATTTATCGTTTGCATAATTGCTTAAAATATCGATCAAATTTATATTAATTTAGCCACATTTTAGCATCATTTAAATTTTCATGCTTCAGCAAATTAAAACAATAGAGATTTTTCTCAATTTTTTTTCATGTACTACCTCTTTAGCAACTCAGGATTTAGTACTTTCTGCGAACATATTATTCTTATCAATCCTAAGCTTTTATTTTCTATACGACCGTAAAAGCACGCTTACTATAAATTGACGTTAAGAAATTCTTGATTCTTTTAGCTTCCCTAGCTGCTGAATATTGGATGTACTGGAGGAGTATGTAATACGTAATAATTTCATTTCCGAGGGTTCTCCTTGTCTCATATTTATTGGCGGAGCAATACTACGCCCAATTCGGGAATTCTTTCGGTTCTCTTCTTTCACATTAAATTCCGTGAGGCTTTTGGTACATGGACCTCGGGGACTGAGAGACCCCTCGGTTTTATCTTTGGTATACGGGTTTCCTTCGGCCACAAACCGTTGGTTCTACTAACGTCTCTTAAAGAGGAAATATCATAGAAATAAAATTGGAAACACAAGGCAGACGTTTTCCACCTGTGAAATAACCTTCAAGACAAAGAAATTATAAATGAAGTTGAGTCAGTGAGAGTGAAACAAAATGTCTCTGAACGAGGTGCATTCTGGTATTGGTCTGCTATTCTTTCGCAGAACATTCTGATGTTTCGTAATATTATTCTTATGAAAAACTTTTATAAGGGTATTAATAATGTACTGTGCTTATTAATTCTATTTGAAGGTACATAAAAGGAGATTCAATACTGGATAATAGATTTTCTTACAAGGAATCCATTCAAAAAGGAAATTTCACTTCATTTTTGTTATTCGACTATTTCTACATTAAAGGAATAGGTTTCCAATGAAATCCTATTTAGAAGTTTTTGTAATATTTGTACAGTTTAGTCCTTTCACTTGATTGAAAAGGTCTCTTCAAAGTGGAGAACATCGCACAAATATGTTTCAATTGATATGAATAGACGATTCGAAAATATCAACGAACGGTAGGTTCCCTTAAGGAAATAAAATTTCCGGAAATCCTTTGTGATTTGGTTTTCAATACAATTTTAGGGAAGTTATCCATTCTTCACTGTTAACCTTTCACTCTCATCGGCGCTTTGTGTCCATAACAAAGATCAACAGTCATTTAAAATCATTAATGTAAATGTACTTTCTCAATTCCTCGTTTTATTTTTGCATGGGAAGAATAGAAAATAGCTTTCAAATGAAAAACGTAGCTGTTTTCACAATAACTTCTAATGTACTCAACTATATTTGCTTTTTTAGTCTATTGCTTGAATAAATTAAAAATGAAAATTTATCTTTGTATGAACTATTTAAAGCCATCATTAAAGAGCAAATTAAATTTCAGCTCATTTAATTATTATTAGTAATATCAATGATATAAAATATCTCATCCATATTATATCATTTTGAACTGTAAAAATAATATGGGATATCAGAATTGCAAGCAGAACTTGTTATTATAATGCTAATATTTTTTTTATAATATAATTACGAGATAATATAACATGCGAGTATATTTACATGTAAATTATATTAATAAATTACTTATACGCCCATTTTATTACATGGTTATTTTATTATTATAAATGTATATACATATAACGTTAATTGTTGTTGCATAATTTAGCCCTTTCTCTGAATATTTCACACGGTTAATATGTTATGCATATGAGTACTCTTTTCTCTGTGTCCATACAATTTTGATCTTTCTTTTGTCTTTTTCGCATGGAATCGTATGTTTCGCATGAGTTTTATGCTCACTTTGCGAACTCGGTGAAGCGATAAATGATTGATATAGGGAAGAGTGCAGCATAGAATGCCAAATGAGGAGAGAAAATAACGATGTTTTTGTTGGGGAAATGTCAGGAAAGATTGAGATGAAGAAGAGAGAGATCAAAGGGTGGAAACACATAAATAAGGGAATAAAGGTGGTGCATTGTGGGAAGGATAAGGAGGAAGGAGATGAATGGAGGAAATGAATATGAAGATGAAGGGGAAAGGTGAAGGGAAAATAGAAAGAAAAAGGTCGTTTATAAAAGCAAATGGAAAGAATGAATGATAAATGTGGGGATTAACATAATGAGTAAACATTTAATTAAAGGGAAAATGTATCGTATTTAATATTTCCTTTTCGTGGGAATGTATTGAAAGAGGCTGTGATTAACTTAGAAATGAAATTATATTTTCCCATTATACAATACTTAAACTAGAAAACTGTATAACTGTAATTACTAATTACATGTGACAAATGCTGTCTAAAAAATTATTACTATAGGTGAATTATTACAATTTTTTGTTCTTGATTTACAATTAATTTCACAATTCATCAACTGTGATGTTTTTGTAAAATATTCGTATTTTTTGTCATAATTAACTTCTTTAAGAATTTCCTACATTAAGTATTGAATAAGTAATCACTTTTCCTGAAAATATTTATTTTAAGTTATTTTTTGTAGAGATATTTTGCGTAATAATTATTAGTTCACCAATTTTATATCACAGATATGTTGTCAGTTTCTTCTATTTCTATGGATTATATCCTTTCCGGCTCAAATAAAACCCAAAATATTTTTCCAAAATATCAAATGAAAAGCTGTTGTCAACTACAAGACAAAGGACCGTAATTTACGAAATCGAATGACTATTTTATTATAACTTTTCATAATATTGGAATATTTTAGCGCTAATTATTTCCATCTTAGGAATTATGAAACCCAAAATAAAATAATGAATGAGAATTAAATTAAATTACAAGTCTATATGAATTTTTGTGCCTAATTTAGTCTTACAAAATGTCTTTGGCAATTCACAATTTAAATTTTGTAATGTAATTATTTAAATATTATTATTATTATTTAAAATATTCGATTAGCAGTGAATTGGTACTCTCTTAAGTTCTGCATTTCTTAGTTTTGTTCAAAAAATCTCTCCAATAAACGAAAAACACAATATGACATTATTCCTCTTTACACTTTTCCACCCGAAATCGCAAGAGTGAGGAGCTGGGAATGGCAATGCAATTTCCAGAATATGATTAAAGTCTCTGAGAGATTCTTCTTACGCTGAGACGCTTAAAGTATCACCTCAATTTCCTTTCGCCATTTCCATAAAAATCCTTTATGCGTCCCTAGCCGACATTCTAACAGCGGAGAAAAAACACAAGGTGACATTTTCCCCTGAAAACTCCCTCGACACTCGAATCCAAAGTTTGGCCCTGATTCCATGCGTTTCACGGGCATCTTGAAAAATTGCGGCAATGCTTCGGAGCGTGAATTCTCCTAAAGTAACTTCTCTGGAAATGAATGTATTAGTGCGGAATTAGCCATTGAGGTGGAAGTAATCCTTACATTCAATTTGTCTTGGCCTTCTATCGAAAAAGAAAAATCGACCTTGAGAAAGAGTTTCCTTACATTCTTGGAAAATGCGTTTTATCTTAAAAGAAGCGTAAAAAGTATGAGATTATGTTGATCAGAAAAAGTGTGTGTTTATACTATTGTTAATGGTCAACTGTAATGTATCCTTTAGATTTTTTTACTGTTGATTTTTCAATTATAATTACGTCTATGGACGCAGGTTTAGGTTAGCTTCGTTTCTATAGTACTATAAACAACTATAAATTGTTTTAATGGTTGTTATGTGATAAAACATTCCCGGTACGGCAAATTTGCTAGTTTGTTGAAAATGGTCACCATTCCTAATCAAACGAAGCTCTCTTATATTTCGAAATTCGATAATAACATTTCCCGAGGCTATTCTGGAAATAACGATTTCATTGTACGCGATCTTTAAAGCTCGTTTCTCTTTCACCTGAAAGAATAATGACCCACTGATTTCCAGAATCTGTTTTAATGGTCTCCATTAGTTTTCCATAAGTAATTTTTCCAATTACTCGACGAGGGATGTATTTTTATTCCAAAAGTTCTCTTCCGAATGAGAATAATTGCTTTCCATAGGTCTTTCTTTTTCAAACACGCGAAACTTCCAATTCCCTCGGCTCTTGTTCGATATTCAAGCCAAGAATTCATTTCCTTACTCTTTTCTCGGACCCCAATCACAAGAAAATTCGATCCATAGATTTTAAGTAATTGAGTTGGAAATCATTCGTTAATCGGAATAATTGAGGGACATTTCATTTAATTGGGATAATTTGGCGAAGTAATTCTGGGTATTGGATATTTTTAAAATTTATCATCCAATTTAATTGGAAGAAATATTTTATTAAAATCAGTACAATAATGGGGATACTAATAAAAGCAATAATTGAAATTGATATAATTTCTTCTTACATTCTAATTTTAAAAAGCATAAATTATCCCTCCCTTTAGATGTGATAAAGTATTAATTAATACTCTATTGAAATTCTCTCGTTTTATTTTTTAAAGCCTTAGTTTAGTTGTTAATGAAGGAAGCAATATTTAATAATGTAAACAACCAACAGATGCCTTCAAGTTTCTTAGCAGTCGTTGCTTTAAGAAATTTTACTTTAAAAATATTTAAATAATATCCGTTTAAACAAGCTAAGAAAATTATTAAAATAACTTGTGATCTCTCCAATTGATATTTGCCAAAATACTCATTGTGTAAGAAATCTTTTGTGAATGAAAGTCTTTAAAATCTTTAGCTGAAGATCGATTTATTAGCTGTATATTTACATTCAAATATTTTCCTCAGAAGTGTGACCCTAACGATTTCCAGTCCAAATCCTGGGAAAATTGAATACTTTATAGAATGATTAAGCAACGGAATCGGTACCAGGAAGGGAAGATCTCATCCAAAGCACATTTCAGCATTTACGGAGAATTTGCGAACCTAAAATTTCCCAGGAGTTTCCCTTAAAAAAATATAAAACAGAGCATTAGCCGCTTAATAATTCCTTTTGGTTCCATAAGCTCTATTTTTTGAAGAAGCCTTCCGTCACGAATTAACACGACCCAGTAATTTCCCCAGAATCAAAGCACGCATTTAAAACTTTTTCGAGTCTCCACTAAAAAGTATGTTCAACTCAGGGGATTTATTTTTAAGGGAATCCGAAATTATGATAATGATGAAAGGGAACGAGTTTCTTGAGGAATGGATTGGTTGTTTCTTGACTAAAAAAAGGTCCTAAAGATTAAAAGGTGACCGTTTGGGGTTCTAATTAGCATGAAGAGGGCGAACCACACGACACGGACCGGTGGATGCCCATTGGAACCAACAACTTCCGCAATGATACGGAACAGGGAAGGCATTCGAAAAGGGCAAATTGGGAAGTTTTCATTACGGCAGCCACTTAACGGTTGGAGTGGAACATTTTCCTCTGAATTGGGGACTCTTTCGATGGATCGGCTGAGGGGAGTCATAGACAAATACCGAAAATGACGTGACGTTCTTTGGAGCGTTTTTTCACAAAGGGCGAGCGAGTGGGGTGTTTTATTTAAAGGCGAATCAATGAGGGGGATATTTCGAAGGTTTTTCTGGTAACGGAACTGGTGTATTGACCTTTTTAAATACTCTTACTTCCTCTCAATGTGAACAGCCCGTAAAAGTGCTTTATTACGTAATAATGTGTATTCTCGGCAAGATATTAACGCTGTAAAATACTTTTTCCGAAATGTTCTCAGTATTGGAGCATTATTTACGTACATGTTGTGTATTACCTCTTCAGAATGACTCAATATAAAAAATAATGTGATCAATCGATCAATAATAGGAGACTATTGAAGTTTTATTGATTATAGATTTATAACTTACTAAGTAAAAAATCAAATAATAGTGACTGACCATTCTTTGATTGTAACGGCGAATTGGGTATTAACCGGATTTTCAATTATTTCCATCCTATGTTGTCAATATCCAACAAAATCTATAAAAAAGTATACTATTTTTATATTTCATGCACTAAGCATTCAATTCCTGTCCTTTTATTTTAAAACTAGTAGCTTTATCAAGGCCATATAAACGTGAAATTTTCAATTATACAAATATTCATCATACATGAGGTAAAGAATGGAAAAAGAGTAAAAGCTCACTTTTCTTGTTAAGAATAAATATGCGTTTCATTCCTAAAAGCCAGAATATTTACGGTTATATTGAAACAATGATGAATTCGGTTCGATTTATAAATGTAAAATTCCAAATGTAAGTTTTAGTTTTATACAATACATTGGAGCCAAAGTTTCTTCAATACGTGTACTTCACATCTTATTGAATATTTATTTATATATATTTCATTATTTGCATATTTTCCCGAGGCTCACAAAATTAACTCTCGATTCGATCGAAAAACTTTCCAGAGAAATATTCTATCACATATCGCCAAGTTTGATTAATTTGATTAATTACAAAATTAACTCGTGCATCTCGATTAAACATTAATATTGTTAATAATTCAAAACCCATCAAATTGGATGTCAGATATGAAGTGGATGTGATAAACAATGAATGGTGCATTACGATGAGAAATGGCTAATAATGAAAAACTTATCCGATAATGCAGCTCATTTGAAAAATCTCCGATTTTTAGTGTTCGGTAATTAACTTATGCCCAATATTTATTTAATTAAATAAACTATGTAAATCCATTGAGCTGGATATATTGATACCTGAAGAGGAATTTACATTCATTGTTAACCATCGATACATGTTATTTAAAATATGGGTGAAGTATCAGAAGAAACTCTGCATTCAGAATAAATGCAATGAAATAAAGAAGAATTAATATTATTTAAAACCTCAACGTCCATCTTCTGCTAGATGTATTTCAGAAGTAATACGTATAAATTTTTTTATATGTTGATTTCAAATATATCTTGATGTTTTTTCAGTATAACTTAAATTTTTTCATGAAGAAAATAAGCTTGACAAGTAATTTTATTGGTTTAGTATAATTTACGCGCATGTACTCGTGCTCCAGAAACTTTCGGCTAGAGAAATAAGATCTGATTAAAAGTTATGGGAGGCAACCTTGTTACGTACGCAGAATGAGGATACTAGATATACAATTCACTCATCCAAAACTAAACATGTCTCCGAGGCCAGATAGGAATTATAAATTCGATGTCATTAATATTTCAGTATCTCTAGTTTCATCAGAACAATGAATAATCATAAGAATCAAGCACACTTATTTGTATTCCACGCATAAATACTAATTATAATCATACATTAACACGCAGTTAAGAATTTACATATAATTATTTATCATTAAATATATTATGTTTCCCTCTATACATGCTAATTGATTGTGTGTTTATGTATACTTACTCTTTTAGTTTTGTATACATATATTTTTTTCTAGGATTTTTCAGACAAGTGCAACATTTTGTCACATATCAATTAAAATAATTTTTCTTTCCACTCCTATTACATGCTTTATAAAACATCCGTTTCCATCTTCTTCCTTGTTATATAATCCCACTACTGTCCATTATTTTTCTCCTCTGCAACGAATTTCATTTCCTCATCCATTTATCCTTGTGCTTACTATGCTTAAAATTTTAATATAGTTTAATATTTTACGAATAACCGGCTGTTTCAATATCTTTCTATCTTGTACCCCTCCAGATTAATAGTATCAAAATTCTTATCTCAGTAAAATGGTTCGATTATGTTTTAAAACAGTGTCCGAACAACCAGCTTCCTACCACTGCCAAACAACCAGATAACCAGATCAAAGAACAGTTTGAACAAAAGAAATATAAACAACAATCATAATGTGGGAACTGCGCCTGTAAGACTACCACCCGCGGTACACAGAGTATCGCGTGTTGCATATAAACCGGGCGCAAACTGCCCTTAAATATAAACGGAATTCAATTATGTGCCGCGTAGAAAAGTTCAGGATTCGAAAGCTTTACCGCTATTGAGCTTAATTTCATCATCGATTGATATTAATCTATTTAGATATATTACTTAAATAACCTTTCGTATGCAGGTTGTATGATAATAGTACGTAATTTATTTTTACGAAAAGAATCTTTGACCATAATGACCAATTAATTTGCTTGTTATTTGTATTGAAGTACAGTAATAAATGTTCCGGAAGGATGATACTTGAGCCAATAACTCTACTTAACATAACGAGTTGTATTTTCCTGGAATACTTGAGGCACTACATTAGACCTAAACGCATCAATGAAATATAATAATTAAAGATTATCAAGGGAGTTTAATTGTGATTCATCAAGTTTCGATGAATAGTTTAATATCGAAGGTTTTGATCCCTTCACATATCTCTCTTATTATTCAGCGAACCGTGTTGAATTATATTTTATTATTACAGGCATTTTATTCACGTTTGATGTAGCGTATGAAAATTTCAAGAATCAATTAGCATCGGGTCCTCGAAGCGTGGCAGCCGATGGCCACGTGCCTCTCTTTTGTACGCCATTGCAGCGCTGCCTTCATACATCGATGCCTATTAATTCCACGTCCTATATTTTTCCTTTCACCTTAAATCGGGTTAAAAGCAAGTAGTGCGTTCAGACTCATTTGGTTTGCCGTTTCTTTCCCTCACCCCGTTCCCCCCCCCCCACTCGTTCCCATCAGTCACTACGAGGTCCAAAAAATATTATGAAATATTCCTATCGCTTAGCAACGTCGTGTTCGTCCTTTTTTGAGTGTGCGGCGGAAGACCACTTTAGCAACAGCGTGTTTTTTGTAAACAAGTAGTGTAGGAACATGAACGAGAAGTTTGTATCCGTAGGCGAAGTATGAATTGTGCGCATTTTATGAAATGGCTTACACTAATTATGTTCTTGGTGAGGTTGTTTTCTAAATGAGGTAATACTAAGCTCTATTGTTGCTTCATAAGGGCTGGCTGTTGGTGACTTATTTGTTCGACATTGCCTTTTAAATGACTCGAGTACAGTAAATTTCATTAATGATTAGAGAGTATTGTTTCTCCGAAAAAATAGATTGATTGCAAAGATGGAAAGATGTTATTGGCCATATGAAAAGCAAGGGTTGACAAATGTGAAACATTGCAACATAATTGGAATCTAACCCTATTTTCCTCTTGAATGCCTACCATGGAAAATTAAGGACCTGGGTTCGAGTCCCAGATACGTTGCTATTTCCGTTACTTTTTAATCTCGTATTCAATTCGAGTGAACTCGTAGTATTAAGTTGTATCAATTTCTATTGACTCAGAAATTATTAAAATTAGGATGATCTAAAATTGGATTATTTTAGGCAGTTAGTATTCATATTACGTATAATGAAGAAAGTTATCTAATTCATCATCAGTAATCTCATATTTTTATTCTCATCTCTTAAAATACCGTATGCTAAATGAACTCTTTCTTGTTATAATTACTCGAAGACGTAAATAAGGGATACCAATTCGCGTTTTTCTTCATAATTTGAAAAAAATTGCTCCTCATGTCGAAATAGAGTAACCAATCAGAATGTACCTTCTGCCAAAAAAGGTCTATGTGATGAACCGTAGAACGCGATCTGGATCACGTATTTTTATTCGGAGAGAAAGGAACAAATGAAGGGATTTGTAGATGTGTGGGATTATCATTTTTCCCTTTTCCCCCTTTTATTCGCGAATCTTTTCCGAAATCATTTTTCGGTCTCTTTTTAATAAATGATTCCCGTGGAGTGGATTCGTTGGAAAGAAAGCGTTAAACATTCCACACTTTGAATCGGAAGGACAACCTCAGGGGTCAGATAGCTCCATTCGATCCCTTTTAATTATTTAAAACCCTCCGTGATGCTTCCAAATGAGATATTAATTCACCCGTTCAATATTTCAGAACCAACTTCTCGGGAGCAAAGCGAGAACAAGCTTTTCTTTTTTTTCCAAAACAGACGAATCACAATCGCTAGGTCTTACGCCATTTTAGCTGCCGATGATGACCTACTTTGCTAAATCCTCCGCCGCTAAAAAGCAAAACGATGATTTGCTCGAATAATAAATGTTTACGAGAGAACATCAATTTCATAGGTACTCATAGAAACGAATCTAATGCTCATGATATATAGAAATCCCGGGAGAACAAATTTAGGAGCGGTCCTCACGGGATTGTTGGTTTCCTTGAGAAAAAGGGGAAAATATTCTCCGAATTTCAATGGGAGAGCTAATAAGTATGTTGATGTTTGATTTTGGTATTCTCTTTGATTTTCTTCATCAGCATTACTAATGATGAAAGAGGTGGGATTAATAATGCACGCTTTCCTTGTTTCGGAAGTTTTCTCTCTATTTTTCAACGCGATATTCCGAATTGAATAAAAAGTGAAAGCGAGCATTTTTGTTTGTTTAATTTGTAGATATATCAGGGTAAATTCTAAGGTAGAATACACCTTGAAAAAACTTTAACATATATCCTTTCATATAATTTATGTAGGGAGGAAATTAGAATTAGATAGTGACAGTGGTTACATAAAACCATAAAGGTTATTTATCTTTGTTACATAATCCAAAAAAACAATTTCAGATATAAGTGTTATTTATTACTTTGTGAGATATATGAAGATTGAAAAATAAAAAACAAATTTTAATATATTCGCTAACATGTCAAGTCTATGATAGTTTGAAGTCCGGAAAAAATTTCATGAAAAACTTAAAAATAATAAAAGCATCCATGGATTCGAAAATAATAATTACGTAAAGATAGTTTTAAAATTCACTATTTTTCGCGGAAATATTAATCGAACTCTTAATTATTAATGATAACTCTTATTTATTATCGTCTTCTAAATTGGACTATTTAATGTTATTCATATGAATGGAAGGCCTAAATTAACCTAAATTTACCTAAATTCTTAACTTAAGTTTCGGTGATCGATGACAGGTGAATAAAGAGAAATATGGAAGAGATGCAATTTACGGGTGAATTAATAACATTTACGTATTATCGAATCGCTAATTTAAATTGGGCAGCTCATAAACTCTCCGTAATTAGTAGAATTCGCCGAATTGTAAAATCCTACGCCATTACGAATAAAATGAACATTTTGGGTAAAATTTTCCTTTTTTGTTAACAAGCTATGTCCACAGCGGTATGTAAATGAAATTCAAATTATAAACTCTTCGCTTCTCTATAATTATTTGGGAGAATGTGTAGTATTTGCTCACAAATAAGCTAAAGCAGGTTATAAAACTGTACAAGAATAGTTATAGTATATTTAAATAACTTGTTTAAAAGTCTTTAAATGGGCTATAATGAAAATTGATCGTTTCTAATTTGTAATACAAATGGAAAACATATGTTAAACGAGCGTAAAATGAGATTCTATTAGTATTTTGATTAAACTGAACATTTAGCAGAGAAATTTGGAATACATATGCTAAGTTAAGATTTACAAGAATTTTACTCGAATTTGACTTACCGCTTTGTACAATATTCTATTGCGTATCTTCTCTGATATAAGAATGAAATTGACAGACTTATTGATAAAAAATTTAATTTTAAATGTTATGTTTGGCGTTCTGCAAAATAAGCATAAAATTTTTAGAGTTTTACATTAATTTACTTTAAACAGATTAACAATGCCCTACACCAATTCTACCTAGAAATGATATGCAAGCTTACAATAACATATAATATTAATCAAAGATACCGAAATAAGTCATAGCCGGTGTCCCATTTTCAATTCAAAGAACCTAGAGGGACTCCAGGAAAACCTGAGTTCTTAGAAGACCCGATATTATATTTCAGCAGCAAAGCTATCATCTTCATAGGTCATTGATCGATACTGATTTTCCAGGAATTCAGTATGTTCCATGGGCGTGAGCGACCACGTAGCTTCTGTTGTAAACGGCTTAAAGAGTAACCTTTGTTCTTCTTATGGCCGTACTCTAATGAGCTACGTGTACTGCAACAAGCACGTAACTCGTGGATATTTTTATGAATGTTTACGAACAAGGAATGCACGTGGTCACTCAAAATAATCCCAAACATGCACAATAAAGGAGGAGTTTGGGTTTTAAAAGATTTTTGCATGTTTCCACCCACTATTTATAAGGTAAGGCTAATTAAAATCTCATCTCCTACTTTACATTAAAGTGAAAATGTTACTTTTAAAGATGTTGGTTGAATAAGTGATCTAAAACAATAATAAAAATAGCTTTGAATGCCAGCTGAGCCTAGATAAGGAAATAAGGTTGAATCGATTATCTTCTTCTGGTCTCCTCTTCTAAAAATGTTTATTTTTTCTTCCTCTAATCTTTCCCTCATCCGCTGTCACCATAGCGACCGTTTCAAAGTGACAGCGCTTCATTTATCATGTAATACGATGAAAAATGAGGTAATTTCCGGCTGTGAAGTGATTTGAATATATTAATTTTTTAAGGTTAGGAAAATCAAATAAACTATGTCATTGTGCATCAGAGTTGCTAAAGTTCTTTCATCCGAGGCTGTCAAGGAAATGGGCTGTTGACCCATCGTTTTTTCCCCAAAATTCTTGGATCTTTAGAGAAAGATTCTGACAACCATTTTGTGGAAGGAAAAGTATTTTTTTTACTTTTATTTTCCCATCTGCGAATTAAGATTGTAGTTCAACGATTTTATAGGATTTTTATTTGTAAAATTTTCCACCAGAACAGTAAGAGGAATGATGTACCTCAGTATTTTATACTGCCAAAAAAGGATTAAATTAACCTTGAGAGGTTATTATCAAATAATATTATTATATACTTGAAATATCGCTCCCAGAGGTTATTTCGTTCTTGTATGAAATTAACGATTTATTATACCCAAGAGATAAATGTTATCATACAAAAAAATGGAGCCATGTATATTTCTCAAAAGTCTATTATTAACTATTATATGCTTTTTGCTGGTTGTCTATTTCTTATCCATTACATGTACACATATGAATATAGTAGCGTCAGGAGGGATACTAACTTTTTTTTTGCTACTGCGGCCGATCTGCTTTGGCATTCACTGTTGTGCTTCCACAAAAACACGTATCATTTTGGGATCCTTAGCAATCCAAAAAGGGCCCCGTTGATATATCTCTATACCTTTTTTTTGCAGGTCATACGTACATGAAAGGAACGAGTCGAAAAAAAAATTCCAAAAATTTGCGCATTTGGAGATAATGGAACTTTCCCGCCGAACTACGCTAATGAAATGGCAGCTACTCGACGAGTTCGTTTTTAACGGCACAAACATTGATGTATGCACATACTGAAAAGGTTCTTTGTTAGAAAGCTCTTAGCATGCGTTTAATTTCCATTGAATTACTATCCGTTAGAAACGTAAATTCGCGCTGATATTTTCGTAAGAGCCGGGTATCGGAGTCAGTTAAATATTCCGGATCTAATTTATGAACATACGTTTTCCAATCGAAATAATTTTGAGATAACAAGTGAAGACTTCACGAACAATTATATTATTCAAAGTCAAATAGATATCATTTTATTCGTACAGTAGCATTGTATACGTTCCATTTTATTATTCATCGATAAATTGTACGAGTTAAATTTTAACGGATTGATCTACGGGGGAAAATATAGTGATGAAGATGGGAATAATTTTAGAACGGTGTAATGCAGGGCATTCATTCTGGTAATTGGCAGGAGCTTTTCACCGCTTCCTGGCTCGGTAAATTGCCGGGAGCTGGAGCGGTGTAATGTTTTAAAATCATCATTCACAACGTCCTTTTGCTCATTTGATCCCCTTTCAATAAGGGCATATTTCTGTTCATTACGGACCACAATGAAGAGAGTGATTCACTAGGCGTGTTTTTGCAGGGGGGAGACGGATTGTGCAAGATGCGTGCTTCCATTACTGGCGACACGGCTCGATCGGAGGGCGTGCGTTAGAGGCGTGATGCGTTGCCACTCGCTTAATGAGGCCACTGTCTGCGAATGAGTGATTGGGACGCGGAAAGAAACAACAAATGACTCGTGGAAGGCCCAGTGGCTCTTTGAATGTCAAGTTGGTCTTACAAGAATGAGAGGGAGGGTAAATTAACGAAGTGTGGAGCCACAGTCCATTGCTGAAGTCCACTTTGGAACCACCGTAAGAGACACTTTTTTGACATCTCTTAATTCGTGTATATAAAGGTGTTTTTTATTGAAATGTTTGAGCTTCGAATTATATATTCTAGATGGTACGCTCGTGTGTCATCTCCGGTGGAGTACGTTCCATTGAAATAATGAATAGAACGCGTAGGCTGTGTTAGTGCAGGGAGCACTGTTGGAATTCAAAGCACTAATGAAATTGGATTTCAGATACTGTTCGTTACAAAAGAGATTCCCTATTTTATCAGTCCTTATTGGATTTATCTATTGAACCATGCCTTTCTCAGCCTAATATTGTAGAGATCGCTTATTAAAGGATTAGACTTCGACGGAGATGAGTAAATAAGCCTACGCCTCGAGAAATTTTGCCCTAGATTATAGGATGCTCCAAATATTTTCAAAATTCCATACACGTCCGGGAAATACAGTAATTTTGGTATCACGATGTTCCATTCCGTATATGTGAAATGATGTTGTGTATTTGTTGGGTCATATTGAACTCAAAGTTAGAGTCTAATTATATATTTTTAGCTGAGTAATAATATGTGATGATTTAGAATTGACCTCATAATAAAAAATGAGACAGATAAATTATTTTTATATGCATCTTATCAGATACTTTTATGTTTCATTTATATATCTTCATAACAAATAAAAAGTATCCTTATAAATACAGGCTTAAAATAATCTAGGTAGGAAGAAAAACAAGATTGAAAAAGATAACAGAAATTTGGAAATAAAATACTCGAAACCATTGATATCTCTTATTGCCATGGACTATTATGAATGAAAAAATCAGAAACAAATTACAACAGCGTCTCAAACTTTCCCATAATAATACTCTTCTTGGATTAATGTAATCTACCCGAAAAATTCGTATATTTGCAGGGGGAGAAGTTTATTTATTTATTTATTTATTAACAAAGACCGCACAAACATCCTCTTACGGGACAATTACAGTGAGGTTTCAAACTCAACAACGGACGTCACAGACATCCAGACCCTGAGAGGAAAATTTCCTCCTCAGCCGGGATTTGAACCCGGGACCTCAGCATTAGAAGATTAGCATGCTAACTATTCCGCCTACTAGCAGTATCTTATATCAGTATCTGCCTTATTTAAAAAATATATTTAAGCCTAAAATTAATACATATACATCTTAACGAAAATCTATTCCTAATTTAAGTTCTTTTATGTCAAATTCTTCTTCGTATATTTTCCAATATAAGTTTAACATTTTACATGAATAACGTTCCATTATCGTGGCGGTTTTTAATAGATTTTGAAAATATCTAACTTTTGTATAAATCCAGATGTAAAACAATCTAGCAATCTCCGATTCCCGACTCAAAATAGGAAAAATGATGTTTTATCGGTTTCTCGTGCCATTCCTAGAGTTCCAACCTCTCATCTACCATAAAAAATGAGCTCCATTATAACCCCAAGCAATCATCGAGGGAAATGCCCCGCTTTGGGATCTTTAATCACATTCTAAGCAATTGCCGTGTCTCTAGAATGGCCTCTTCAAATCTCTCTTTGCCTCTCCTAGCATTACTTCCCTTGCCTTCCAAACTGTTTCCATATTTCCCCTTCTTCCCATTTCCTTATTCACTTGTCCCATTTGCCTCATCTTTCACTTCTTTCGGATTAATTTTCCGAAGAACAACCCCTCTGCGAATTAATGGATATTCTGAGCCGCATTTGGAAACCATTCTTCTCTCTGTCGGTTCTCCCTTATTTACTTTCTTCGAAAATATTTTTCCATCCCCTAATTATAACTCGCTTTCATAATCAATCCTCGTTTTATCGCGATGAATATAATCTTTGGATTCGGATGAAAAAATTATCGCTTTTTCTCTCTATCGGGAGTAGAATTTAATGCGTTGAGATGAAAGGAGGGAACGGGTAAACATTTTCAGGCGATTTAATGGAATTTAAAAGCTAAATGTTATAGGTAATGAGGTCGGATAATAAAGGTGTGATGGAACGGTAAAGAAATTGTTTTTAAAATTGAATTGTATATTCATTTCAAATCCCCAAACATTAGAAAAGAAAAAGGAGTGATTGACGCTTTGGATATATTTGTTTATGATACCTGAAATATTTAAACATCTTTCGAGGTAAATATTGTTTCCTCTTTGTATAAATTTCTGTTTTATGTTCTAAGAAGACTCATTAAGTATTACTCTGAATACTTTACCCTCTTTCATAAGATTCATCTTAGAAACTTAAACAGATGGAATATTATTAAAAATACTGATAGTCCTTGTCTTGAAAATTAAATCAAGTTCGTAAATCCAATATGATATATATTTTTTTAAATGGGTGATGTTTTTTGTGTGCTCTATCTTTCCTTATATTAATCATAAAATCATTCTCTGAACATCTTTTCTGCTCTAAACAAGAGAAAACTTGACCAAATTATTTCTCTTTGTGACATCTTGTCTTGTAATCGTAGTATATGCATTCCTTTTCAAACCATTCAATTCTTACTTGGTTGCTGCAACTGCATTATACTTGATATTTTGCTAGAGCACTGTTAATTGCTGATAAATACCTTTCAATAGTTTATTTCTGTTTTCAAGGAGGATTAATGTAGAAAAAAACCGTCTTCCATAAACCATTTCATTATCAGATCTTCCACCTTTACATTGCATGTTAGAATAGTTCCGATAATGGTTAATATGCAATACTGTTTTATCATTAGCTATTTTATATTAGAAATATATATTTATAGATAAAGAAAATAAAAGTATCTTTACAACATATCATCGAGAAAATCATTGATTGAAGGAAATAAATGTGAGATATTGTAGAGAAAAAAACGGACAGATGTAAAAAAAATGACACACGGCAAATGACTTCCAAGGAAACGAATCGCTCTACAGATGAGGATACGTTCTCATTTGTTTTTCTCCCTTTGGTACATAGATCCACCGCCGCGATCTACACACCTCCTTTATTTTGCGAGAAATTACAGCCTCTGGCATATAGGAATACTAGGAAGAGTCTTATAATACTTTCGTGATATTTTCACGCCTCTCTTTTTTGCGTCGTAATGGAAACAGGATATCTTCTTTTTTGAGCGAAATTTGCATCCTCCCCTATCGCATTACTCTTCATGATGAAATGAGTCGCTTAAGCGTTTAAAGCGAAGCTTAATTCGAAATTTTTTTCTTTCCGTGACCGCAGCTGAAGAGGAAAATTAATACTCTTTGTAATGGTTTATTTTTCCGGTGATTCGAAACTGCCACAGAGAATTTATACAATACGAGAAGGACATTAAAATGAGTTATGGCGACAGAGCAATCAGATGTACTGCGGAAGTTCCTTTAGGGTGGAGGATTTCAATATATTAATATCTACTACGTCGTCACTTAATTTGGCAAAACTCGGGTCCAAAGGATGGAGTGCCTATAATTTCAACGCGGCTATGGAATCCAATTTAAAAAAGTGATTCGCGAAAATGAAATATATATAGGGTTAAGAAATATGTAGGGAATAGTTAATGAAATTTGTTAACATAATTGTCATTCATGATATAAGGAAAGAAATAAAACTGATATAACCTTTTATTTAATGTCGAGATTATAGTTTTATAAATAATTATCCTTCTAAAATTTAGCTATTTATTTCCGTATATCATAAACCATTGATTAAATAATCCAAAAGTAAATTGCTATTTTATTTTTGATAATAGAAATATCTTTCAGGTGCTTTAGCTATTGTTAAATGTTTTTAAATTAAAATTATAACACTATCGATGAGAAGTGATAGATGGATTTTCTCCTCAATAAGATCGTTATATAATTGTTAATTACGTTTCGTATATTTTCACCTTATAATTATAATTGTACATACCATATCCCAATTTGATCAATAATAGCTATAAAATAATTTCTGTGTTTAAGAAATGTATGAGATTATTGGAATAAATGCTTAATTAAACTAAATGCTTGGAATTGTTTGTCAATTCTATTATTCTCAGTCATTGATACATATCTTGATTACAAATTTAAATGAACTTACTTTATAGTATATAATTAATTACGATCTATAAGCGAACATTTCGAATCTACTGTTTCCTCACATCATTTATTGTTACAGTAAAATTATGCAACGTTGAATTTTTTGACCTCTGAAAATACTTATAATATAGCTCTAGGTCAGGCATTTGATAAAACAACTCATAGATAATTAACAGTAAGCTTCAAATGATAGAAATATATTTTAATAGAATCAAATTAATTAAAGTAAATAACATTCGAATCGTATAATCATTCTCTGATACAACGAACGATAAACAATCTGTCAATGTGAATCCGTTGCTATATCTACCAAAATACTTATTACAATCGTTGAAATTTAACGTATAGTATTAATTTTAAGCTTCAATTTTAAAGGAAATTTTTTAATTAAGTAAATAAAATTTAAACTATTCTAGATCAACTTTTTTTTGATCGAACTCAAACTATTTGAAATTTTTATTTATAAATACAAATTATATATATGTAGTATGAGTAAGTATGTATTGATTAACAGTATAAATTAATTAACTATTTCTTAAAGAAGTTGATATCGATATACCTTATAAGCAGTCAATTAACAAGGTAACATATGTTTGTAATTTCGTTTAAAATATTTTAATCAAGTAATGTTCAGAAAAAATGAAGTACAAAAACTCCTCATGAAAAACCCATTCAACTAATTATCGAGATTAATGAGCACATCTTAACCACAGCGGAAGATATTGCAACACGTAATGAGACCTACAAATTCGTGTAGAACTCGCTTTCAGTAGGTCATCAAAAAACCGCACTTTTATCGTATATTATGACGATCCAAAACTATTACTCAGCTGGACGACCACGGGTCTAATTTCGACCAAAGAATACAAAAACTGTAACGAGCAGATAAAATAGGTCCTCTCCTCCAGCTACGGTGAAATAGAAATCGTAATTATAAAAACAAGGAACGAAAAAAAGTCTCCCTCTATTCGATTGTATAAAAATATTTCCGTTGAATGAAATCCAATTGGAATCGCAGATCCCTTTTAATTGAGCCATGAATGAATAAAAAGCTGTCGCGACGTGCCATCGAAAAAAGTGACTAATTACCGGAAGGTTACTATCAATTGATTACGTTCGATTCAGACGAGAATTCTTTTTTTCGCAATTATTAATCTTAGCCCACTTTTATTATTTCACGTCTGAAGGTACGCCTCCAAATGATTGGATCCATCTCGGTCAAATCAATTTCGCGCGAAGCAGTGAATTTTTCAGACGATGTTTTTCGCATCAAATGGAAGTCAGAGGAGACTCAAATTATCCGAGTTTATCTGATTCGCTCCACTGCTTTCTCTCCTTACCTCTGATATTCATGGAAGCGGTGGGTACACTTGCTGCCAATTCCCAAAATACATTTTATAATTACGGGAGCTTCGAAAGAGGACATAGGTGATGGGTATCGCGACAAAATTGCGAGTTTAAAATGGTTGTGCCGTCCTTTGCAATTATCTCGCATGTTTAACCACCACTTGCGTAAAAACGTCTTTCAATTTTAAAAGCTTCGTTAAGACTGTTGTTGTCGTATCGATAATGTTGCAGAATATAATTAGGGTAAGCGTTGTGAATATTATGAGAGTGAAGATGAAATATAATATGAAATAAGTATTTATATTTTATTAAATTAAACAGAGCAATATGATTTTTTAGAAGAGGAAACAGAATGTTTTCAGCAAATATGAAAAATACTGCGGACTCGTTGTGAGTCTGGTTACGGTAAAAAATCTTTTGTCTTTTGTTTACTGGTTACGGAGTAAATTACATTGCATAAATATTATATAAATATACATATAAGGATTATATGGATGAGGAGATTGCTTCATGTCAGTCACGCCAGAAAATAAATACGTATTATTATTACATTAAATAACTATACTAGCTCTAGATAAGGATTATGTCGTTACGTAATTCATATCATAGTCA
This sequence comes from Pantala flavescens, assembly GCA_020796165.1. Taxonomy (NCBI): domain Eukaryota; kingdom Metazoa; phylum Arthropoda; class Insecta; order Odonata; family Libellulidae; genus Pantala; species Pantala flavescens. The sequence continues at coordinate 14,505,339 of CM036886.1, read as the reverse complement.
CTGCTCATTGGAAGTCATAAGATTTCTGGGGCTGAATTTAACAAATCAAGCGTTTATTAATTACATTTTTTTGTGTTAATAAAGGGTTGTTGGTTTTTATTGATTTATCTCAGTTTGGCAGTTCAGTGCTTTTTAAAAAAATGTATTGAATTTTCTTTTCAAATCATTTTGAATAAATTGATTAGCTTATATTTCGACCTATATGAACAAAAACCAAAAATTTGCGAGTTTTACAAAGGAAAAAAATCAAGGGCAGAAAAAATGTATCCGAATTCACACGGAAAATCAAGATTTTTATTTTTTTAATCCTCCATTTTTTTCTTTTTCATGTTTATTATTGATCTTTGGAGTTTTATTTACGTGGAAGGTATTTAGAAAATTTTTGGCATAAAACGTACCTTATCAACGTAATTTTTAATCTTCTATATTCATGTACAATATTAATAAATATTATTAGCATTTAAATATATTATCTAAACTAATTTATAATTCTGAGTGCTGTGTATTAAATTGTATTCAGAAATTTCCTCCAAAAGCTATTCATCTACGATATATATCTTGCTGCTTTCATCATGACCAAACGTATTTCATCGTCACATAGACGCATGAACTTCTTGACCATAGTTGTCCCTTCACTTCATAGGTTTCGCACAGATCGATCTATCCCAACGCAACATTCTTGGTCCGATATCAATCTTTTTTCCTCTAATGCATTATTCCAGCAAAATGTTGATATGACATTCACCGGAGGGCGTAAGATATCTTGAGGGAGGAATTCCGCAGTCTCTTCTTATCTCGTCCCAGCCCTCCATCTTCGATCCCTTCAGAATACGTCATGCATGTTGATTTAACATCGCAAGTCGACACATATTTCCGTTCGCCACACTCTGCGAACAATATGTTGCCCTTTAGAAGTGCACTGCCCTCCCTTCGACTAGAAGTGGTTACTGCTTGTACAACTTCCTCGCTGGAAAACCGCTGAAACTTCCCTTTCCACGGATTAGGCACTCCCTCTTTGGTCTGTCCCTACGTTTGCCTCCTTTTCATGACCCCATCAGCCTCCTCTGAAAGTAACTCTGCGCCGCAAAAAGTAGACACCAGATGACTCCCCTATGCAAGAAGCTCTCTCTACCCCAACACCTCCCTCTGCCACGAGACAACTTTATTTTCCATTGGAAACTATAAGGAAAAAGAAAGGTTAATTAATTAGTCTCGATTCACAAGGGCTTATGGTGTTAATGAATATCTTAAGGTTTGGTTTATAGATTCAGTCGCATAATTGATGTAAACAGTTTGTTGTGATTTTAATGTCGATGGAGTAACACGTGTTTCCATGGAAATGAGAGGAACTCAAAAGCATATCTTTGTGTATTATGTTCTTCAGCAACACGTTTCAACTCTTTTCTCTATACTTTCCAATAACATTTTGAATTGAAATGTTTATTTAAAGCTTAAATTTCCATATTTCTACATAACAGGACTGATAATTACGTTACTATTTCCACATAACGATAAGATTTTTCTAAATACTGAATGTTTGAATTTTGTAGTCTCTAAATAAGAATGTTGGAAGATATACACGGGCTCATTGTAGTTTGCTATAAAATCCCATTTCTTTTAACTTAATGTCATAAATTGTAATGTACTGATTGCAGAATATGTGGAACTTTTACCTTAATGTGAAATATTGGTGTCAATATCATATTTATTGGAATGAATGAAATTCCAAAAGAAGAAAATTACCATTGATATTTGCTTCGTATTGGAAGTATTTTTAACTTTACAATAAATATCCAATTAATGAAAAAATCAAATTATAATATGAAAGAGTTTGTTTACCTATATTATTAGAATGTGCAAAAACCGTACGAAAAAAGTCATATTGGTGTTAGAATAATAGTCAAAGAGATGAAAAATATGATAAGGATAAGAAATTGCATGATGAAAACGTATCCGTAAATAATGAATAGTTTTAGGAGGATGCTAGTACATTTTTTTCATTTTCTAATTATTCAAGTCCTTCTGAAAATAGATTTTGTAACGGAACCAGAACAAATCAAAAAATATAATCACATTACAAAAACATACGAAAATTTGAATACAGATATAAAATACGATGCATTAAAATTTAATATCGTATAATTTAATCGATTCGAAGAATAACAATTTATACGCAAATGCAAGCGAATTTAATCTATTTTGATAATTTAAAGGGATTTAAAAATACGTAATATAAATGGAAATAATGTAGTCAATGTGAAATTCCAATGATGAAATTTGGATAATTTAATCAGGATTAACCAGATTTGGAAGTCTATTTCGCATGTATTTATTAATTCATTCGTGGAAAACCTACTAGCGAGAAAAGTTTGCTGAGAATTTTTTTAGGAATTGATAAAGTACATTAGGTGCGAATAATAATGAGTAAGCTCTAGATATATATGGCCTTTGATGCAGTTCGGGTGAAGAAAGCGGAGTCATTTTTCTCGAGGCTATCCCTCGTACGGACAGTTGAACTTTACACCGCCGCTCAATCGTCGGCGCTAGCATCGAATGTGTTATGCCCTGTGGTCGCCATCTGCAGCCATGGTTTTGCGGCAGTTAAATGGAGGAGGTCGGAGGAAGCGACAGATCCATTTACTTGACGCCTAATAACTTTCGTACTTTGCACACCCTCAGCCGCCGATACTTGGTAATCGATACGTCGAAGAAATGTTTGTCCCAACGTATATATATTGCAAAGATTTTTAGTTAATCTTTAAGAATATTTAAGGATAAAAGATTTAGTGGATCAGGTAATCTAAAATATCTAATGTACGCTGCATATACAACGAAAGAATCGTGGAATGATTTCTTTTGTTGGATCAAATAAGCATATTAATAAAATTTTTTGAATTTTTATATCCATTAACGTCATTTTAATTACGTAAATATTTCTAAAAGCCAAAAAAGTAGTAGTTTTGGAAGTTTTGCGTGGATATTTCAAGTTATTTCTTTGAGTTTACCCTCTTCATTATTATTCAAAGCAATTTTGAAAGTTTCCGTAGCGTATTTAAATTTCTAAAGCCATTTGTGCTATTTAAAATATAGTTAAAATTAGAATATTTGAAAAGTGAGAGAAGAGAATTAATGATAGAATAAATTAATAGAATCTATACCTGATAAAGTCTAAATTGTTTTGATTAAATACGGAACAGATTGAATATGAGTTTGACATTTACTCCGAGCAAGCATTGAGGCTCCTAGGGAAAGTTCCCTGAATTTACTATTCGAACTCCCTCACTTTCATCTGTTACCAGTCTCTATGACCGTCTTTGTTGGAAGAGACTTTGAGTGGTTCGTCCGATAACAGAGTCCTGAGCCTCGTTAACGGCGGAACAGGGATTAGCTCACACAGTCCTAGTTGGAGAGTAGCCGTTGCTAACTCACACTTGGTTGCTATGAGAATTAAACAGGAGCCCAAAATTCTTGTGCCATAATTTAATTGAAGTATTCCGCATAAAAATGAGAAGAAGACTAACTATCATATATTTACGCATTTAAAGTTTTACGTGCCAAAAATAACTTAAAGAAAATATTACAAAGATTATCATGCTACAAACGGATGGATATAGTCATCTAATTAACAGTTCTGTTAAAGTAGTAGTGCTAAAATTACACATATCGTAATCATTGTTTAAACCATGCATGTCTATTCTATATTCCTTGCATTAAAGTTAAGACATAATAGCGGGGACTATAAACTTCTTTAAAGTCTATTAAACTTATATAAATATTATTTTAATTCTTATATTTAATACCTTTATACATTCTTTTGCACATAGCTTCTTTGATATTTGACTAGAAATCTATTTGATATTATCAAAATATTCTAACATCGATTGGTCGAAGTAGTTTTACATCTTAGACGATACATAAAGGCCAAAAACATGCAGAAATATCACTGAATAAGTTTCAAACATCCCATGCATCTGAATAAATATTTCCTCTTTTAAATTTAACAAATGTAACTCAAATAAGAGCCCCTAAATTCTCTATTTAATGCCCCCACTTTAATTAGAATTCGAATGCATTTCTCTCGTAAATATTTCTCGGCTATTATCTTCGGTTCTTCGTAAGCTCGCATGTTGCTCACTCCCCGATTACACTCCACACACCACTTAATTCCAGATTTCCAAACACGTGCTGAAAAACATGGGAGTATTTTCGTAGCAGCTGTAAGCAATCGGGATTCCAACATGATCTCACAATGCAGAAGGATACCAAAACACGACCGTTTCAGCAAGGTTAACGACCTTGCTTCCCTAAAGATGGGCTGTTTAACACAGTCCTCCGGCTGCGTGAGATGGCTTGAGAGCTTCCCTTTCTCAAGCGATTGTGGCCGCCACTTTCACCCACTGCAAGTCCATGCTCGTCTGATGACGCTCGCCGATTTGAGAGTGAAATAGGGCGAGGGGAAGAGCCGTGTTGCGAATGGAAAGCGGCTCTGTGCTCCGGCACAAAACCTATAAAGGATAGAGAAAGGAAAATAGTGATTCGGAATGAATGGGAATTGCATCCATTGTAGAGAAATATGTCTCGATTGATGAATCTGTTAATTACTGATTGATTATTGTTGGATGTACATAGAGGCTGCTTTTAGAAGTTTTTAGGAGAAATATACGTATATAATTGAACGAATTAATCCTTTAGATAGTCATAATTAAGTGTGGGAATTTTTCTTTACGAGAGTTTCGGTAGATATTTGGTTTTTATGGTTGCAATTTAAGTGTATAAAACTTTTAAAAAGTCTCGATAGCAAGTGAAACATTACGTTATTATGTACAAATTGAAAGCCAAGAACAATTAATTTAATAGAAAATTTATTAAAGCTAACTATGTGCATTATATCGAAATAAATACTGAAGTTAATGAGCATATTGCAATGATTGCATTTATTAGTTTAAAAATCATCTGTTTTTAACTTTTTCTTTTCTAACTATTATGTTTTCTACGTGAGATAATTGATGTCATGATGGTGATTAAGGTGACGGAAAAGGGTTGGAATAATTGAGAGTCATTCCAAACAATGCAATGGATGGGAGAATCGTAATGACCCAAATACACGGATACAAGAGGGTCAAAGCGTGGGTGAGATGCATGACAGGGCAAAATGAGGATAAGGTTGACTTAGGATAGGAGTGGGTTTGGGGGAGTTCGTAGGTTAAAGAAGGGAAATAAAGGACGAGTGAAGCAAGGAGGGTTGGGGTGTTTAGGATAAAGGATAAGTAATTGAAGGGGGAGAGTGATTGAAGGGGAACTGGTAGAAAAACGCATGGTTTCCTTCATGGTGTTCACTTAATACCTATGATTCATATGATAATTCTTTAAAAACTTACGGATCCAAAGTAATGATGTTGCGTTCTTATTCAGTTATACTTTTCTTGAATGTAAACAATCGTTACATTTTAATTAATTTTAGCTTAAAATGGTGCTTATTTAGAATTTTTATCCACCATGTCTGTACAGAAAATTCAATTCCACCTATGTATATCAAGGAGAATCTTAGGAAATCTGGATAGAGTATTCTATACTACTGTATAGATGTGTTTAAAGCTCCCTGAAATCATATATGCTGTATCCCCAAAGCATATATTCAAACTGATGCGCTTAAAAGGAAGCTTTGTGGAAGGAAAGGATTAGCACTCTAAGGGTTAAGAAGTATTACCAAATAAATGGTAACGGGATGTATTTCAGAGTTCCCGATAAGAGCGTATTCAGTTCGATTTGTACTGTTAGATTCGTCAAACAATTCTAGCCCACAAATAAGTTTTTTGGGAGCACCAAAAAGAATAAATCGTGGAATAATTTATAATTGCCTTCCATCCGCAGTGTCTATTTATTTTTCTGAATGCAAAATAACGTAGGAGCCTTCAATGCAGCTGTTATCATTATGGGATCGGATTTGTTGCCTCTCCTTTGAATATGGAAGATGAAAAGAAAAGCCATTTTTATAAATTAACCACGAATTAATGAAGGAATCGATTTTATTGACACAGAAAATTCGTTGCATGTCAATTGATTGCGACAGTAAACCGTGATTTTGTTTCAAAAATCGACAGTTATTTATTTTCTTCGTCCTATGGTAACCCCCTCCCTTCTGGCGCATGGTGCGGTTTGAATGAAAAATGAACAGACGAGTCCAATGCCCACATTCGCTGCAAACACAGAGTAAATAAAGTTCAGCTTTCGGAGACATTGAACCATTGCTTTTTGCAAATAGAGCTAACCGTAAGGAATGAGTAATGATGTGCTACTGACAAAATTCCACGGTAAAAATGCCAAAAAACCCTATGCAAACGGCAAGTTGCTTCACTAACATAGAATATTAGATAGGATCGTTTTTTCCAGGATAACTCAGTCGTCTCGCTGTGACATTATTCCGGAAGACATTTCCACGTCACTGCATTTCAGTTCCATTTTCCACGTTTCAAGGGTTATGTTTTCCATCCCTTGGAACAAACACGAGCCAACTGCAAAGAATGTCGATGGCGGGAAAATAATCGGAGTGATTTGATGATTCGTAATAAGGGAAGTTTTGCAGAAGTTTCGAGAAGAATATTGTAACCTAAAAATTGAAAAATAATTCGGTGCGATTTATTTAACGCAAAAAGTAGATGGAACGTTGATCAAAAATTTTAAATTCTCTACACTGAATCCAAAGTAAAAGCAGTAATACCCCACACTTCTTACAGTTTTAAGTTTTCACTTTGAGGATACATAAAATAATTATTTTTCGTATTCATATGTAAATTCAATTTGTTGCCATTCTCTCCTTCTATTGTATCACATGCAGTTTTAAGTCTTAAATTTAGATGCAGTTTACATATTTCATCAGCTTCTCAAGCATTTACCTTTACAAAATTTAATTTAAATTTCCGTATGTTTTAATTTAGAATTTAGAAACGTTTTAATGTTTGAATGAGAAATATAATATATTTCTTAAAAAGTTTAATAAAATCGGATGTATTAAATTCGTTATATTTGTGGATGTACGCTAATTTATTTTTTAAGTACGGTCGATAACCTTGCCTATGCCTTTAATGTAATGGGAATAAGATGGATAGGTTCTCAATGGATTTCTCTCCGGTCAAAAAACCATGCGTGGGAAGCAAACATAGTGTGATACTTGGTCAGTCCCACGCTTCAAGCAGTGAGTGATAGAAGAAGATGAACGGCTCCAGCTGATCTTAAATCGATTAACGAAAGCTTAGAAATAATTACGACACTCGACAGTACTTCGTAGAAATAAGTGAAGGGGCATATACAAAGTTTTTACATTTACTTTACATCTTCTCTTCATCACTTGATTATTCACTTACTTTTAGTGAAACTACATTTAATAATAAACCAAAGATCAAAATAAGTTTTATCAATCAACAGAAACTCGGATGAAGGAAATTCAAACAGTTTCTGCTAGAAAATCTACAATATATGTCGAGTAATGGATAGTTACTTGAGAACATTATAATTCCTTTCGCAGTGTCTTCTCGAGCTAGAGATTCTAGTATATGTAGGTAACTTTACTATTATATTATTTCTATTACTACAAACTAAAGAGATTGAGGTGAATTTTGCATGGATAGTTCATTCGGCAGAAATAATTCTCAGGATTTAACAGACATGAAAGAAGTCTTACAGGACCAGAACTTGAACTCGGATCTTTCAAATTCCAGTCAGTTGCTTTCGTAATGTGGCACCGGAATTTAATAACATGACTGGGGTTCGAGTATCGGTCCTGTAAGATTTTTTCACAACTGATAATTCCTTGGGTTTTTTCTCGATAATTTTGGATAATGTTGAGTTTATTGTATTTGTTATTTTCTATTACACATTTCTCGAGCTATAGAATGATTGAATAAACCAGTCTTTCCAAAAAAGAATTGAACAGTATTTTTATTTTGGAACAGTATTTATCTACAAAATTAATTTTAGAAGCTCAAAAATTTGGATGTGAAACAATGCTCTACCGTTCCGGCAAAATAAAAGAGTTTTAATTCGTTTTTCCTCCATCCATCTTAAAAGACGTTCTTTTTTCTTACGAACAGAGTAATTCCGAGCGGAAAGAAAATACATTGAAATTTTAGCGCTAAAAGAAAACAATGTAGGGGTCGAATGAAGGGAAGGGTTTTTTAAGTTCAGGTGAAAGTGAGCTTTGCAATGGAAAAAGGAACACTTGGATATGAATTTGGCTCTTTTTCCGAGGACGACTGGAAAGAAAATGAATAACGAAATGCGACAGAAAAAATACGTTATTCCCTCTCGCATAATATAATATACATTTGAAATGGATAGCTTGAGGGGAAAGGGTTCAATTATAAAGGGCCCTTCCGAAGAGGGAATGATCGTAAAGGGTTTCAAAGGAAAGTGCGTGGAAAATGTGAAATTGAGAACACGTTAGAGGCAATTGCAGCTGAAGTGTCCCATCAAAACGAAGGGAAAAAGGGATAAGGAAATAATTGCAGAAAAAAAAAAGAATTACGAAAGGAAACGTGATGTATCCGCTGACCCATCGCAAACACGTTATCATTTGTTCCCTTTCTATTTTAAATTAATTTATCTGTTCTCGGCTATTCGTCAAAAAAGAGGGTGCGTAGGAATATACGTAAATTTGATTTTTATTTCTCTTGAAATATTTCTCTACGCTCATTATTTGATTCTCCTAAAATCAAGCTATGAATAGAAATAACTCCAACGCTAAAAATGATGAGAAAAGGAAATGATTAAATATAATAGAATTCTTGAACACTACTTATATATTAAAAATTTAAATTACACAGTTTCTCAATGTGTTTATTTTACATATGAATCATTGAAATTACTTTTCAATTGTTAATGTCATCAACTATCTTACTATGCGTTATGCCGTGTGTTAGCATACTCGACAATTTGTGAGTATATCTCAACCATTTGTGTGATACACAATATTTAATACTCAACCAAATAAATAAGATATTTTTAAATATATTTCTACTCTTTTACGATTTATAATTTTACTTAAATTACTTAGTAATGAAAATTTCTTGTCCATTAATATATCTGAGCTTAGAGAACACATACTGAAGTAACATGGGAATTAACAGTATCTTGTAGAGTATTTAACATTATTAAATATCAGATAGAAAAAGGACTTCTTCTCGAAGAAATGATTCCATTCATTAAGAATCCTTCCCCAATATCTATTAGAGAGCTTCATTATTGACAGAAAATGCATCAGGATATTTTTCTGCCGTAATATTAGATCGCTTGGTCCGAAAAATTACACGCCCTTGTATTTGAATTGTATAATATCCTTACTATTAAAACAGTGGTATATTTTACTGAGAAAACGCAGTTAGTATGACAAGAATCCTTGTTTCAAAGTCTTGATTTAGTACCATATGGACTTCGGGACAACCAATAAGACAATAAGTGAAATATAAAATTCTGGGATCTATTAAAAGATGTAAATGACCTTGACCGTGAAATAGAATCTATTCATATATTTAGTACTTCGCTTATCATCACACTTATATTATACGGGAATAGAGAACCGTAAAGAATTCCGTGAAACAATTAAGTAAACAGCATCCGACGAATTGATAGCATTGCTTTAATTGTTTCGTCTTAAGACATCGTCCGATAAAGGGAACGGATTAGCGTAAGAACGGGGGAGTGTACGAATGAGATAAAGGAAGGAATGTATCCAAGGGCAAAAAGAGGTATAAAAGAGGTTAAAGGACTTCAAAGGAGGAAAAAAAAACACGAGGGCACCTTATCTCAAGAGCAGTACGTGAGTCGGCGCGACTCTCAGTTTTAATTTTCCGCATAAGGAACCCTCAGAAATTACCCGGAAAAGCTTTAATTCTCGTAGGTCTCCATAAGGAGTGCCTACCATCCAACAGCGGAACAAACAAACCGACCTTGTTTGCCAAGGAAACGCGAATTGTGTAGCGTGACAGTTGATGAGAAGGAAGTGAGAGTCCGTGTGTTTTATGCGTGTTAATCAGTGAGAGGGGAGAAATTTAAGAGAGCCGAACTCTCAGCACTATGACGAGAGAATAGAACTAAGGGTCGGAAGAGTTAAGGGGATATTTATTGTTCGCAGTGTTGGACTAAAAGGAGCGAACTTTCCTCAACGCTTTCCGCGGATTGTCTCCGCTGTAAATTAAGGAATATCGCGAAACTTTCGCCACTAAAATAGTAATTGTGCTTTCGAAATGGAATGCGAATTATTGCTGAATACACGGAGAACTGGGAAGAAGATTAAGATGGTTTAATCTTTGAGGTATCGATAAATTTAAAGAGGAGAAAATTTATCTATTTTTATAACAAATATGATAATAGGGGGGAAAATAGACAAAACTTTTTTTATCCAACGATTATACCAGAAAAATGGCGTAGATTAATTCGATGTCACCGCAGAAATGCTAAATGGAGGTTGGAAACACTATAAATATTATAAAACTGGTCAGGAAGTGATATTGTCACTACTGATTGAAAGCGACAATTCATATATTTGTAAAGCATAGGTAAGAAGAGCTATAAACCAATGTTTATTCAATGCTGTAAATTAATAATATAATACTGTCATTATTTTCTCGTTTTTAAATTGTTTGGAAATCATGGAATAGTAGTTTGAAACGATCTTTTCGTATTATTACAGTTCTCTTTGCTTGAAAATGACGTCTGTTTAATTTTTATATTTTCAATATCTGCGATAATATTGAAAATACAATCCAGTTGGGTCCATTTTTCTTCTTATTTCGAATGTTCTCCCGCTAATGTATTGAAGTTTCAGCAACTCTGTTTGTTTAAAGGAATTGAGCTGTTTTTCTCTGAGCTTTTCTAAGATTTTTAAATGCCGTTCCAGTATTGTTCTACGTCTTATCTGTTGTACCAATTATGAGTGGTAATCAGCTCCTGTGATATGTCCTACTTACAAATTCCTATCTTATCTACGCTGTAATTCACAGTTTACTGCGTAGAAAATGTAGAGCGAGAAGGTGTTCAGGCAGGTTAATAAAGCGGGTTACCCTCTGCTTTTCATTACGACGGAGAAGTGATCAGATTAACGAAAAGGATTTAATATTCCTTTCGCATCAAGGGTTCCATCATTTTAATCTCGAATTTTTATTTCCGTTTCACTTTCCCTAAGGTCGGCCTCAAATTCCGCTGCTTTCGACAAATCAGGAGGACGAATAATAGCAGTGACGTCAGAGAGCACCGTCCGTAGAATTAGTAAACTTCCCTTTTTTCTCGGCTTTTCATTCGAAGAGGAATTTTATTTCCGTAAAGGAACTTTTTCTCGGATTCCGAGTTAGCATTTTTTCCTAAGGGAGGAGAAAATTGTGAGAGGGAACACTTATCTGGAAGCAGGTGGAGAGCCATGTTTAGACGTTTAATTTGGGGAGATTTTTTCACGCAACTGTGTTAATGAGAAATTCTTGACAACGAGAGCGGCCTCTTACAGTCTGCGGCCGAAGAACAGTTGGAGAGCATAACTCAAGAATCGGATATAGTGCTCCGGGACACTCGTGAAATGAAAATGTATATTTATATCATTAATTGAACGTAAGATTTAGATTAAACTGTAACGTCTGATTAAATAACCTTGTACAATTTTGGAACTTTATAAATACTTATTACATTAAAACCCTTTATAATTTATTCTGAGTCGGATTTTTAAGCTAAAGGAACAAAACGTACACGATAAATTATTCTGTGGCGTAAGATGAAAAAGAAATAAGGAATGTACGATGGATAGAAATTATGATGAATTATTTCGAGACGTATAAAATTGAATGAATTACAATAAAGTTAAAGCTTACTTTACGGGAAGCATGATTTTTAATTGTAATAGAATGATTTTTATCAAATAAATCGTGAAAAATAAAAAAAAGAATTGGAATGATACGATATTAAATTTTATTTATACTTTAGACTGAAGCTTACGATACACTTCTTAGCCACTAATGCAGCATAAAATACATTTAAAGACCCTTAAAAATGCACGGATTTCCTCATAAAAACTGTAGAGTAAAAATTGAAGGTCGAAAGAAGAGAAAGGGAAGGTTTGAATGAGTACAATGGAGCAAGAATGATTTAAAATCGGAATGTACTCAGCGTCCTATTCTCAGCTCCCATTCCTTCGTCTTTAAATTTCCCAAATTGGGGATTAATAATTGCATCAAATTTGTCGTCATTATATCTTCAAACTTGTCTTCATTACCACTCTTTCCCCGAAGGGATTTTCACTTCTCCAGGGTTCTACTTCTTAATGAGGGAAATGCCATCAGAATAACCCCCGTTCATACTTGAGGATGCTAAAATTTAAGAAAGAACTTAAGATTGATGCATCCACTGCTCATTACTACGCATTCGCCATTAGTCACTTGGAGAATTGGAGGTTTAGAAGGAGTAAATGTATCTACACTTTTTGTTTGCGGAATTGGTGTTATGTATTATATATTAATCTTGAAAATGTATCGAATCTTTAAAAAATATCGTTTACCGCTATAAGAAGAAAATTTATAAAATGTTTTATTTAAAATTCTTTTTCGGTAAAAATAAAAAGGATTTAAAAAAGCTTTAACTGCAAAATCAAGTTGGTCTCTCATACGTTTTAAATAACTGGAAATGACTTCAATCCTAATCACTAATATTTGACATGGTTTACGTGCTGCTACGGTATAAATCAAAGTCTGGTGGGTATGTAAATATGATAAACATAATAGTTTTATAAACAAATTAAATCATAACTATTAATTATTTCCTAAATTATGATTTATTGAAGCTAAATTTATCTTATATCAATACTAAATATAGAAGCGTAAAAATTTCATTGATTTTCTTTCTATAATAACGAATATTTATAAAAGAATTTAAAATATTCCTCCTATTAAATCAATTCTCAACCAAATAAAAACATTCTCTTTTAAACCACCCATAATAAATTCCTAGAGACCATTTATGTCTTGCGTTAGGAGATCAGATATATAATATTTGAAATTTTTATATCGTAAAAAATAGGAAGCTGAATACATCATAGATAACAATTAATTAGAATGGGCAAGTTAAAGAAGATAATGATGGTGGTTATTGTGAGACCTTCCAGTGTAAATAATACTTTTCAATCTTTAGAAGTTGAATCGTTAAAGAGTTATAGGTAATTTTAAAGATCAGATTTTACTGTATTACCTTAACCATTGGACAAGATTCGTAGTATACAAAATGATATACGTCGCAGTATTTTCTCTAGGCTTCAAGGTTTTAATTCTAAAGTATTTGGATCGTCAAAAACTCATTTAAACTCTGTCTATAACAAGTATGAAGTCAATGCTCAAATCAGGTATATCCATTTCTCTACGATTTTCCAATATATATTGTTGTTATTTCCATTTATGCCAATAGAGCGCCTCTATATTCAGCGACACAATCAAATATGCGTAAAATCACCGCACACTCGATTAACCTAGTGATTCACGACTTCATTCCGCAAAAAAGTCTGCTCACGACGAAACAAAAAAGTATCGGAATGCGCGTTCTTCGGAAGAGGCGATCTCCGATAATTACTAGATTTTCATCCTTGAACATGTATTGTCTCACGTCTTCTCCTCTTCAAGGAATAAGCGCCTTTCGGGGAAAGGTCGAAAGATATTGGATTTCGAATAGAAAAGATTACACTTTCATTTAACGAAATAGAGGAAACGAGATTCGATGGAGAAATCCAAGATCGATGGATCGAATCGATCCCTCGACACAAGGAATCCTTTGAAAGGAGGTTTGGAAGAAGGGGATTAGGTTCGCACTCGTGTGTTTCTTTATCGAAATTCAAACAAAGGAAACGGCATCGATAAGGCAGAGGCCCACATGTGGGTAACCCGAGAGGGAAGGGAATCAGTCACCAGAATAGAACAAAGGGAATGGCATCTCTTACCCGCACCCTTCCGAACTACTGACTTCATTATTCAGACCCCAAATTGGACCAAAAAGTGTATTTTAGACATTTGATCCCTGTCGGATAACTAATTTGATTCGGATGAAAGTATTCTAGCGATTTGAATCGTGAAAAGTTTGAAGATTTATCCCTTGAAGGTTGTACGCCTACGAAGGATAGGTTTAAACGGAAATGCTATGGGTGATGGATGTCGAATGTCCTGAGTTATAATTCTCATATGATCTAGCAAAAAACAGATAAATAAAAGATAAATAGTTTAGCATATAATTTTTGACGAATGTGGATGTTAGTTTTAACATTGGAATAGTAGTAGAAGATACTTTTTTAATTATGGCCAATATTACCCATATTGATGCAACCAATATTAAAATCACCTTCTATTCTATTCACATTCATTTATTCAAAGATAATTAGTATCATTATCTTTGTCCAACTGTACACTTCGTAGGACATTATAAAAAAGTTTTTATATTCGGTTAGTATACTTTTTGATGAATATAACATCTGTGAAATTAATTAGTGGAAATTACTTTTCTGTTCCGTTTTATGTTATTGTATACTTGTGATATTGAAGATTCCAAGAAGAATATTGAGGTGAAAAATTATTTAAATAATTCTTATATGTCTTAGGTAAATATAATTGCATTTGTCTCATTAATAATTCTATAAAATTGCAATATTTTTGTGAATAGTGAATCAAAATTGTAAATTATATTAACATTTACGTTCTGCATTTCAATATGTTTATTTACTTCAGTGCAGGTGAGAAATTTATGCATTAACCGTCTAAATAATTCAAATGAAATAAGTATCATACGGAAAAACATTTCTGATTTTAAATAGTGCATTTTTATATCAAAAATATATTCTTCACAAATTGAAACACTTCATTTTTATAAGTTACTGTATACTTATTGATTTTTTTATAAATTTGACAAAGGTTATGAGCGAACTAAGATTTTTTTGTTTCCTAGAGCTCCTTACACCTTCAACTGTTTTCGTAAGAGAGAATATATAAATACAAGGTATTTATATATTCTACCTCCGTACACAACATCTGCTAGAATGTACGTATCTTGTCCTATCCCATCATCTTCTCTTCTGCTACTTCTATAAAGCTATTTTATTTAGATCCGTCTTTCCAGTAAGCAATACAGGCTTTCTAGCATTGCAACTCCTTATCATTCTACTGCTTTCAGTGACAAATCGTGATTCATTTATTATTTATGATCGGTGTCAGCTCTTAGTGCTCCACCTAAGATACCATCTCTTGATTTACCTGCCAGACTTCGTCGTGCGTCTAACGCTACCCGGAAACTTTAGGAAACTTAGCGAGTGGCGGAAAACTACAGGAACTTCATTTCCTGCAAGGAGACGGAGTGTATGATCTCCTTAGCATCCTCAGGTTGACTCTGATACCATAAAGGTAGCTGAAGAACCTTACTATCAATAAACCATTAACTTGCAATCTCGTCAAAATTCATTACCTCAAGTATTGACCATGATATTTTGAGTTAGAGATGATCCTTTTAACAATAGTAACGAATTCACTTGCTATTAATAAATATAGGGAAATCTTGTTAATTTAAACTACTAAAGTATTTCTTGCAGTCTGATTTAGAAATTCATTTCAGTCGTCTATTTTTTCCGATCGTATTTTTTTTGGGTGATAAAAAAGTTTGAATCCCCGTGTTTTTTCGAAAGCAATCACCTATAGATCAGACTAGCGAAAAAAATTCAAAATAGAGCTATTGACTTAATGGATGAGCCGATTCAACCCGACGCGTCCCAAACAGGGTCAAGGTTGTTAAATGGAGGGGTCAGTCAGGACCGCAGTGAAGGGTCAAACAGTCACCAAGGAGTACTACATTGAGGTTTCATTGTACCCACTCCGTGCGACGTACGTGACTGAAAGCACTGCCCCCGACTCACCCACACGCTTTCAAATATTCCAAAAGTGGAACAGACACGTCCTTCCGTTTTCCTATGTTTTCTGCAGCTACAGGAAGCAATTCCAGCAAAACTTCATGTCGCAGACTTCAACGATAATTTGTCTGTATTCATTCTCAAAGGAGAATTTTCGTTTTTAAGTTCACTTTGAAGGAGTACAAGTTCGGAGTTTCTGCTTACAAAAGATGGATAACATCTGCTACCGTTCTCTACTTTAAATTCTTTTATAGTCTTCCACATTCATAGCTTCGTTGTGAGAATTGTTCTAGATTTTTCAGAGAGTTCTCCAAAAACAGGGTATTATATTGAAAAACAAAATGCCTTTGACAATTGAAATGGCAGAACATGTTTGCTGAAAACTACAGAGACTTAAACTTGAGTCTTGCGTAGTTTCAATGCTGTGACTATTATTAAATCTGTCCATCTTTTAAACGGTACTCTATATTCCCATGTCCTTTTACGTAACGATATTCTTTAAGGCCTTATGAATCATTATTTAATATTATTAACTTTTTATTTATTTCTAAATAAATCTTCCACGATCTATGTTATATATGGCATATCATTGATACATTTTAAGTTTATTTCAAACAACTACATTAGATCAATCTAGATTATCTGAGAATTTCGAGTGAGATGAGTTCCATTTATAGACTTCATACATTCATCCCCGCTTTAATCGTTCTTATCATAGATCTATCTAAATGCTGGTAATTTAGATAACGTAGATTGCTATACATGTATGAATAGTATTGTTACAGTGAATATTATCTATCAGTTAAATATAGAAATCAAATTGATTGAAGGATAGTACTTTACACGAAATTAGCTGTTATTTATTTTGATTCAGGCTGGGAAAAATTGAAAAGTATTTTTACGCATCTTTTCGACCATTTTTCCAGTGAATATTTTTGTTCCATACAGCTGAATTTTTTGTTTATTTATCTATATATATGATAATCTTATCTATATTTATGATAATCTTATTTATATCTATGATTTTTCAACCACTCAACTAGGGCTGTAAATAAGAGAAAAACTGAAGTTAGAATAAAGAGATAGGAATATCTATCGTTTTCAAAGATTTACATCGATGATTATTTACCAACCTTTCAGAAAATAAATTAGAGGATATGGTAATTAACTCTTGTTTTAAAAAGCCAGGGAAAAGTAAATAATTGTTTGAAAACCCTAGAATTTTATATCCTTTAATCTCTTGAAACGATGTATTTTTACGTCATCGCTCCTACATCAAAGTTGAAGTGGACAAAGGATTGAGGGAGGGCGCAGCTAGTGTGAGCACAAGTTAATATCAACAAAAGTGAATCTACAATCAGATTAAAGGGTTCCGGAAATAGATAAGAGGAAAAGCTTTTGAAAACAACTCGCGATAAAACCATCAGCGGGCTTTTGCATTTATTTCGCAGGACGGATTACATGCATCGCTTTGGAACGTCCCAATGAGTCGAAAAGGGGTGAGATAAATGGCGTTGGGTAGGGAAGAGATTATCAGCAGTACTGATGCAGCGATGTTTGAAGGCTTCGGTTAAAGCACGTCACTGCTCTAGTTGCGTAGAGAATGCTGCTACAAAAGAATTAGTACTCTTTTGAGGAAGATAGGGTAAGTCGCACAAGAAGATGATGCATTAAAATGAGCTGTATATAATGAAGTTTCAACTATATTCGATTTACAAATGTATCGAATAACCGTTCTTAAATTCCTTTTTATTTTAAATGTGAAAGAATTGCAGTTTAACTTGACGTAGCGAAACAAGCTTACTTTAAAGATTTTTATTTGAAAAAATGAAAATTAAGTTCAGTATCATGGGTTTTCATATTGTATGATACACTTATGATTGTCGAAATATTACAATAAAATAAAATTATTTTTGTTTATACGTTTGAGTTATATACATCAGTTGCTTGTATGTGATAATCTATTGTATGTTATGATTTATTATAAATGATCAATATCTATGATGACAGGCTTCGGGAGGTCTTGGGTGGTATTCCTATACGAATAGGGTAAATACGGTGCAGAGTATTATATTCTTACCCCTCTTAAAATTTAAAAGATGACTACCATCTAGCCTGAAGCTTATTTGTATTCGAATATTTTAATAAATAAAAATATTAAAATTAAATATTAATATTAAAAACGATCCTGAAAGAAAAACTGATCGATAAATAGCAGTAATGATAATCTATCGCGAAGAAAATTCTTACGTGAACTGAATTGTCTTTATGATGACATTGATACAGGGCCAAGTATACGAAATGAACTTCTTCATATAACGATCCTTCTTACTGTGGCGAATATTATGCTATCTAGTTAACATTGGGTTTTTGGTCATAGAAAGAGTCAAAGATAGGGAAAAACAAAGATAATGAATTTAGCTAAAAATATGAGGCAGATTTAGAAAAAGTTAATTTGAAAAGGAATTGGAAGAACAAATAAGATAATATTTTATGCATTTAATACTTTGAATCTGTTGATTTTATATTCTAAAAGCTTTAATGTTCTATTTAGATACATATATTTATATGCAATTATATCAAGTGACATTTATTTTTGTATCCTGGAATAGATATTTATATATTTTACAAACAGCAGTACTGAATTTTTATTTATTCTCTAAGGATAGTACGTCTTAATATGAAGTGAAAAAAATTCACAAATATGTGAGGAAAGTATTCTTACAATTTATTTATATCATTTTGGAAATTCTTAGTAGATCCTTCTTGACGTTTATATTCCCATAGCTTAGATCCAAGTACAGCATCTTTTTGTTCAGTTATTTGCTCCAGTTCTGCTCAAGATACGAAATTATATTTTGGAGGAGCAGTTTTAGTAGTTCCGGTCGAGACAAATTCTCGCTTACTGCTGCCAAATGATTCTTGCTTTTTTGCCTCTTCCCTCCTTTCTATTCCAAATAAGTGGTCCATTTAATACAAACACTTATCGATCTAATTTCAAGTGTTAAAGTAAAACTCCAATTTACATATCTTGAGATTTCACAATTTTTAAACGAATATGAAATGCTAAGGATCATAATTAACCAGTATTGGCTGAATAAAAAATATATGCATGCTAGAAATTCACATAAGGATGAATTAATATTTAGTTATTTACTCCATTAACATGTTAAAATCGCTTTAAATTGATTCCTGTTTTGGTCATTAGAGTTTAAGAATTTTTAAATTCATCTTTCGTAAAGAAAATTGAATTAAATGCTTTACTTATTTCCTTCCTGAAGCCTTAAATTCATGCATGAGGATGTTTCATTCGGCGAACTAATTTTCATCAAATCTGCAGCCTAAATTCTGCCTCATGAATATTGTATTCCACTCCTTAAATAAGAAAATGTGGTGAAACAGTCTGAGAGTAACCTGCTATCCAGGTCGGTGATGAAAACAATTTACAAACCTTCAGATAAAGAAAAGGGCAGGTTTAATGGGATGAGACATTTGTATATTAAAAAAGCAACTATGAAAAATAATTCCTGTGGAACCAAAAAATCTGAGGTCCTCTTCGAATGCTAAGTATTCTACAACGGTTTTATACAATATACAAAAGTAAGCATTTGCACATCTTATAAAGTGATACTAAGGTACGTTATCTATACTGATTCTTAACGCTACTTACATAACGACTAACCGTATATCTTAGATATATATAATTAATAATCTATTCCGGTCAAAGTTATTTATTTACATCCTCCATATTTGTATAAATCGAATTATAGGGTGTGAGGTTTTAAAGTTGAGCTTAAACTTAAAATTTATAAATTAAATCATTTAAATAAAGTTGTTTTCTTATTAGATTATCATAAGAAAATAGTAAACATACTGCTCAACAATATATAATTGGATAATGTTTAATTAACATGTATATATAAAGATGCTTTCTTCAAGTTTAAGTTAACAAACCCATTATATGACGTAAAATTTAAATGTCTTTACGTAGTATTTAGACCTAAAAAATTTATCACCCGTAAAAATTCGTTTTCTATCATCATTAAAATATATCCTCTGTCATTATAATATATATTATATAATAATATTATCAAAATAGTATTCACAACGGCTGAGAATCCCTCAAAAGCATCACGAGGGATATTTTAAAATTCGTCGTTCATTTTTCATTCAAACGACCTCTCGGAGCGCAACAAAAACGAGCACATTTCGGCCAACCGAAAGGCGAAACACAATCATAAAGACCACGAAAACTGAAAATCCCCGACGAAATTATAGGCTCAGTAGTAAACAAAAATAAGGCATAAATTTCCTCTATGATTCTGTCTCGAGCGATAAATTTTTCAAAGTACGCAGTCTCGAGGTAGCACCCGGAGACTTAAATAATGCTGAAAACGCAAGCTTTGTGCCGGCAAGTTAAAACCGAAAGCGATGTGTATTCTGATAAATGGTCGGGGAGGCTGTAATATCTTTGAAGTCGCAGAGCCCAAAGACCATGCGTGAGAGGGAAGTAATAGCGGGGAGGGGGACAAGCGATCGATGGCTGGGCTCTTACTGCCCTATGCTCAACTTTCTTCGCACAAATGCGTACTCACGCTCTTCCTCTTAAAGCTTTACTTAACATACAAACGCCTTCTTCTTTCTTAGTCTTCTCCCGATTAATTAAAAGTTGCTCTTATTTAGTACCTCTCATTCACACCTGTGTCGCTGCTGCTTTTGTACATATCTTAATATATATAAAGGACCTAAAGTAAACATTTCATTAATTTATTCCTCTGTCAAAGTTTTTAAAGAGAAAGATATCCGTGTAGCTATATTCTCAGTATTAGAATATGCATTCAATTTTATTCAGTAAACATTTAAGCGTTTCCTCTGTAAATATTGATTATGCATCGGTGTATTTCAAGCATTCAAATAATTATTCCTAAAGTACATAAGGTATAGGAACTATACCTCCAGGAGGATGTAAATGTAGGTGCAGTTAGGGATTCAGGAAAAATAATTTTCTGCAAGAATATTCGACCTATTTGATATCACTAAGGTTTTAAATGTTTCATATTCGTGTCATAATTTAATTTTCACACATTTTAAATTCTCTCCTACACTTTAATTTTATTTTATACTAATTAAATCTTTGTGGAAATATTTGATGTTATTTAATTGCAGCCACGAGCGACCTTATATGTGTTTTACTTTAATTTAGGATACCACAAACAGAAACTATGATATTTAAATTTTCGTTGGTTCAATCACTTCAACAATAAATTTACGTGTCATCTCTTAAAGTTTTAAGGAAATTTTCCTTCCTTTTTCGAATCAAATCTTCATCATTATGAATTTGGATCAAATTATTCCAAACAAAATACAATGAACAACATTCAGTTTACTTTACCCTAATGTCCATGTAATTCATACCCAAAAGCAGTATGCTTCTTGTTCCAAAATAAAAAGATTTATCAACAGTTTAAAATCCATCAGAGATATGTATGGTTATAGGGTTCAAATAATTGAACAGACAAACCCATAAATAATAAGTGTTCCTTTTTTCTATATTCCCCTCTTCTTTAACAAGTTTCAGTAGGTGAAGGCCAAATAAGCTTTCACTTACGAACTCAGATCCTTAATCCATTGCTTTATGGATTAGAGATCAACAAATCCGTCCATTTTGATCCTTGTTCGGATTATAATCTTATCTTTTAGCGGGAATTTAATTCCACCGCAGTCATTGGAAGCCCCTTTCATTTACATGGCAACTTTTTAAATAATTGACCGAGATATAATTACATGAGAGATTTTAAAGATTAATATGCCCTATGTATGAAGATATCTAAGATGATATTTTTGTCTCATGCAATCGTATCTGGATATTAATAAATGATGATAAGCAAATATTAGAATCATAAATAGAATAACTTATTCCCAACTTAATGCCATTCTCTTACAAATCAAGATTAAAGCAATATTTTGGTTTTATCAATTCTTATCTCATGAATTATCAATGTTTTTGATTGCTCGTTCTTCTTTTAAATGCGCACGGATAGTATACACAACAAATTTAACGGGTAAAAAGTGCAAATATGTATATCTAAGAAAATCTTTTGCCGTATAGATGGAGAATGCTTATTATTAAAACAACTACATATATTCATACAAAATATTTATCTGTATAGATGTCTATGTCCATGTAGATACCCTGCGAGCCACCTTTCGGTGTGTGGCAGATGTGCATGACTAAGAGAAATTTATCTTTAAAATCAAAATCTTTCATGCAATTTTATATTAATTATAACTAGAACTTTCAACTGTACTGATTGTATGATAAGTAATTGTATATTTCAAAGTCGTTCTTAGAAAAATAATCTAAAGACATCCATACATTTTGCCTGTTAATATTATAGATTCATCTAATACGTAATCACTTGACGTAATTACGATATTGATTCATATATTATCTGAGAGTTCCCTCATTAACCTGATATCAAAAGAAGACTTTTTCTTTTCTGATTCTAGCAATAACTAATTTCAACATCATTTCCGTCTTGAAACACTTTTACAGATACATATCATAAAACGCACATAGTTATCCTAATCATTCAGAATCCTGCCTCGTGAAATTTCTCATGTTTATATTATATATCAGCAATATCCTAAAGTGTCGTCGATAGATCAAAATTGAATTCAATGAATTGGTAAGTTAGGTGAAAACAGATTTCTTTATGTTATGTTTCTAACTATATGAAGGTATCGTCGCAGATTTAGTCATCTTTGGGAATCCCTAGGGGTAAAAGGGAAAAATATTGTCCTTTGACTTATATATACGGCTTCTGAAGCTAGGTGTTTCTTGGAAAACATGCGAAGAAAAGACGAATAGAGAGAGTTGGAGAAAAGAGCTACACACACTTATACGAATCAAGGAATACTTAAAATTCATGAAGTAAATCCGTCTTATTTGGACTAGAAATGTTCGTTAAGTTAGAAATTTTCATATCCACTGCCTACTTCAATATTATTTAAGAATTGAACTGCAGTGTAATGCTAATTATACTGCTTTTTTGTTATTAAAACTGTATCAGAGGATCTGTTTATTTTAAATTCCACAAGAGCGATATTTAAATCAATTATAGGTATCGTAAAAAGGGTTAGTTAGGAAAAAAATTTTTCAAGTTCTTTTCAGCTCAATTGGTTTTTATTTTTTAAACTTTTTTCTATTGTAATGACCTAAGGTTATTATAGCTCATATATTACCGGGTTGTTTTTGGTAATACTTTTATTTACAGACAGAGATTTATGAAATATTAATTTTATGTGTAGTGCGAATTATTATTATCCTTACTGAAAGTAATGTGATGAAAGATTTTCTTTTCAGTAAGAAAACTAGGCACATTTTCGGTTATAAAAAGGCATATAAATTCTATCTATTAAGTAGATAAAACATTAAAGGTAACTTAGTAAACTTTAAACATATATTCGATGATATCTAAGTATCCATCAGTATTAGCTGATAATTCTAAGTTCAACTTTGACATCCTTATTCCTTTCCATCGTCACCTGATAGAGTATGTCGCATAAATTCCAATCTGAATAGATGACACACCTTTTACTTTCTCCAAACCCATCTTCAAGCCAAATTACTTAAAAGACTTCGACCATTAATCTCTATATCTCATTTTACACGTATATATTGCGGTATATGTAATGGCATTTTATTTATTTTTAGGTGAGTAAAAACGTATACACTGTTCTGACCACTCGTTTTTATCTTGCAAAGAGAAAGTAAGTTTTTATTCTGAAATAACCAAAAAAAATCTCGTAAATTTTTGACGTATGTAAAGAGAAAGGATGTTGTTACGTTTCATAACATTTTTCCCTTCTTATTAAAGGAGTGCTATTCAAACGGAACAATAAAAGTGCGACGTGCATCGGTCTTCTCACTCGGAGCTGGGCATTTTTGATCAAAGAGACCGTCTTGAAGGGAAAATTTTTCTCTATCGCTCTATCTTCCAGTGTCCTTGTCTGACACTTGTCAGAGTTTTCTCTGGAATCAATTCCAGTTACGATACAGTGGACGTAGGGAGGAATTCAAGATGGACGAATTGATGAAAGTCACACTGAAATAGAGTGATCAGTCATTTGGGATAAATGGAATCGGAATTGCCTCTATTCACTCCACAAATAGGAACGAAAAACCATTAGGGCAACGCATTAAATAATAAATGTATTGGTAACGCAGATAAATGGAATGTGATATTTTATGGCTGCCCTTGAGAATGGTTGTATATTTCACTGGCTCCCAAACTCTCGTACTTCTTTCGTTTATGTTTTGGGAAGAGTTTGTTAAAGAGATAAATTGCGAAAGAATCTAAATTTGATTTCAAAAGTTATTGCATTTTATAGCTTGAACTTTTTGGTGCAACTCAATAATAGTTACTATGATACTATTTTAATTGTTCATTGAATGGAATGTTACTTTTCTTTTATAAAATAGCTCTATCTTAGCTTATCTACCTCATCATTGCTCGGAACATTGTTTCTATTAGAACTATTTACTTTGCTTATTTATGGGTACACTACATAGCCTAGCATATCGAGGATGTAATTGAAATATCATTGAATGTTTTAAGTGTAATACTTGACATGTTATGTGGTAATAGTTTTTAAAATGAAACAGTTGTATTTTTATGTTTACATTTATCATACGAACGGGTTGTGCTTTACTTGCAAATATAACGAAAAAATTGAAAATATTTTAATGATTTTCTGGGAAGGTGCCTGTTTGCTTAATTCCGGTGACACTGAAATTGCACTTCAGTTGAAACATGAGCTTCCGAAATTTGATAGTTCTCATTAACCTTGATATAATGTTTATGTTTAATTTTGAGTGAAAGTAGTTCCCGACATGAGGCGTTCACCCGCACCCTGGCGTTGATGCATTAGATTTCATTTGCACCTTAATGAAGTTTTCTCTGAATCGATATCTCTTGCATTTTTATTTCATGGAGTAATTCAAATTTTACGCAATTTTTACGACAGTGCAGTTTTTAAATCTATATTGTGAAAAATAATTATGAAGATTTATTAGCTAAATTATATTTTTCTTCGATACTTAGGAGTTTCTTTTATATTGTATTATAAAAGAATTGTGATATTTTAAACTCTGGAGTCTAAATTTTTTATAGAGGAATATTATTCATTAGTTCTGTATATTTGGTAACGAAATTAGCTTAGTAAACCCTTATGCTAGCATCTCGGGGGGACATTGTCTTATAAGCTAAAAGTATCCTTGATTGCTGCAACCCGCAAACACATAAGTGCATGTTTTGTTGCATAACCATCAGGCGTACCGTTTTTAGTCCCGTGTTTCTCCTAGTTACGGAAGGATTGGATGTATATCTAGCAATGTAATTTAGAGACAGTCTGTTGCAGAATTGTAATCTTCACAATGAAATTGACTTAAAAATGGATCATGGTGGTGTTCAAGCAAATAACATTTGATAGTTGTTTTGGAGTTAAAAAACAAATGATTCGTAAAAGAAGTCAACAATGCAGAAGAGAAAATTGAATCGAAATTATTTCATTATCTTTGTATTCACGTTTGTGCGCTATCAGCAAGGTTACTTAAAGAAAAGGACGATACAAATAGAGAAAAAATACCTAGAATTAAAGAGACAGTAGTGGTCATTCTTAGAACTACGTTTATATTCACTTTTCCATATATATAAGATGACTCACCATTCAAACTAGAGGTCAAAAGATGTCGGGTACCTTTGTACTTATGAACATTATCATGCAGGCTATACTTTTCTCCTATATAGGCAAATTGTATAACATTTGTTTTTAAATGAAGAATTAAATCCGAGAGACTAATCTTCTAAACGAATTCACGAAGTTTATTGCTGAAATAAGTACCGTCTTATGTATTATCATGGAATGTATATAACTCAACAACTTATTAAGTTTGAAGTTGAGGTCTGTTCAAAGTCAGAAGAATGTTACTACAAATATGAGTTATTATTTGGCAACATATACTCTTTAAGAGGACGAGAGGAATGGAATCATAAAAAGTGTAAAAAAGGAAGTAAGAAAAGAACTCGTTTGCTTTGAGAAGGATGCTACGAAGGGAATGAGGAAGGGCCCAATATGTCGAGAGAAGTTCTTCTTGGCTGTTTTCAGGAAAGCAATGGGACAGTGATGAGAAGGATAAGCAGATAATGGAGCCCTCTGAAGGTATGCTCATGGAAGAAAATGGAAGAGGGAAAAAGCTGGTAAAATATGGAAATTACCTTTTCTCAAACTACTCGTTAGGTAAAATTTTGAAGACCCATTCATGAATGCTCACAAAAACGACTTCAAACAGTGTACTCACATGGGCTATATTCACCTCTACAAACTGCTAAATTTATTCAGACTTATTCTACTTTTTAAAGCAAAGCATTAACTAATTAATGTCAAAATGTTTTAGGCCAACATATAGTCTTTGATTTATTTTGACAGTAACTAATTTATGATAATTGTTATACGTAATCACAAAACTAGGGGATGGAAGTAGTCCAATCATATATTATGGATTTATCCTTAGATTGTTTCTCCAAAATTTTATTTTTCTTTCGAACATTTAAGTTTTATAAACAGAAACTTATATTCTTTGAGTGGGATAGGTAGACCACATTATTATCCTTAGAGTGCAACCAGATAATACTACTTTGTGTTGGTGTTTTTAAACTTCCTCGAAACAGAGAAATTTAAAAAAAGAAAGTGATTTCTCAGCATTTGAATGAGTTCAATCCCAAACCTGGAAACCTGGTTAAGAAGAATTAATTAAGGAAAAAGTTAATACTATTGAAGGTTAAACTGAAAAATCATTTCTAGAAATTCTCTACAGAAGCTACTTTATTTAAGTGACATACAAAATAGCTATACGAGTTAGTTGGATGAATTTTTCCTAGAATTCGAATGAATGATAATGTAAAACCTGATTTAATTTTGAATAAACAGAATTCCATCTCATTTTTATGATTGATATATGATAGGATGAAACATTAAATAAATAAATATCCTTTGGTGATATCAACCACATAACTTTTCCATAAGCTTGATTTATTGATTTTTGCATCTCTGTTCTCATTTCATTCTTAATAAACGTCTTTCAGTAGTTTAAAAGTAAAATAATATACTTGTATGGTTTTAAATTTGAAGCATCTTCTAGCGTAAGTAGGTTCTCATATAATAGGAATCCAATTTTCTCTATATTATATGTAAAGTTCTAAATTATCACTCTTATTATAACTTCATTAATGTGTCCTAAAAAAATTGAACGTCTATACTCAATTGGCATTTTCTGTATCACTTCTATTTTTTTGTATTGAATACGCATTCCTTACCAATTTGAGATGTAATCCACTTTTTATAGAAAAAGTACTCTTTTTGGCGATATAGGACCCAGAAATATTTTACATCCTTCCTTTGTCCCATGTATTTTATTTAATGTTGTATAGAATGCGTTTGCATTAGGCCAACATTTAACTCTTTTTGTAACATAAACCTTTCAGTTTTTTTAAAGAATTACAACGAGTTTATATGCTATATATAAATCAATAAATTTGTGATAGAGTGTCTCATATTTACGAGTATTGTATGCGTTAAATATTTTATTTTGTATTTTCTATTTGTATTGTGATCTTATGTATCAATTGAATAGCAAAGGTTTATATAAATTCTTCGGCTTCCTTTGACCCTTCTTTTTTAGGAACCCTCCATTTAATATCTTCCAAAGGTCATGATACAATTTCGCCAACTTGGTTCCGTTCTGTGAGAACGAGTTGAGAGTAAATCGTTTAAGAAAAACGAATCCGACTCAAAGGAAAAGGTGGAAGAATTTTTCTTTTCACCGCATAGCAAAGTTAGGGAAGTTATTTGAATGACTTACGCATGTGCATGGCGAAACTCGGTCCACGTTACGATGGGATTATAGGGAACTTTTTCAAGTGACTCCTTAAGGAGAGATTCACCATTATTATACCTTTCCTTCGACGGCCGACAGCTTCTGAAAGAGTCGCATGATTCATCTCTCATTCACTTTTTCCTCTTCCCATAATCCTCTCCTCACAAGGCTCCCGAGAAATCGGGTTTCCGAGGGTCTGCCCCGACACCCCCCTCATCCCTAAATCAAGCTCTCTCCAAAGCAGTTTGTCGAAGGAATATGGAATTGCGTGAAGATCGAGGCTTTGAGCCTATTTAGGTACTCCGAGAGACACATTTATGTGCATGTATGTATGCATGTGCGTATGAATATATGTATGAGTATATGAATTTATGTATTTACGCGTCTCTCCGTGTATATATTGTATATACACATCCCTCGCGCCTTTTGGGCTTATTTGCATTCCTATTTATTTTCATCTAGGTTATTCGGATGGGCCGGAATGATTCATTCGCACTCGGAAAATGTTATTGCGATATCCTCGTAAAGTGAAACAATTTCATGACCGTGTGATATACGATGCTTTTTCTATTTTTCTTTCTGAGTTTATCTTATTGATTTTTCTTCCTATTTTTCTTTTCTGTGTCTAATATGTCCTATAATTCTATTCCTGATGAAAATTACAGATTTAAGACATTATATTAGTTTTAAACTTTGTTTTATTTCATGAATTGCAATATGTATTTTCTCATAAATTCTTATTTAGCTTTATTTCCTTCTTTTCTTGGTTTCGTGAGATTTGCCGTTAAGTGTTTTCCCGTTTTTTTTCTAACTAGTTTTAGTATCTATCTGTACCATTAGATATTTAACGAATTTAAACGAAATGATTTTTACAATATATAACGTAACCTATTGTATGTCAGAAGAACTTAGGAAGAAAGCCTACGAATATATTCTACTCAATATCACTATATCCCCAGTATAATATTCTCTTATAATAGAACTGAATTCTTAGCTTAACTGGCTAACATTACTAACCTTACAAACTTAACTAGAATTAATAAAAATAACTTTACAACAAAAGTATAATATGGACTATAAATTAAAGAACCAAAGATATCAACTTATGTATCTATGTACTAATTAATGTTACTGATATAGTCGGTAAATTTATTTTTCACTTCATTCTTTACGATTCTTATATGGCGTACATTTCTTAAAAATCTCTTACAATGAAAATAATTCGACTACAGCTGCTTGCGCTTTTGAAAGTGCTGGGAATAAAGCTTTCGTGCCAAGGAAAATTACTCAAGAACGAAAAGTTAATGAAGAGACTTCCTGAGAAAAAAATTCTCTGAATATTTAATAACAAGATTATTTAAGCAGAAGTGAAACTTGTTGCGTTAATTTTTAATATTCTTCGGGACGTATTTCTTGCATTTAATTCCTCAGTTTCCTTGAGAAATAATAAATGTGAAGTGAATTATGATTGCGAATGGATGAAAAAGACATTACATTAGTCATGAATGCATATAGAAAAGATTTACTTAGAGTAATCTTTTAATATTTCATCACAATGGCTTTACAGCATAGCGAGTGATGTAAAAATAGTGTTACAAGTATAGTATGTATAGTACATCTTTAACTGTTCTTCGAGATATTTAAAATTTATGCGTAAAGTATACGTAATATATCCTCCTGAATATAGTTAAGGAAAATAGACAACCATGAACCCGGTGATTATTCTCATAACATTCTAAATTATATGCTATTAATTTTTCAATGTTTTTGTCATAATTTACAATGCATATTCTAAATGGAATTTTTAAATTTATTTACAAAATGTTGTTGTTTTTTATTATGCAATCATAGCATCATATATAACTATGTCAACGTGTACTGTTGGGGTTATTGATAGACCCCACGACTTTTGCAGTGCGGTCCACGAACTCCCACACCACCTTCCCACTCACATACATCACCACAGAAAGCTAGATACCAGAAGAGATTAAATTTCCTCTCAAAATTAGCGAGGTTTGCAAAGTTTACTTCCAGGATTTTTCCTCCGCAACCAGGTACCGCAAACATTTCTCTCTACTTCACATTTCCACCACCGTCGACTAGAGTCGCCACCCTCGCACGCACGGAGGTGAAAAACGCGACTTCATGACGCGGAAAACCTCTGCTCTCGGCCGACTAAAAACGGCGGTCATTAAATATTTTTGCGCGCCATCGAATTCCTGGAAATTGGTAGACCGCAGTTAAAAAGTGTAACTTTGCGAGTCCAACAAGCACCCAATTGCTGCCCAGCGCAGGCGTATATATTGTGCATTCACGCGTCCATATGTGCCATCTATCGGGTTTTTGAAACTTTTATTTTCACTTGTAATGGACTCATCAATATGCGTCGTCGGGACGTTATCCACGATTCACTTAATAATTGATGACTCTAATCAGATGAGTCCGTTTAATTAACTGCGATTAAAATAGTCGATACGGTTTTCTAGTTGAGGATTGTTTAAAATGAAGACCGCGATATCCAAAGGCCTTTATCTGCGATGACTCCTTCGGGAGTGACTGTGAATGAAGCAATCACTCAAATGAATATCGATAATGTTTCCCAGATAATCGTTGACATCTGTTGTCTGTTTGTTGAGTGGTTAGTGTCTTTCCTATAGTTGGCAATTGGAGAAAAAAGTCTTTTGTTCAGATTACACGTTACGATAAATGTTAAACTGTAATTGGCTATATGGAGGAACTAATTTTGAAAGCAATACTATTTGTATCTCTTTTTCCTTCCTTGCCATGTTCAATCATTTGGTTTGTTTGACGAAAATGCTAATTAAAGTATCTGATAGTTGGAATAATTTTTGTATAAATCATTTAATAATATAATTGGAGAGTTCCCCATATAATTCATATGCATATCGGCCATTTATATGTAAAAAATGAAAATATATAATTAGCCAATATGCCAATAAATTATATATAATATTATTGTGGAATTTACCAAGTTCAACATTCAATTTACTATGGCTTTTCACTGAGTCACATCTTCCAATAATGAATTTCTGTATCATTTAAGTCTAATCCAGTATGGTCTCTCATTATAGCTAGCTGCTAATGACGTACGAAAAATTTTAGCATCTTAAGTTTTATTCATTTATCATTTTTTAAGTTTTAACAATAAGTTCGATCGACATTTATTTTAGGTTCTCGACATAAGAAGTAGCTCATAATTTATACATTTAAAATAGAATACTTCTTCATAATCATTTGGAAAACTTTAATTTAAACAGATTCAGGAATAAAAATTACAAAGGACCAAAAATTTTGAAAAAATTATAAATTACATCATAAAGCTCCATCCACGTATTCGAGGAAATGAAAAGTTAAGTGTTTCCATTTTATTTTCATCTGGGTTCCTGTTTCGTCGATATGGAAAATAAACAAACTACATTTCAATGCTTCAAATCCCACGCATCTCTTTCTCTCCCTACGTCATTCTGTGAATCGTGCGTCTGCGCCTTGCATCCCATGGACCACTTTCATGCGGTGGAGATTCCATTATCCCTTGCTAATTTCCCTTAAAGACTCAATCCGAAAAATATTTACCCTCACTTGGAGAGTAACGGGTTGCATTCAAATCTCATTACATCACAACTGCATCAGAGTTCCAGTGGGATTTCTTGTGGGAACAATAAAAGGTATAGATTTTACGGAAGTATTTCTGTACACACAATCATTTCACACTCTTTTAATATATTACAACTGAGCATTTGAGCTAAATATTTATGTACGTATACTATGCTATTGATCCATAATGCATTAAATATCGATGTCAATGATTTATTGCTTCGTGTCCGCAATCCATTGTCTGGTTCGTAAGATTCATAGCACGTAATTAATAATATTCAGTATATATTGATAAAAACTTTACACCAAAATATTGGTGAATAGTGAATGAATGATATTAATGTAATGAATTAAATGTTTTCAGTTATTTTCTCTCTCTTATTATTGGTAATTATTTAAAGGTATGCCAAATTATCTACATTATTTATTAAGAGAGAAGAGTTCCCACATGCGATTTTTAATTATGCTAAAATTATAAAGCACTGTCGAGACTTCAATGAATCTAAATTTTCCATCTGATTTTGGTTAAATGATCAATTATTATATTCTTTTTTCTGTTAATTCCATCTTTTAATTATACATATAGTAAGTAGTATAAGAATGTTTTTAAGTGAATGATAATTAATTGAATATTTTGATAAATAACTAATTCGTTTGACAGTATATTTTTTCGTTATATAACTATAATAAAATAGACTATTCACTTCTGGGAACTTACAGTTATCTGATTAAATTTTCATTCAGAATCTCTATCCTAATATTGTGGTGAATATTGATCCAGAGATCAAGTTTGAAAATAGCTCTATAACGCAACAGGATGATAAACGACCCTTGGCTTTCATGCCGAAATATTTTGATGAAAAACCTTTCATTTAACGCCTAAATCGTGTTGTGTTGCTCTCGTATCTCTCTTTAGTTATATATCTTTAAGAAGAACAAACAGAAGAAAAGCATGACCATGTAAAATATTGAAATTTTTATTATAATACATAATGTTAAAGTAAAACTCCTATTGAGCAGCAGTTGTTTTCTATCTAATAAAAAAGTACTAAAATAAAGTGCAGTAACTAGTAAAGAAACAGGTGTAAATCGGGAAATATAAATATTCAATTACGCTAGATATTCATATGACGAGAGAGAATAAGAGAGTTCATTGATTGAGTGAATGAGATATTAAAGACAAAAATCCTTAAAGTAGCATCTTTCTAGTGCAACCAGTATTTTGGCAATTTAATTTCAATGAGGCAAACCGCAGCATATCTATTGTGCCCACCGAAATACTGCAGGAGTGTGGAAAACTGCCTCCACTTACGTTATCGATTTAGAAATTTATGTTTTAAAACATCGCGTCTGCCGCAGTGCCGTTTCTATCGCTTAGATACGTGGCTCGCATTTAACGTATTACCACAATCAGATCCCCTTTTTCTCATTTATCTTTCCATTAATAGAAAACCCCCTTTCATTATTCGAACGCGTGAAAACGCGTGAGGAGTGGTCAACGGTGTCTCACATTCACTGCGTGTCACACCCCACGCGATTCTTCACTTTCATCCCATTGTGCCCTCTAATTGAGACATACGTAAAAGCAAGTGTCACGCCATTCAATTCCATTCATTACGATCGTTCAAAAGGGTGCATTGACAGAGGGCTATTAAACGGAGATGCGGTACGCGGCTTTCCTTGAATCGAATGGGAATATCCTCTCAATGCGAAGCGTAAATCTCTTTTTATATTTCCTGCAGGAATATGATAATTACCGGACGTGAGTCTGAAGTTACTTTGGTGGGGAAATATTCCGGATTTTTTCATGAAAGGAACTAATTATTAACACGAAAATCTTCGTTGTATATTTTTTGTGTTCTTACGAAGGGGGAGCGTAATAACACGTTTGTGACGCGTAATAAATCAAAATATTTTTTGTGCCTTTCGCATTCCAGATTATATCTTTGCCATTTTTCCATACAATTGTTTCTCGCGGGTTGAAATCAAATGTTTACTTTTTAGTGAATTTAAATTGCTTAAAATAAATGTAAATAAATAAAATACAAAATTTATCGGACTTAATTTCTATGCATATTCTAACTGTTTTGCCGGAATAATGTAACGGGATTTGAATTAGATGGAATTTTATAGTGATTACGTAAAAACAAAAATAGTTTTAAAGTTCTACAGATTAATACAAGTGATTTTCCCAATTTGGCAGTGAAATGTGTTCTTTCTACAGTCTAAATTTCCTTTCATTTGCTATGCATATTAATTTTACCAGAACTTGAAAAAATTCAATAATATATAGTCCTATTCAATATGTATTTAATTAACCATCAAATGCGTAATTACTTTATCCTTTCATGTAATAGATTAATTCTCTTCGTAGTTTAAATAATTGAAATCAATTACAACATATATTTGCAGACCTTTCTGAATAGGATAGATAATTTCTATAACCATCTTTAGTTAACGCAAGAAAGACAAAAAAAAGTTTTTACAATTGTAGGTAAGTCAGTAGAATATTAATTGATGCAATTCAAGTTTTAAATAGAAAACATTCTAATTTAAAATTAATTGAAATGTAAATAATAGGATTGTGCGTGTTTTGATTGTAGAAAAGGTCATTCTGGTCATTTCTCATTAGTAGACTTAACAATCTCTGGAACGTTTTCCTAAATAATACAATTAGAGTGTCCGATAAGAGTGGAATCATTGGCTCGCTCATTAATGGCCATTCTATGACACCATCGGCCGTCCGACACTAAATCCGCGTGCTCATAAAACAACTCCCCCTATTGAGAGATTCGCACACAGCCCTTGTACCGCCATCAAAAGGTGTGCCTCTTCAGTCTGATTTGCCGTTACTCATATCGATGACATCTTCGAAATCCTATGAACAGAAGTACGTAATGCACCCTTGGATACGATATTGTCCAAAATTTTTGATGTTCGAATACACAAAATAGCACGCATGTTCTGATCAGGTTTCACAATTTATTCTTATGCATTTGGATTCTTAGTTTTAGTGTGCACGCAATAATATCCGCCAAATTTCCTCTTGTTACTTATGGATTTTGAAAGTGAAATTAAGTTAATCTAATTGGATCTGTACGGCCGTTTATACTAATTTTGTTTTTAATGTCTTCTATTCTATCTTTATTACCACAAATTAAAATTTGTATTAATACTCTTGTCACTTAGTGGCAATCCTTAGTGGTTAACGATTCCAAATTAATTTTGAAAATATACGAAATATAAGTGGGAAAATGTATAAATGTATAGTATGATTTTCTAACATTTCAATCCCTGTAAATATAATCTAAATAAAGTATTTCGATTTCATATAAATTGACTTTTAGAAAAATGAACATTTTAAGCGAATCAAAATATATATTTTTTTAACCCTCAAATCATTCCAGATTAATATTTGTAAACATCCTCAAACTAAGGTACGTGGTTCAAGCCAACTAATAAGCTCTTCCGAAACGTAAAACTTCATATCAAAATTTGTCGTCATATAACAGTCTAGAAGGCAGCATATTTTACGGACCTGTACCCCGACTGATGCTCAGCTGCAGTAAGGAAGTGTAGATCAAAGATTCGAGTGCAAATCCGGGAGGCGTGAACGGAGAGAGGTTTTACGAAGGACAGATAAGTATCTCCCCTTCTTAATTAACTGCTTCCTTCGCTGAGACGATTTATCGAGCCTCCCTTCATTGCGACGTAAGATACAGTCCCGAACGCCCCATTAAAGTGCCGCACTTTTTCATGCCCACGGCATTATCCGCGTTAAAATCTCTCGAATCAAGTTTGACGTGGACGAATAGCTCTTAAAAATGCTGTTTATATATATTTCCAGGTTATCTGAGGTAGAAATGCGATCGTCTCACGGTAATACGTATCAAATCTGGTCTTTTACGTTTGCGTAGCAGTTAATTTTATGTGGAGACAACATTACTCTGTAAAACTCTCCTCATTTTATTGTCGGATTAAATTTTAAAGTGAAAACATTCGTGGCTTCATTTGCTCACACCACATTCCCACGCTTACGAACTCCTTCGTACATAAAATCTTACGTCGTTCCGCCCTGAACTTGAAGAGGGGAACAGGGGGAATAAATGAGAGCCCAAATTAATCCCTAACAATTAATTAAGGTTGCATTAACTTTGAATCATTCCATTATAATTAGAAACATAAACCGATTAATAGCATTTGATTATAATAATGTGGGGGCGAGCTAAGCAAGATCTCCCCCTATTGGGGAATTTTAATCTCTTTAAACTTAAGACGTCAATTAATTTAAAATTTAAATTGATGCCTTCACCGATAACTCGCCATGGTATTCGTATTACTGATAACTTTTAAATGACCTGTGATATGAATGTACAGAAATTTAGAATACAAATAAATATTATATTATTTAATCTGCCTGCTTGGAAGATTGTAACATATTGTAATATATTTTGTTTCTCATCCAATATTCGATTTCATGGAATCGAGTAGTTATAAAAAAATAAATAAAATAGATAATATATTAATACAAAGACTCTTAGGATATACTGAGCCACCATTATACACAGAAGGAAGTGTTCCCAATTCCGTAAATAATCGCACATAAACATGAGGATATATCGGAGACTCTAAAACGTTGTATGCATCATTGTAAAACGCAAACAACCGACAATCGGATCAGACCCTTTCGGATACGTCCAAATCTGATCACCACGCGATAAAACGTTCTTGTGCTGATCCTTCGCAGAGATTTTCCGTAGTGAAAGACACGGATGCAAGGTGCAACCCACAGCCAGCGAAATTAGGAGAAAGAAACCTTTCGCGTGTGGGTGGCACATGAGAGGCTGGATGTAGAACGATGTAAACTGTGCACGGAAGTAAAGTACGTGAATATTTTATGGGATCATAAGAAAGAAGGATGGAGTAGAATGATAGAGGACTCTTTACTCCTGTTCCTGCGCGATCCAGTAAACGTCTGGGATTTATATCTTCCTCAGTCTGTCCCCTCATACGCGACCCACCTACTAATGCCCACATTTGAAGAAAACTCCCGACCACGCAACACGCCCGGATTATTTCTTTTAGAGGGGCTAATTCTCGTCTATCACCTGCACGTGTTCCAGCTTATCCTTTGATTAACGCAATAGAGCGAGAATCAAAGGATAATGAGACCTAATTACTCGTTTGCTTTCTCTTCGTCCGTTCTCTAATTATCTTTATCGTCAAAGTTGTAGGGTGCGTAGAGACACTGAGTGTTGTTTTTAAAGAATCACAAACAATGCACCACAATGTTTAAGATTGGCTTTAAGAAAGGTAGCTTGTGTAGATGTATTATGCTCTTATTTTAATTGGTAGTTCATTTATTCTTAGAAATATAGTAATGAGTTTATATACTAAGGATTTATACAATTTTATATTCCAGCTTGATAAGTGCTGAGGATTACATTACTGGAAAGAGTTTTTCCTAGGACTACTGACTGAAATGTGAGGTAAGAAATTTTCATATCTCGTAATATAATTCGTTTCTTAACAATACGTGTTTCACAATTAACTAATCACATAAAGATTTAACTGCAAATTTGTGATTCCTTTTTTCTTTGTTAGACTTTATTGAATAATTTTCTTGAATTTCACGATTCAATCATAAAAAGTTGGCATACTTTTATTTACCATTTAATGTATTTTAGGAATATTTTCCCAAATTTTAAAAAAATTTATTTGGTTTACGAGGGTAAAATAATTCGTCATCAGTATTGGTTTTAATGGAAATTAGATTATATTTTTTAAAGTTATTTTATTTAAGACTTTTTCTTATGAACATAATTTAAAAATGGCATCCGTATATTCATGTCTCTTCCCAATACTTTGTATTAGTTACTCTGAAATGAAAGACTTCAGACTCAGAATTTAAATCGAGTTATCAAAGGAATTGG
The DNA here is from genome assembly GCA_020796165.1 of Pantala flavescens. Lineage (NCBI taxonomy): Eukaryota > Metazoa > Arthropoda > Insecta > Odonata > Libellulidae > Pantala > Pantala flavescens. The sequence goes on along the minus strand of CM036886.1, from coordinate 14,467,949 downwards.
AATATTATTTATCCATAATCCTTTTTTAAAAATGGTACTTTTTATTTTTAAATGAATTTTGGTTACGCTTTTAAATAAAAAATATCTCGTATAGTGCTAGTTCGTATATGCTCTAGATATATCTTAGTATTTCTGGTTTAGGCGCTTTTCTTTAATACGCCGCCTTCGGATGAATATGGAAATAGAATCTGAGGTGTCTCCAGACTGGAGATGTCTCGTAAGATGAGGATCTCCTACGCACAGAGATCTCACCTATACTTCTCTCCATTTCCTTTGACTCCCACTTCTGCCTTTACACTGAGTTTTCTTTGAAAAATGGCCTCCGATCCTCGGATTTTCTCATTTCTTCTCTACAGACGATCCCGCTTGACCTCTCTTTGAGATCTAAGGATACTGGGAGATTTAAAAATGCACCTGTTCAATACGTGTGAAATTTTGGAGATTACTTTATTTTTATTCAGAATATTCTACCGCTTGATTTTAAAAAATAAACGTCAACTTCAGGTAAATGTAAATTCCAAATTCTTTTCAATTCAAAAGCGTAAATTGAACCAATTGAATTCATTCATCTTTTCTGTTTGATTGTTCATCGTTTCTAGAATTTATTTAAAATAATACTATTAGAAAAAATAATTGGAAAGAAATTTCCATGGTAGTAGATAGAAAAACTTTATTTACAGATAGGAAGATATTTGCCCAAATTATATTAAATACGGTTCATGAAGCAATACAGATATTATTTTGATTTATTACATTCTATCTCGTACTAATTTTCGTGATCACTGAATTCCACAGGCATATAAAAAGAACTCCCAAACAGAATCTGTAATATTCAATATCTCTTTAAAAGGAATAATTCTCTCATTATTTTCCGGTGAATAAAGAGTTTTTTAGTTCTGAAATTTGTCAAATGCTCAATTGAATCGCTGTCATACAAGAAAAGAATGATAGTTAAAGCAAGAAGAGAAAATATATGGATAGAAATGAGTGAGTATTCCACCCAAATATAAAAAATATATATTAGCTTGTTAAATGATAATATCTGAGATAATAGTTAAATTTATGAGTAGCTCTACGTGTTAGTTAGTGTTTGACATAAATGTAACTCGTCATTCGGGCTATTTTCTCAATTTTATTAAAAGTTAAAAATAGCGATAAAAAAGCTTATTATTTGTCACATTAGTAATTTATGCCTAAAGCATCTTAATAAATCATTAAATCAGCATATGTTTTTGCAGATGAACAAAAATTGAACCATTACGGATGTATGGAAACAAAAGAATTCAATTTAAGCTGCTATGTATGTATTTTGCGGAAAGACAGACTCGCAAGTACGATTTGAATGTAATTCAACTCCAATTTTTGTTTCCTACTATGACATGCATATTAGAAGTTGTAAATAATGTCCACAAGAGCTTTGGGAGTCCATTAAGCCAAACGCACAATTTATAGAGCGTGTCTCTTAGAGAAACAGTTTCTGAGGACTATAAACAGATTCAGTGATAGGAAGTTCGTGTACGTAGACTAATTTTTCTAAACGCTCCATTCCAAGAGACTGATTAATAAGGATCCCTTACAAATCCTCGTGGCAGCTGTGTCAACGAATTCACGTATTTCCAGAGAAGCCCAATCAAAATTAATATTCAATAGGTATTGCGAAAGTCAATTTCGCAACAGGAAACATCACTAGCAGGATACGGAAACTTTGCCATTCTGTTTCCCTTCTCCATTTTACCCTTCAGACTTCCCAACGTTTTTCGCACGTAGAATACAACCTCCTCTTGCGAATGACTTCTTTCATTGGTTCTCTTAGACCTCTTACTTTCGTTTTCAATGACGAAATTAGCAGAGAGAACGCTTCCTCCCGAAAACAACTCAGATGTGAATGAGAGACTTTGGAGCAATGAATCACTTTTATGAATATCAAAACCTTGTTTGGCAGAGCTTCGTAAACACTCCTATATACAATTTGATGGAAAACTTGTTCTATCATAGTTATATTTCTTTTCCCTTGGGAAAAATTATATGAAAATCTTGATAAATACATGTATATTGGTTATCGAAAAGATATATATTTTCGCAGAATATATACTCTGTCTAAGTATTTTTATATAAAACTTAAAAGAAATCTTTCTGTAAAGATCTATGAGATACGGAGTAGGAATTTTAAAATACCCACTGGTCATTCTCGCGAAAGTATACATTTAAATTTAAAATGTTTTACCCATCTGTATGATATTTAGCTCCTACTACCATCAAAAGCTTGATTAATACAATATCATAGAATACTTAAGTTAAGAATAACTATACACATAAATAAATACAATAATTACATTATGAATCCCTTTTTATTACATTAAGATAAATGATATAAGTGCTGAGGATGGAGGTAGTTAAGGGAACTCGATAATACTTAGTCAACCAAATGCGTGATTGAATAAACGAATTTAAATAAGAAACCACTGTGTTATTATGGCAAGATTAAGCTGAAAAATACTCTGAGTGAATGGGTTATATTTAGTAGAAAAATACTAGAATTACTCGCGAGATAATGCTTCATTGACTTTTAATTTGTTGACTTAGCTCTCCCAAATTACGATGTACTTTCGATGTTTCGTAAATCAACAACACTATTCAATCCATTTTTGAAGATTCCTCTTTAGCATCTCCGAAGTAGAGAAGCATAAAATTCTCTTTTTATTCATACTTAAAAGCTCCCCACGTAGGAGTGATAACAGATATGTATGGAATTTCGAAGTTCGATCCTAAAACGTAAATAATTAAAGAAGCGGCCTCCTTTCTAAGGAAAGGCATTATATTCTTCTATCCCTAATTTTCCACTTTAATGAATGATTAATCAAGTGAGAAATTGATATAACCCGAGAGTTCTTTCCGAGCACTTCTTTCCGTTTCCTACTTTCTCTCCAATTGGACACTTTTCCCCTTTTATTACATGCACTCCCATTTCCTCCTTCAACCCTTTTTCGACCCTATTTTAGTTATTCTTCTCTTCTTTCCAAAGCCCTACTACTTTCCCTCCCTCAGGCCTTCTGTGGCCAATTTACCTCCTCAATTGCCATCTACCTCTCTATCCAACTCCAGCCCTAGATTGGCTCCGTCTTGTCTTTATATCACGTTTACAATAATTTCTCACTGTGCTTTTTATTTATATAATGATAGTAAACTCTGCATAAATAAGTGGTTAAAGATATAAATAAAAACACGTGTATATATTCTCTTATATTCTTCATAAGACCTTAATTTAGATCATTATGTTTAAAATACTCGATAATTTGTTATAACCACAAGTTTTAAACTCGCACTATACATTTAATTGTACAATTTTTGTGAAACTCACTAAAGAAGTTAATAATAATACGTAGTATCAAATTAACATGCTGAAGCGTTCTTTTGTATTACGGATTTAGTACTATGAATCTCAGAAGTAAATAACTCTTAGTATTTCTACAAAATGTTCATTTAAGTTCCAACAAACATTTTGTGGATAATGCTAAGTATTCTTTTCCTCATGTTTAAGATACTTGATAATTTAATTACAAGTTTTGAACTCGTACTATACTTTTTAAAGTACAATTTTTGTGAAACTCATTAAGGTAGTTAATAATAATACGTAGTATAAAATCGACATGCTTAAGCGCTCCTTTGCATTACGGATATAGAATCTCAGAAGAAAATAACTCTTACAAAATGTTGTTTTAGGTTCCAACAAATTTATTTTGCAGAAAATGCTAAGTGTTCTTTTCCCCTGAAATATAATAAATCGCGTTCTAGGTACCGTATCCGATATCCGAATCAGTCAAAACGTAGGTAGTATTTTTGGTACTTCTTAGTCCCAATTTAGCCGATATTTTCCTCCTCGATGCATTGAAACTTCACTTCTACATCAAGTTCAGTGAATTATTGAATTTGCGGCGCTCACGATCTTCTTCTTCTTTCACTCTCGTCTGTTTGTCTTTCTGCGTCGGGATAACTTCCCCTCCCCACTTCCGTTCCTCTCTTTGCCTATTACTGCCCTCCCCTCTCCTCAAAGTACCGCAGAGTTCCGCCCCAACTACTCTTTCCCAATCGAATCCTTTTTTCTTTTAGTTAACGAGAGGAAAAAGGCCTTCTTCGGATGGAAGACGTGAAATTTTTTCGATGCGGTGTGCGAAGCGATTTCCATGAGTGAAAGGGTAGATTGAATGGAGAATAAAATATATATGGACCGAAATGAGCGGATGAGGGGAAATGACGGAAGCAGAAAAATCGATGGACCCAATGAAGCTAATCGTGGATAATACACGGTGGACGGAGAGAAATTACCAACTTCTTCTGCGTATGAAAGGAAATCAAAACTCTGAATCTGACCTCTGGAGGAATTGTGGGCTTAAGATAATGAAGTAGAGAATTGTGCCGGGTCTTCGAAGAATTAGCGGGTTTATTAAATTGAGGAGATTTTTGTGAAATACGGAATTTATCCTTACATTTATTCTTTTTTTCTATATTTATTCATAGATTATTATACATCCTTCCATTCCTTTTTGGTCAAAAATTACAGAACCATAAAATAAGTAATCTTTTAGAAATAACCGTTATCTAAAATAATTTTAATCGTTGATCTAAAATTATTTTCATCATTACTATTGAACAATGACGACTATACTTATGAGAATGATTTAACGGATTTTTCTTCTGATTATCTGCAATTATATCCTCTAAAAAACCATTTCATTGCGTTTGAAAGTACTTTATTGAATTTGATATTCTTTATTATTCATCCTACTTTAATAGTCATACCAAACTACAAAATATTAGTTTCGAAGTCCAAATAGTTGATACTAGAGAGCAGGAAACCTTTAAATTGGTGTCATTATTATATTGTTTATAAATAACAAACTTAATATGGTTATATAAAAACTATATTTTTATAGTTCATGAAGTTTAAATTAGTATCATTATTGTATGTATACTTGTATTATAGATGTATATTTTCAAACATTAATATCGTTAGTTATGAATTATTAATACCGGATGAACTGTATACTGGAGACTATATTGGTAACTGAATATTGGAGAGGTAATTTTTATTCAATTTTAGGTATAAACTGAGAATAAATAAAATATGTATTGTTTTTTGTAAATGCTTATTAAAAAAGATATATTTGGATACAGTTTCAAAGTAGGCAGCGCAGAGATGGAAATGAAAATATCAGATGGAAGCTATTGACACGGAATAAAATTCTCTCAAACTTTGTATTTACTTCGCTGGACTTTATTAAAATCTGGAGGCAGCCTATGTAGTAGCAATGGTGGAAAAATATGAATCCCATCCATTTTATTTCAATGGCTCTTCAGTTGAACGCTTTCAAACGTAATCAAAGGATTATGAATGAACTTGCTTCTAGTTATTCCTACAAAGAGTCGAGAACAAGCGTATCTATGAAAGCTAATGAGTATTAACTTACTCAAAAGGTACTCAGGATATGTGAGCTATTAGCTTTTAAATACTGTTATCTAATATATCGGAGAAAAAGGTGCGAGTTCTTTTCAATTACTATTTATGAGTTATTTTCGATATATATTTTTATCCATCAAATAACTCAAAGCATTTAAAGTCAATTAAATTAATACTGAAATAAATTTTATATCCTTATATGTATAAGAATTTAATAAACTATCATATGAAAATAATTTCCTATAATACGGAAGTCCTGGATGTTAATTGATTGTTTTCCTCTACATTAGATATTATTCCTCTGAATAATAAGGCATTTGAACATCACACAACCATGTGTATATATCTAATAGTAAAGGTACGATGGCCATATAAATTAATGAAATGATCGAAAAAGATAAAGTATATTATGTAATTTACATTATTATACGACTTCAGGAATAATTCTTTGCTTTGACAGTTTAATTGTTCAGAACCTTGGAATATGCTAGACACTTTTAAATTTGTGTGAAGAAGTGTTATTCAGTTAAACAGTTGCCATCTATAGTACTATCTTTATAGAAGAATTGAAAGTTCTAGCTCATGCTATTTCAGTTGTATACATTAATTACTAAGGAGAGATTGAGATTAAGATGAAGCCTCTTTCTGAAAATGAATGGCTTAATTCTTCAATGGCGTTAGCTGATACGGGATAATGTCCTCTTAAATGTATTTAAATTCCATCGATCAGTGAAACTCAATTGTTATTAGAAATCTGGGGCCTCTTGATTAAGATTAAAGATCACATTATCATTATCCGATTCAAGGTTACTAATTTAAAAGTTCTCATGCTGCTTGGAAGCTTAAATAATACAAATGAACATATCCTTAGATATACATTTTGGAGCTTAAGATAATAGTATTTTGATTAACAATTGATGAGATGAATGAATTCGTATCTTGTTTATTCACAGTTGCGGAATTCTATGTACTAGAAAATAACAAATATAGAAATAAAAGACATAACGTTGTTTATATAAAGAACTTGAACCAAATCTGACAATATCAATGTCTGCAATGTCAGATGTGATCTTTTATTAAAGAAAATCCGTAACATACGTATCGCAAGTTCTATATTTAGTAACAGCAATTCGCGAAGTAACATTCACAGCGATTGCATTTGGAATTCATATCGCGATCAAAACAACCCTTTCTCCGAATTTTGTATCACATTGTTACTTTGATTCCGAGTGGGAAAAATCGGCTGCGAAGGGAGTGGAATGCTTTAGCAAAACCACTCTTCCGTGTCCAAGGAATTCGCCTCGGGGCTTAACCTAGAGGCGTCGCTTTGGTATGAAGTGGGAATGCAGAGGCGTAAGTAAAGGTAATTGAACGGGGGAAGGAAGAGCGTTCAAAATGGTAGAGAAAGAGATTTGCCGATAAAACAAGGGAGAAATCCCCGTGAGAAGCATTTCTAAGTTTTAAGCCTGTTCCTATGGAAGTGGCGGAGAAGGTGATTGGCTCGAAAAAGACGTAGATGGCGCCAGTATTTTGAATTACGTCTCATTCTGGAGACTGGATTTCGGGGTTTTGTGGTGCCACAGATTTATGGGGTCAAAGCCTATTGATTTAAGCCGTCTTAAGTATTAGGAATAACTTTATTGTCGGAATGCTTGTCCATCTATAACTAGTTTGCTTGCATAATGTATTCAAGTTAATAAAAAATACGTCTATAAAATAAAAGAGCAACAAAAACAGCATTTTCTTGACAAGCAAGTCCACATATATATATAAACATACAGGCCACTTTATATCAATCAACATCAAGAAATTTTTTCAGGTTTATTTTACGTCATTTGAATGCTCATTATTTATATTTATTAACTTGAAATATCTATACCTAACAAGTTTCTTCCCATCCTTAATGGTACTTGAATCGTAACTAAAAGATAAGTTTTTTATTGAAGTATTTTCTCATTGAATAATAACAATAATTTACTGTTATTAGGATTAGAAGCTGGATACAGACTGATAAGTATTCTCCTCTATTCATCCCTGAAAAATTGTCATAAAAATATGTTTGATAATAACAGAGTAAATAAACATACGGAAATTAAAATGGAGTACCTCAATTAGTCGTTCCAATGTATTTAAGTGATTTATCCAAAACAAAAATTAACTGTTCAATAATGATCTTACGTGTTTTGTTAATGTTTACATCTACTTTTTTTATAATTTTAGAAGTATTAATTCTTTATCTTAAGCGTTTTTTGTAGACTATTTTCATTAAACTATAAGATTTTTCGGACTAAACCCCTTGGTTGGGATAGAAATTAAAGATAAGACTCTCTGATACGTTATCATAGCATTCTTCACGTCATTAGAAGGCAGTAGCAAAAACCTGGCTTCTCGAGCGAACAGTCGATGCTGTGTCGGAGGAATACTTAAGAATACAAAAGCACTTCATCGGTATGTATATTCGTGCATAAAATTTATCGTCAGAGGGCAATAAAGAGCAAATCGTTCTCTCCATCAAATGTAACTGCGAGCAACGACGTCTTTCAGCGGATTTTGATGACAAGTGACACATGTAACGGTTGCTCGACAGTTGCCATCGATTAAGTAGCTCAGGTGTAACAAGTGTAGAACATAAAGAGGAACGACGCGTACAACTAACGAATCCGTGTATCCTCGAGGACATCTTTGGTGCCGAAAAACAATTTCACATTCCCGTATTCAATGGAGACGCGGAGATTTAATACGGAGGAAGATAAGCGATCGCGTTCTACCATCTTTTTTTTTTAAAGGAGCCCTTTTAACGGTTTAAAAATCCACTTTGCAATATGTGCGGCGAGATAACGTTTACGGCAACACTTTTCATCTCTATCTAGATCTTGGGTTTTCGCTTTGAACCAACCAACAGAGGCCGGAATAGGATTTCGACGTGCCCATTATCGTAAGCATATATTGCCATAGTAAATTTGTATCAAATCTAAGAAAGGTTAACTTTTCAATATAACTAGTAAAACAACAGAAGTTTTGTGTCTATTTTGAAAGAAACGTAATGAAAATGTCTGTTTTTGATCTATTTAAAGGTTTTCTTCTTCTTCATTTCTTCGTAATTTAAACCGGTTGAGTCTCGGGTAATGAATGAACTTAGTAGTATCATCGCAACGGTATTACGTGATTGTTACGATATTTAATATAGGAATACTTAATACTCCGAAACTTTTGTTATTTATATGAAATTATAATGAAATGAATTTCTACTGTTTCAAAAGAAAGTAAGTCTATGAGTCACAGTATAATTCTACTATCATAACGAAATAAAAGATGAAAATGATGTGGGCACTGAATAAAATGTAATTGAATTTATTCACCAATCATAGTTCTGGTTCAAAAAAGACCATTGAGTTTTCTACATCAGACTCCCAATAATATCTTATCAGTTACTTTTTAAGTCCGTTGTGATGAAAAAGAAATTTCTTATTTTTCTATAGATTTTGTTGAAAGAGAAAATTTACACTTGATAACCTATAACACGTAATCAATAAAAAATGTTTTGAAAAGCGTTAAAGTGTGTTAGATATATTTCTCCATTTATAAATACACATATAGGTATTATTTATCAATATATTTCATATGACTGCACTGAAAGGCCTATTTTATTCATACAGTAAGCTTATAGTGAAGATTAATTTATGATTCAAAGGAGAGAAAATAAAATTTTTGTTTTCCCTCGCTATACTCTTACTTAATGACTCGTTGGTTACTAATGAGGTTTCTGTTCCGGACAAGACAAATGCTTTATTCACTCGTTCATTAAACGAAGAACGATAACTTTCACATTATTAAAAATTTGGATCGTGCTCTTTTTTATATTGCGAGATACGAAAGGATATATAATAAACTCATAACATTCCGTAACATGCATTTATGGAATTTAACAACTCGGGATAACCCCGCAGTATCGCATTATTTTCCGGGATCCGTTCATAGAGTCGCGTAACCCTTCTCCCGAGTAACGGCTCCTTAATTATTTTGCAATCTCGCGCCGTATTAACTGACCCGAGTTTTATCGTTCCCTTTGACGAGGCAAAGGGCAGAAATCCAAGGGTTCGCTTTCATTTGGAAGCTCAAACGGAAAGTTGTCCACCAAACGACTGAGTGATGTAGTGGCCCCTTTGTCGCCCTTTTCACAGGGACGGATATAAATGGCCGTTGCCGCGGTTTTTCCACGACGACTTCTATTATTGGCGACAAACGTGACGCCAATTTCCGAGATGATTTCTCGCTTTCACACAACGAATCGGAAATCACGTTCATTACGAAAACCGTTTTTAATTGAACTTGAAAGAGAGTAATGAGCCAGAAGGTTTAAAATATTTGTATCTCAAGCGCCGATGAAATCCTGTAATGCTTGGCTACTAAAGCTGATTTTAAACTTGAAAAAATTATATTGTTATAAAATATTAACAAAGCATATATATATATATATATATATATATATAGATACCAGTTTTGGCTGGATAATTATTTTAATATCTCCCTTACGTTTTAATATTCGAAAGGTTTTTCCCCCTTCAATAACGTTTCTTTTGAAGTTTTTACTTGTGTTTTGACTGGATGGCTGAATGAAACAGTTTACAATGTGTTTTTAAACACATTAATGTAATTCCTTTTAACTCATTTTCCTATTTCAACTCTTGCCTTCTAATTGCGTTTAATTTTCATTAAATCACCCAATACCCCTCTTTTTAGACTTAAACAACTTGCCTTATTCCTTACTAACTTTAACTAGTCCATGTTACGCGATCTATGTGCAGTTCTATTGTCCAACTTATTCTTTTATCAAATCATTTTGATTTCTATCGATCTTCATTATTGGCAAAATGTAATTGACCAAGAATTTAACCTTAACTTCTGAATTTGCACATCAAGTACCTCTTTTATTTTTTTATTATTTCCCTATCCATCCTTGTCCTCTCCAGTTCAACCAGCCAAACAAATTAAACAAAGCGAATGAAGTACACGCTAAGATCACATTGCTACAGATCTGCTCCGATTGAATGCAAAGTTTTTTTCCTTCTATGATGACCTCAGTTCCAGATGCTTATATACATTACGTAGTCAATATCATTTAACACAAGGTATTTATACTTGTATTGATAATGAAACAGACAGATTCCATATATTCAGATTAATTGTTTCTATGAAACATTACGGAATATTAAATATAAACTTAATTTGCAGCTGCAAACTTTTGGGTAAGGAAATTACTTTTTTTAATCAAATCCAAGGTACAAGGACTTTAAAAAAGTGTAGTGCATAAGCGGCATTTTCTTCTGACGAAACAACGTTTCTACTGCCCAGGATTCTAAGAGGTACCGACTGTACAAAGCGGCATTAAGACCGTTTTAAGTATACGCAAGGGAAAGGGATAAGGTGGACTCGGTGGGGGAAAATATTGCACGGAATAAAATCATGAAATAAAGAAGGTTAAAAAAGTCTGTCTGGACTGGGACTTGAACCCATATCTCCCAGTTGACGGTCGCTTTAACGAACTCCTTTGTGTATACTGTCAATTTCTCATGGAATTCTCAAACCTCTATCATTGTTAGCATTAGCAAAATTATTATTAATAATAAATGGCATTACTCCTGTCATATACGTACCTTTATGGGGAATATGAAGTTTAAAATACGTCTATAAAAATAGACGTATATACGAAGATAATTGAATTAAAGCGATGTTCAAATTAAATGATACAATCTGTACAAAATGAATCGAGAATAATGAATTTAAATTACCCGCATTTTTCATCTCATGGTTGTATTTAATCTATCTTCACAGTCCAGCTCTTTCGGCGATTTATGAATGATAATCTAGCGCAGTTTTCTTTTGTGTCCGCGCAAGCATTAGTGGCCATTTACTTGAAAATGCTTAGGAAGACTACTGTATTCATCCGTTCTCAGATAATGCCGCTTCTTTTGATCTTCGCCCACTTTAGCGATCTGAGGAAGCCATTCGTCAAAGCTGTCGTTCCCCAGCTCCGTTATTATTTTACGAAACGGGAAAATTTACGCCGTCGTGATGCGCCACTGATTACTACGAAAAGACGAGCTGCTCTTAAGCGTCTTTCACATTTATCATTTTATTCCCGGGATTAAATAGGGAGCGCAAAATAACTGTTGCAGAGCGGGAGTTATAAAGAAGGGTAATGGCGTTTCGGTTAACGATATCTTAGTGACCGCGTGACAGTTAAACTCGTGTTACTGCTCCGTTGACATTAAGTGGCCGTTATTAATGCGAGTCCCCGCTTTCGTCATTAGATACGATATATATTACTAAAGTGCAATTAAGGTTCTCTACGTGGCTTAAATGGTATTACTTTAAAGTATTTAATTTAATATTGCGTGTATATATGACATCTATGAATCATATATGTATTCATGTATACATACAGATACATAAATTGTACAACACATGATTATTGTTTTTTACGTATTTATATGTTTAGCTCAGAAAAAAAATTAATTACGAAAAGTTTTCCTTATTGTATTGTCATTAAGTATTTTCTGATATTTTATCGTAAAATTTACCTTAAAATTTTCACATTCATTTCTACAGCTGTGTAATTCAACTTATTATCTCATAGAATTGAAATATGCCCATAAAAGTTCTTCTCGAATGTGAGAATTGTTGATAATAACGATGCGGATCAATATGGAATCACTAAGTTCCGATAAAATTCGATTCTCAGAACCACTTTTAAGGAAAACGGAATTTCTCTTCCACAATATACGCAAACGTGCTCTCTAAGAAATCTCGATTCTCCGGAATTCGTAAGCAGCGTGAATTCCTCCACGTGATCAAAACTTATTATAGCCAATTTTAAACGCCCAACAACCAACTATTCTTACTGCCGAATTCCTGGCTTTAATTTCCACCATAAGCAAACTCGGTAGGAATTACGTCTCAACAATTACTTACTTCCCATCATTGTTTAAAGTCGAACAATTTTTAATCGAATTCCAGCGTAACAAAACTTTTAATTTTTTTTTAAATCCTCTATTGTTTAAAGGATTCTAAAAATACTTTGTTGATGTTCAAAAAACGAAATTCTCGTCCTTTTGTAAAAAATTTCACCTCAGCTATTCGCAGAGGAATTATTTAAGCCAAGTATATTAAATTGCGGCCCTTACATACTTCAACTACTGTCGAGAAACTTTCCTACGATAATTAATGTCAAAAATATTTCAACCGGAATGTCAGGCTCAAGACACGCACCCCTGAGATTTTGCCTCGAGCGATGATTTTAAAGAAGATGTGTTGAGGCTGCGAAAAAAGGGGACTTAACTAGTTGCTCCGTCAGAGGTTCTCTTAGAAGAGACGAATATTCGTAAAATTAAAGAGTGGTTCTTTCCGAAAGAGAAAAAACAAGGATCGTATTATAGATACGAGAAGGAAAGGTATGCGCAAATACATCGAAGAGGCGTATTCTGGGCTCTCGAGCAGTAATATTACAATACATTTATCTTAAGAACTGATACTGAAGATAGAGAAGAAGCTTATTTGATGAATAAGGGTTCTAAGGATTTGAGTATCAATGTATTGAAACTTAATAATTAACAGCGGAATTGTTGCTGAAATAATATTTATTCGTTAAAAGTGACCATTCAATCATCCTGTACGATATACGTGTATATTATCGTATACCATTACTAATATTTATTTTATAATTAGATTACAGAACATTGCATGTATTATAGCTTCAATTATTACTTATTGTGAAAATATTCAATTTCATTTAGGATTAACATTTTATATAAATCAGATACATCTATATTTTAGTTATTGAATCTAAGAAATATTTTCCGACTAATTCTAAGCTGTTCAAATGTGTGCCATCCCTGTTTTATCTGATTTGACGGATATTATGATCGGATGAATTTTAATTTAGGAAAAATTTGCATATTATTCGTCATATTAATAACTCTAGGTAAGTGTATACTTGTTGTAGTTACAAACAGTATTTTAACGATATAGCTGATGACGTAAATTCATTTTTTAAAGAAGAATGCTTTTAAATAAGAGATAATATTCTGCATTCATCATTATTTATTCAAGATGCATTTATTCAAATTTATTTTCATGCATTCTTCATAAGAATTATTTTACTTTTCAAGCATTCTGTACTCAAGCGGTGAATTAAAGAGTTTTATTAACAACATTCACGATGTATCCTACCTGCATTGAAATTAGATAATAAAATGAAGGTGAAATGAAGAGGTGAAGAGCAACTACTGATCCAATCCAACGATACACCATCCATGTTTGCAGTAGTATTTTGAGAAGGAAGTTCTGTTACGTGAAACTGATTTGTTTCCCTAGAGTTTCTCTATCAGACGCTGAAATTAGAGAGTCTTCCAAACAACTTTGCAGACGGATCAATCGATCAGCTAATCATTAAAGGCATGATACTCATCCACAAACGGATATAAGTTCCAAGTATGCGCTATACATGGAAAGAGAAAGCCCATATATCACTCCAGAATGATGATACGATCAAACGTATTTAAAATTGTGTTTTGTGAACTCTTGTATCATTTTAATGTGTTTATAAGTTGAAATTATACTTTAAAACACCAGCTAAACGTATAATGCAATCTTATTTTTGATATAATACAGGAATTTCTGTATTCTATACACAATAATAACAAGATAAAATAACACGTATCCAAGGTAGTATTTACCTTATTTAATTCTGATCTCATAAAATTGAATTATATTCATTACTTTGTAACTCAGCCTTTTTGTATATGCCAAAGTATTCTCCTTTCATCAAAATATCATACAGAAGATCCATATGTTTGCAAAGGAATATCGAAATGGATGCTATCCTCCACACAAAAATAAGAGTTCAATATAATTAGGTCACTTCTCAAACATATTTATTTTCTTTACGGTTTAATTAGTAGGATACAAAATTTAAAGCAGCTACGTAAACTTTTCGTTCGAAAATTTCGAAATTATAAATTGCTAAAATAACTTGTGAGTGATAGTTTTATTTGTTCTACTAAATCTTCTCAAGGTATCAAAATCGTGTGTAAAAATTCCCTGTTCATAAAATTGAAAGTCTAGTTCTTATCTTGTCCACCAATGGATTGGATTCAGAAGTACTAGTACATAATAGTGCTTCTAATGATGCGGGAAATTAACTTCCTCGTAATAGATACTAACTATAATTAACCTAAGTGGAGTATGAATCCTATCTGGGTTGATTCAATCTCCTCTGTTTACTAAAGGTCACCTCTAGCTCCATTCCATTCGGAAGGTATAATACCCAATCGGAATTAGCACGAGAGGTCATAAAGAAATTTCATAAATTTATAAATAAATTTTCTATTGGGATATTTACAATGAAGTTTGTGAAAGCTAGGATATTAAGTTCATTATAATGATGTTATTTGCAAATAATTGAAAAGGATAATAGATAATTATTTATATATTTTCTTTTGGAATGCTTAACGTACGAGATAGGATAATGTTTCCATCTAGTATTTTAATTTTTGAGATCTTTATCTTAAATCGAGGATTTTATATATACACGAAACCATCTTCTGAAACAATTTAGGAAACAACATACATCCATTACAAATACACATCCTTATATAACTTAAGTGGTCTTAAACAGCGAACTATTTTTTTGTTTCGCATGTGGTTTGTAATAGAACCTCCCATTTCCTCAAACGCGTTATCCTGAATCAATGCCCCTCTTAAGAAGCTACGAAATAGGACCTCAGGAAACCAACTACACGGTTGGAGAAACGTCATCACCACTCCGAATGACCGCTACAGTTCTGAAAGAGACTTTCAGCATGAATTCTTTGAGAAGGAAAAGCCTTCAATCAAGCTGCGAAATAGTTCAATCGCCTTGACTTCATCTCCTTGAATTTGGCAGTTTTAAACGTGTTACGTAGATGTTAGAGATCAATTTTCTATTCCTTGATTTATTGTAGATAGCAATACTTAAAACAGTGAATGATTTTCAGTCGCGTGAATTATTTTTTATGTAACATAAAGACAAGAAAATATCGAGAATATCGTTCAACGGAATATTTACCTCTGAAATCCATATTATAGAACATTTATTGAAGACTTATACGCATATATACATATACGTAAATAAAAAATAATTGCAAGTGCTAAGACTGCTTAAATTTCTCGTGAAATATGGACGTAACCGAGATTCCACGAATAGAAGTTCCACTCAAAGTAATGGAAAGGAAACATTCGGTCATTCGAAGGAAGTTCTCCAGATATCGATAGGTATGGCGTTAGCAACAATGACGGGTGGCAACAATGGATGACAATTATCGAGCGGAAGACGCTGTCCAGATAAGAAACATTGAAGGGAGATGGAGTAGCAAACATTTGTTCCCCTCAGTTTGTGAAGGATAGTTAAAGTGCGATTAAGGGTGCGGGGGACATGGCGTTCTGTCGATCTTCGCCGGTGACGAGAAGAAACCGGATATGTGAGAAGACGTAGGGAAAGGAGAGCGTGATTAGATAAAATCAGGAGAAGATGCGGACCTTTGAAGGCGACCTATCCAGCTGCCTTAACAGCTTTAATCTTTCGCGATATAGTTTTTACCATCCTCTCTCCTTGTTAACTGAAGCATTTATCATAGAATTTGCTGTGCTCCGTTGAGTATCTCTCGTTAAGTTTAATCGTAAATTAGTTTTTGTGATGTTTACTTCCACTAATAAATTTATTATCGGTGGAACATCATTTTATTTCACATTTTCAGTTATGTCCTTAACTTTAGTCATATGTCTACACTGTATTGTTTTCCATTCCTCTTTTTAAACCTTTGGATACAGTGTTCCATATCTCTTCGTTTCGTTTGCAGAATATGTGTTCTTTTTCATGTAATACCGAGTTTTAACTTCCATAGGAAAGGGCTCAGTTAGGATTCATCGGTTAAATAATTACCCATTCAGTTCCATGGTGCTTCAATCAAGCTTAATTACTTTGTTTACATCATTAATCATTCTGTTTTCTCCTGTTGCTACTATTCGTCCGAAGTAATTATTTTTATCGGTAAATTTATCCAGAAGTGTTCCAGTAAATTTTATCGATTTTTGAGTAGTAAAAGAAATATTCATTCCCCATTCCCTCTTTTTTCATTCAGTTGGTCCTTAGAACTATTTCTTTTTTATATAAAGATCACAATGTATATTAAAAACCTACATGTACGTTATTTCTATAATTAATGAATTTTAATTGATTATTTTCTGCAATTAATGAGCGTATACTCTTTTTGATTTTTAATATTTATTGAGATGAATTTTCATTTTATCCATAATCGAATATAGCGTATTGCAACTTGGTTATTTTGATGACCTCACAGTAATAAATGACGAGGTCAAATTAATTGCAGCGGTCTGGCTATCCACAAATCAAATCAACTCCAGAGAATTGAACTGGCAAAAAAGCCATGAAAAACTACTCAAGTGAAGAAAGTGAATCTCAACCAAGAAATGCCGGTTGTAATATGACAGCGAAGCACAAAAACGCGTAAATGAAATATTGAAGTGAAAGGTTTTGGAAGTGCTTTTACGAATCCGTATTTGAGGAAAAAGAAATTTCAATCAAAATATCATCGAAAAGCTGACAAAGGATAGGAAAGGACTTTGTGTTCAATTTGTCATTTTTCACGTGACAAGATTTTAAATTGATAATAAATGTTGCTAATCAATTCGCTACAAATTTAATTTCGGATGGATCTTATTGTCAATTTAGCAAAAGGACTTTTTCCGTCTATGATAAGGGTATTCATTCGATTATTATATTTTTCGCACCATTCAAATGAGCAAATCGTTCTACTTAAAAATTATTCAGTGGTGAGAGAGTAATGTTTCACATAGTCAAAAAATATATCAATTCCAATGTTGTTTATTACAAAACTTTGATATGGGAAAAGGAAACGATAAAAAATGTAATTTTAGTCAATATCTCTCCTTCATTTAGATTATTACCAGTATTAGGTGGTCTAAGCAAAAATTAAATTTGAAATAAAATTTGAATCCAGATTTTGCGATTTTCTCATGAAATTCTTTCCTAAATCCATTCGTCGTAAATATATTTGGTAAAATAAATTTTTATTAAATAATCATACTCATCTATTACATCATCATATTCTACTCATTTATTACATAAACATAATAGCCATAAACATGTCTCATTAATAACATTCTGATACGCTTTTATCAAATCTTATTAATCTTCATGAACATAATTGTTTCAGGTACGTCACAAAATATATTAGAAGAAAAATATTGGAATACTATAATCACATATGGGTGAATATTTCAATACAAGTTCTGCGATGGAATTTTTTCTCAGATCTTCATCTACCCACAATGAAAGGGTTTTTGGTTCGACTGCTATTTTGGAAAATACTTAATGATGGAAATGTTAAAATTAATATTGAAATATAATAATACGTGGTAGTCTACAATCTTTGAAATTGTATTCTTATGCTCGACTAGAACTAGAGACTAGAAGCCTCAACGAAGCCTTATTAAATGATACATAAATATAGATAAAATATTTCCACCGGATACCGTACATCTAAGAATTATTGAGTTAATCATTTTATATTCATTATTATAGAAGAAGTAATAACTAATTTCTCTAACTTTAAAGCATGATAATATTTTATTTTTAAATGCAAAATTTTCTGAGGAGGGGAATAAATTAAAATTTCGAAAAATTCGTGTGCAGCTCTTCAAACCACGCCGTCTTTAGTTTGGATCTGAAAATTACAGAAGTAGACTTTCCTCGAAGATTATTGCTTTCCAACATAGGAAGAGTTTCGTTAGCAGAATAAAAATCCCGGAATCCCTTCAGCGTCGACTAAAACTTTACGGGAAAGAACTTTTGGAAGCAACAAAATAAAATCTCGTTCAACGAATTTTCCACCAACAGCCAACTTTTTCTCTCTAGCCTAGCACGCATCTTCTTTTCAAACCCTTTTACCCATAACTCTTTTGCATTATTATGAATCATTTAAAGATCAAAAGTCAGTGGAGCATAGTATGCGCTTTTTTAGATAAAAGCTTACGATAAATTAACGATCAAAAATGGCAATACTGTAAAATTCACAGTTTTCACTGTTAACCTAATCTTTAACGAAGTTTTAGTTATAATAGTAAATATACTGATATAGAAAGCATAAATGAGATAATTTGATGTATTTCTCTGTGATAAAATCAACTATTCTAGATCTTTAAAATGACCTTCAGTTTGTATTTTAATAAAGAATAAGCTGATAGTGAACTCAATACATCATTTCGATTCCGGTTTCACATAATTTAATATATATAGGAATGTAAACTTTTCACATCGGACCAATCAGAAAAAAATTGTACATTTCGCTAGGCTATTATTAAATATCGATAGCTTCTATTCATACGTACATGAAAGCTTTTATCCATTTCAATTATAACTACAACGTATAATCTTCTTAAAATCAAGCAATATTTATAACTCTAGTCACAAAAATATATCAAATATAAATTGAATATGTAAATTTCGTTCTTTTAATTTTAAAATTCAATTCCGTGCTTTTGAATAATAACAAAGCGAACAGATATCAAATTGGAAGCATCTCAACGAAAAATTAAATTGGCGTTAAATGAATTCGATGGATTGCTTCTTTAGTGACTTGTTGTTTTGATCGCGAAATCGAAATGTCACAACGGTAACAAACTGGAAAGCGTTGTCAACCGACGTCACACTCCTGATGGATCACTGACAACCTTTGTTTATTGAGAATATCGACGGAAACCTTATCGATCCGATTAAATCGAGCGTAAAAAATAAATTGGCCGAATTCGCAAAGGATTCGCAGTTCGCGAGTGAAGACCCAAAATGCAATAAACCGTGGTATATCCCGCGAAGATATTTTCACGGCTGCAGACGTATCGGGAGGACCATGAATTGTTACGAAGCCCTCGATAACTCTAAAATGAAGCATTCTGCACCAGTCGAAAGTAATTTGGCCGTATCCATCATCGAGGGGGAAGCCATTGCGAGCAATTTTATCATGGATGCCTCTGGGACTAAGCATTGTGCTCGATGTTTGAAGCGAAAATTGTTTTATCAGGGGGTACGGATTAGCCACTTTAACTCCACGCGACTGAGGCGCCGCCGCACGCAAAACGGCGATTTATGAAAGCTGTTTATCCCTTAAGGGGATCCGACGATATTTTTCAATTGCACTCGCCTCTTCCAAATGCAAATCGTAGTCCTTTTTATACCGCGTCGATAAAAGCGATGTTTTTCGCCTCTTTTAATACGCATCCCGTTATTCCTTTTGATGATGAAAAAAAGCGATTCGATTATTGCCCGGAAAAACAATCCACGGAATTTGATTCTGGAAGAATTACAAGCGACTCGTTTAATGTGTTATTTTGCATGGAAGCAGATTTTTTAAGGAATACGAGTTTTATTCGTGCGTTTTGGCATTGGATTGAATTATGCGAGATTCGTCGGTGGGCATTTTCATTAACTTCTGTTGACGAAAAATGAACGCTCGAGTCAATTAACGGTCTAAAAAAATTTAACGAGGGTTCGTGTTACTGGAATATCAGATTCATAATGCTGGATTCGTTTCTCTACAGTTGAAATTAAGGCTACGATTTTCTTTTTATTTCCATTACATTGTTTGTTCGTAATCACCGTTTGCTAATAAGGGCTGAAGGACTTATCTTTTCCGGTTATTCACTACCCATTTCCTGATATAGATGCATTTAACCATATTAAGTTTAATGCATATCATTGTATATAGACGTATCACAGAATTATTATCGGAATATCTTTATCCTTAACTAACTGATTCCTTTGATGAATAATTCAGTCAAATGAAAATGGACTCTCTTAGTTTTCATTTATAAGCTGAATAATCATCAGAAATTTGATTCAAGTACTCATCTTCAGGCAATTGTATTACAGTTTGTATCATCGTAACAAGTTGTTTGAAGGTTCAATTTATCAATCTACACATGTTTATTATCTGGTTTTAAAGTGGCCTGTTTATATACATTATGTAAACTAATTTTAAGTATTAATGGTTTGCAAACTTGGCGTATTCCATCGAGAGTGTGCATCCGACTCTCTTAAATGGGTGATGATAATTTGATACGGAAGTAAAATATTATGAATAATTCATACAATATTCTTATTCTTAATATTTTAATTCTAAAAGATTACATTGAAAATTACTTTTATATTGTCATCGCTAAACATAATGTCCATACTTTTTATGTCTTTATTAATGAAATCAATTTTTGGAATAGAAATTATTTGTTAATGAATGCGAATTAGAATTCAGTTAGGTTATATATATATATGTTTAGAATTATTCTACATGGGTTTTTTTCCATCAAATAAAATTGAAATTTGATTCGAAAAGTTATCTCACCATTTCTCTATGTTTCGGTATTTATGATAAACGTGGTTGGAGAGAATAAAGTTAAAATTAACTTTTTGAGAGAAATAATACTCGTCATAGAATTTAAAGTAGTTTATATGATTAATAATTTATTCTGAACAATCTATGCTTCAAAAAATTAGAGTATATTAGATATTAATACTTATCTATGATTTGAAGTATATACAACAATCGAAATGACTTGGCGCATCTATTTTATGGAGCACATCAATGTGGCACTCCTAATATCCTTCCTTTCTCCTTATCAAGATTTGGAAAAATGGAAAGACTTTCCTCAGAGGAAAAACTCAGGGCCTCATAAGCGAACGAAAGATTCACATCATTTCGGCGAGAAATAAATTTCGCTGAGGATGCGTTATGAAAAGGAGGAATTCGAAAATCGAGGCATTTATAAAAGAGAAAACTACTCTGCCAGAAAGAATAACAGTATTTTAAAAGGAAGAGATCCGGATGCGAAACGTTTTTTGTTTATTATAGGTGGAGAACCGTCAACTAGAGTGTAGGTCGTTTATTGTAGGATCTTAATGGTTTATTGTGGTATAAAATATAGATTTCGTAGTAGTGAATCGGTATAAAAGATTTTCACTTTTCACTTCTTTACTTCAATTATTTGTGATCTACTTTTTACTGCTTTTTTGTCCTATAGATTTTCTTTCGTGAAAAAGATTGGCTATATGTCACGGAGAGCTTTCTCCATTTCAAATTTTCCTTTTAAATATTATGAAATTTTGGGAAAAATTCCACTCTTTCTACATTTCTGCTTTTTCTTATAAAATAAATTTTATTTCATTTATTTAAAAATCGAACATCTTCACGTTTATATTAAGTCGTTTTATATATTTCTAAATATTTGGCTCGAAATTTATCAGACGAAAAAGTACGCTTTATCGGTCACGATGTCATGTTTATAGTAAAGTAACAGAGTTTCATTATTTAAACGTTCATTTATTAATGAAAACTGTAATAAAGTGTTTTCCCTACCTTAAGCCTAGACATATTCTATCGCACGCACATACAGATAGCAATCTTCTTTCCATTCATTTCCTACCTCTTTTTATCATAAAGTTCGTATGTCATACTTTTTATCCAGCATTTTTCCGAAGCCGCGGCTCATATAAGCGTTTGGGATTAAGTCGTATGAGAACGTCACCTGCGAGATAGACGTCATGTCATGTTGCAATCATAAAATGTATTTTTCATAAGAAGTTTTGGAGTGACGGAACAATAAATTCCTTGACATAAGTTCGAAAAAAACCAGTCGACTTAGATATTTACATTTTTCTTAATCACCATAACCCTTCATTTAACTTTTTAATGTAAGACTCAGAAATGCACTTTTAGAATTTCAGGATAGAATTTATTTATTTATTTTATTCTTTGCTTAAGGAGAACTGCCTTTAAATATATATTTATTCATACTATTTCCACATATATTCATGATTTTCGTAATTGAGTAAAATGAATGAATTTCATCAGCTATACTAAAAATGCTAAAATGTTAATACTTACTATACTCGTAGTATATTATCATAATATACTATACATTTAGCGTGTACGTAGTATTCTTTAAAATTTTCATGACTAGGAAAAGGAAATATAAACGAATTAACGTTAAACAAATGGATACAAAACAATCAATATGCTACCGAACAGTTAAAACTCTGAAAATTAATTTTTTATCGTTTTTTTTTGGTAGGTAAATGAGCTTAAATAACTCAATTTTCATAACTTTCCATAGCGTATGCCTTTAAGTTTTTAGATCAAAATAAGAAAATGGCAGTGGTAGATAGAATCAGATATCCTAAACAGATTTGCGTACCTTTTGCATCGCCCTAATACAGTAAGTACTCCTGAAAACCCAATATATAACTAGTTACGCGAAGCATCAAACTCTCCTTTTGCCAAAGACGCGGTTTTTCTTGACTCTCTTCAGAGTCGTCTTTTTTGGCGACAAACAGTATTAACTCAGCTTTGGATCGAAAGGGTCTCTGACAGCGAAAAAATGAAAATCATGCATATCCCTTCTTTCCTCTGGAAAAAAACGGGACCACGGGAGGATTCCATTATTTTTACTCTCTCCGCTGAAATAAAAAAGAAAACGGAAGTCATTCCAAATTCTAACCATTTATAAAATTGTATTTGCCATATATATTTCAAGATATTTCCGTCTCTCGTCTTGCCTTGGTATTTGCCCCTCAGAAGGAACTCGATTCAACTGAATATCTTTGATTCGAAGACGCATTTTCTTGGGATTTTCCAACATGAAAAAATTAGCTATGGAATTTATATAAATTCGCATTTATATAAGAACATGCTTGAAGCAATACATGAACGACATAAGGGATAAGGGAAAAACTCTCCATACAAAGTAAACATATATTTTGGTACGTTAGGTGCTATTTATTGTATAGTAAATCCTTTCAACATAGTACTAAGTATATAAACGTTTTGATAAATTTATAACTTAAATATATTTTATAAATCGGATCAAATTCTTTATTTATACATGTAAGAAATATTGGAGTAAATAGAAGGACGAGGTATGTTTTTCATGCTGATATGAGTGAAAATTATTGAATAACTTTAGGAAAATGTATATCTATAGTTATAATTTAAGTAGTTCGTCAGAAAGTCAAAAATTTTTCATGAATTTTCCTTTCTAGGTATTATAGAAAAATAAAAAAATAACATTCAGTTGATCCTTAGATATATTTGTTTGCATTAGGACATTATCGAAAAGTAAAGATGAAAGACTACCTTTTGCTATTGCTATTCTAAATATTCTTTTTTCCTATCTCATTTTCAAAGATAATTCAGCATTAAAATATTGGTTCTTTATTTATTATTTGTTTTCCTATTAACATATTATTTCTTCTCGTTTTGAATGCTCAAGTTTTCTTTAACTTACTTCAACATTTCCATTATAATACATGAATTTGTGTCGCATTAACATTTGGGGTACAAAAATTTCGGCTTCTTTAAAATAAGTTTAATGCAAGTTAGTAGCATTCGTTAGAAATTCAGTATTAAAAAACATGTACGAAACGATATTTGCACTTTTTATGACATATTAATGTTTACGATTCATTAATTTGAATTTTAATTTTTCGCGATTGACATAAATTCTTCAACAGAGAATCCAATTTTAATTTAATTCTCGAACCCCTTCCAATCCACATCTGATTTTAAAAAGCAAAGACTTTTCATCGAAATAAACCTTTCATTCTTTCTGAAATCTCATGCACACGAATCTTATCCTCTTTTTTCTGATTTGGGGGCTAATTGGATATAAGCATCGTATGAGGGAATTTGCATAAAAGGGGGCGGTTTATTAGGAGGGGAAAAGAAAATGGCGCTGAAGGAAAAGGGTGGAAAAGGAATAGCAGATGAGAGGACTAAAGGTGAATAACTTACGAGAAAAAATAGAGAAAGGACATTAGACGTCAGAGAGTCTTCTGAGAGGAACACCTGCGATGGACATAATACACGTGAGTTGCATACGATACGCCTACTACAAGCAGAATTGGTTGATTTATTTTGTATTATTTCCTATAAATATTAGGAACATTAATTCGAAAATTTGTTACTTTAATAGGTTGCAAAATATAAGTAAGAATAGGAGAAATAAAATTGAAATCTCAATATTGAACGTCATTGAATTTTATAGTAAAATAGAAAAAATAATTAATTAAAGCATTTCTAAAACATTCTTATTACAATAACAAATGAAAACCATATATTACACACCATTTATCTTTTTGAAAGACTATCAATTTAAGTAGACATTTAATCTTTTTATTTTTTCTTATTATTTATTATTTACATTATGGTTTTATCTATCTTTTCTTGAATATCTTCAAGAAGATAAGAATATCAAGTTACTTGTATTACTTAATTGGCTTTTTCATTCTTCAGAGATTTCTGCCTCTTAACCTTTATATAAGGGATTATTTTTGTCATATTACACAAGTATAATGGTTAGATTAGTTGGCTTTACTTTTTGTTTCGTTAAACCTATATAAATAAGTTTTTCTTATATAATCAATCTTAAAACAAGTAGCTTTAAGATGATTTTAATTTTTGGCCTCACTTTACGATGTTGGCAGATATAATGTATATAAAGATTCGATCATCGTACCTGTCCTAGTAATTTAAATCAAATAAGGGCAGAATAGACGTTATATTTCATCGGGAAAATCTCCAAATATTGTCTGAATTCTGCTGGAAAATGAAATCACATTCCATAAGTCACGAAGTACAGATTAGCAATGGATGTGACGGGAAGTATTAAATAATGAAAGTGGAAAGATGATCTGAGGTATGTTTTGAGAGTGCGTTGGATGTCTGCGGCGGGTTTTATGAAGAAGAATGCTCAGTGGAATTAGAAAGTGAGAGGAAAGGAAAAGTCCTAAAAAGAGCTAAATATCCTCACGGAAGAGGAAAATCTCGCCAAGGCGGTGAAAGGATAAAAGAAAGAAGATTTGAATGGAGTTTTGAGATATTTCAAAAAAAATGAAAGGAAAATATTGAAATATGGAAATCTATACAATCACCCTTTCAAATATTCCGACGGCTTATGGGCAATCCACGCCTTTCAAATTCTGTCGTTTCAATCTAATATTATCGAATAAACATATATTTTATGAGTTGACACCTTCCTTAATACCATGATCCTGAAATTTAGCTTACTGTTGCTCAACGTTATTCGAATTGATATTTCATTTTTCAATCTTCATCAGATATATGAAACTACACTATTCTAAATTTTAAGAAGAAAAAAGATTGGATGATCTTTGGATGTATAATTTTTAATCTCAGGTGAATCCCAAATAACCATTTTAAGAATACTTAGATGCATTATCATTCTCATTAATTTGTGAAAAATCTGGCAAGCAATTTTACTGAAAAAATTCTAAGAAGTAAGAGGCAATAATTGTATAAATTCTTGCGGACAAATTTTATTTTAAATACGAAAATTTTTTGAAAATTATTTGATTATACACCACGGGTTTACATCATATTTTATGATGATTTTGTATTTAAGTCATTTTGGAATTGGATTAGAATAATAGTGAAGGCCATATAACATAAAGTGCACGCTAAAGTAAAGTATAAAAAAGTCAACGAGCTCAAAAACAACCCAGAAAAAAAAACTTAGTAAAGCATTTCTAATTCGCTCTCAGCTTACTGCTTCTAAAAAAAAAACAAGGAAGCGAGAATCAGGCTCCAGTAATGAAATCATGCATACGATTAAATCGTGCGGCTCAGTTCGAGTATCAAGTACAAAGGGAATGCTTCATGAACTCAAGTTACGCGACATTATTAAGTCAGAATCTACATTTTTAAATCCCCCTGTACCCTAGGAGATGGGTTAGGTCCATCACTTTGCCAGTAACCATAACTTACATCTCAGTAATCTCAAGAATGGAGGCGCATCAGCTGTGAAGTGTCTTCTTACTACTGTCTCCCCTTCTTTTGGCAGAGTTTAAATGTCCCTGCCTTCCATACATGAAAATTTCAAGCAAGTATCCATCTCATGTCATGATTGTCGTAAATATTTATTCCTGTTTGGCCTACTCGGCGCTGAAAACATTGTAGTACTTTGTCTCGCGTTGAATTCAGGGATAGAGTTTATTACAGTCAACCGAGATTTGAATCTTTGAGCCTAGTCGATTTCTTAACTGTACTATGCATCATGGATGCCAATGCGTAATATACTTTATGGAGATATAAAGTATTGTTATCAAGCAGTCATTATATACATCTAAAGGTTCTCGTACCACTCTTTCTGGAATATTATAAAAGAAAAACTTACTTTATCTTTTTCGAAAAAATCGATAGAATTTCTCCCTTATAATGTTCTATGGATATATAAAGTATATGCTAAACTTTTTACGTACCGCAATATTACATTAGGATTCAGGATCCTTTCGCCATACATTTATTCGTACCACCGCTTCATTTATCTCGAATCCAATTTTTGGAGTCCCAGTTTTGAAGATTCCAGTCAGCAATTGTTTACAAATTGTCTGATCCGGAGTTCCTGGCTTCCGATGTTATAGGATTACTTCCAGAAACTAAGTTATACTTTTATGGATCCCACGGGAGCGCCAAATAGACTATCAAAGAAATGGAGAGAGAATCCGAGGCAAAATATTCAGCGAGGAGGACTGCAGATGTGTCTAAATCAGGAGATAAAGTCGAGTCTTGAAAAATACCACCCAAATGCGACGAAGGCGACAGACTATTAATTTCCATTTCAGACGAATATGCGTGGAGGCCCTCGCGGAGAAGTTTTTAGGGCCTCGGAAAAGGGGCCCTGAGAAAGCCCACTGATACGGCTTTATGCAAACATTGGGCGGCTCTTCTAAAATTAAATGATAGCATCTCCAAAGGATGCAAAGATGCGAGGAAATGAGTAATAAATACCCATGAAGTGGTTATAAATTAAATCGCTCGGAGTCTGCTGCGTTGAAAAATTGTTCCTCTTACGATGGTGATGTTTCATACTTATGCAGGAAGCTCTTTTAATCCGTATCCTTTCCCGAATACACCGAATTCTCAAGAAACGTATTATTCATGATCACATTCTTTTAAATTAGTGCTTTATTGTAGGTTAAAAAAGAAATGCTTTTATATACGTATATCTAAATATGAGTTTTTACGTGACTCCTCAAAAACTCGTATCCTCGTAATCTTAAAATTTTCAAGGATTACTATCTCTGTGACGCAAAAGATATTGCTAGTTATAATACCGTCCCTGTTATGGTATAGTATGAATTCGAATAAGGGCTTATAGAATTTAATATTAATATTACATATTAAATGAGTTTATATTGTACGTGAAACTTCCCAGAGTTCGTATCTTAAAGGTAAAGGTAAAAATATGGTTTACCTATCCGGTAAAAAACAAATATTATCATATTGTAGAAACTATTAACTAAGTAAAATTTTTATACCCTTTCAGTATGTTAATAAAATTATATTTATGAGTTTTTTTAAATTAACCTAGGCTTTCGCCAAATTTTGAGGCTATAAGGAAGTATTCGCTGTGACTAAAACAATGAATTTAAGCTGATACATTTCATAAAAAAATTGAAAGGGAATAAAAATCAAAGATATATGTTTGAAAATTCACATTTGTACAATTTGATTTAGACTATTATCCAAAAAGTTCCGTAATAGGAAACGGACTTTTATCAAAACTTACACCATTTACTTTTTAGGTCCATGAGGTGCTCATCGTGTAAAAATTAGATTGAGTTATATATGTTTGGCTCTTTTAACCGTCACAATATTGAAAAGTATTAAAATCTGTAGTAGTTCACCTCTTTCAACTATCTCTTTACCCTACTGAAGACAAACACCATTACATCCAATACTAGGCCGAAATAAAAAATCTGTACCCCCAGGACTCGAACATTGGACCTTAAGAGTTTAAGATGCTGTTATGTATAATATTGTTTTCTCTCTCACTTCACTCCTTTGTTGAAGCTGGCAAAAAATTTACCCCTGGGGGGACTCGAACCCCCAATCTCCGGTTTAGGAGACCGATGCCTTATCCATTAGGCCACATGGGCTTTTGATGTGTTATGATATTTCCTGTATGATAAAAATAACTTTTGATGGCTGCAAAGTGATTTTAATATTCGTTTCACTAACTAATAACGACATGGTTTATAAATTGAGACTTGTTTACGTATTGTATACTAACTGTGTTACGTAGTTATGTTTAGAAAAAACGTGACAACAGTATCCAAGGGATATCAACAAAGGTGGCGTTGCTGATGTTTTTAGCCTGATAATCCCCTCTTTTGGATATTTAATAGAAATCTCCTTACCTCAAAATCTTCATTAATAATCTCGGATTATGTGCAGATTTCTAAGCAGCTAGAGATTTATGGTTTCACCTCGTGTGTCCGAGAGCACCTTTCCTTAAAATTTCTGGAGGGACATAAGACATACATCATTCACGCAGGTAACGGATTTTCAACACGTGTATGGGTTAACGAGGGGCTGGTGAATTAAGGCATTGGGCCAGCGGATTGGATTAGAGGTTGAAGGGGACTTTCTCTTGGTCTGTCTCTACACCGGAATTCCGACCACTGCTGCCAAAACAGAGACCACAGGCCTTCGGAGACATCATTACCATCAAAGCCTCAGAAATACTAAATGTATCGACGGTCTAGTGGTTCCTTGGACGTGTGACATTCTGGAAAACAAAGGGGGAGGATGTTTAATGAATCGATTCCTCCGGCTATTCAAAAATCAGGGGACACTCTACAGGCACAAGAGGGAAGGTTGACTCAGAAGTAGAAGTAGTGTGATCTAGAAGAAGTTCTAGGAGAAAAATCTTCATCCACTTCTTATATCAATTTTTATTAAGAAGTTTATGGAAATAACTACCGTAAATGCTTCATCGTAAGTAAGATATAGAGATACATTATACTGAGTTTCTGTGGGTTTAAAAAAAAATTATTAATACACTTCATAACATATTTCCTTACATGAAATTAATAATAGTCTTACCTGTCATATTTACCAAATATAAAGACCTCAAGCTAGCTCATAGTCATATAGAAAGGTTGATGAATAATTAAATTTAATGGCATAAAATGTGAAAATAATATTTTTATGATACATAACGCTTATACATTTGAATTTGGAAATTATTATCATTAGATATCACTAAGATTCTTATTCAAAGTAATTTGTCATACATTATATTTTCGAAGTTGAATTTTCAATATGGTCAATGGCTGAGATATAATATTACCATTAATAAGTAGTAGCAAATAAATAAACTAATAGCTGGTGAGTCTGTCGTCAAGATGGAGGTATTCTATCGCGGTGAAACTCTAAAGCAGTCTCAGGAAATAAGTAACCAAGGAAGCCTTCGCAGTAGTACCACTATATTCATGAAACAATAACAATATTCTATATTATAACAGAATATAAAATAAAAATTACTTTATGAAAATGAAACTTTAGTGCTCGAAAGAAATCAATGCCCTGAGTCGTTACTCAGTGTAACGTAAATAGAAAATAAACATTAACCTAATTAGTATTTCGTTGAAAAGTTTCACCATAGTCGTCAGTGATTCTAGGCGTTGATATTTTTCAGGAGAATATTTCGTAGCCATCATATGAGTCCGAAATAACCAGTGAAGAGAAAAATTGAGATTGTAAATACAACGCGTGCTGACCTGTTTTCTTCTACTTGGCGAGCCTCTGCTTGTCCCACAAAAAATCTTATAATAGATTTAGAATGAGCACAAAGTTTTGTTTTCTTTTCAGATGGAAAAAGTGTAAGAAAGTAATACATTCGCAAAATGTTGATAGCTATATTTCACATGAGTGTTATATCTAAAATAAACACAGTTCATTGAAATTGAAACTTATATCGGAATCAGAAGAATGTACTTGAAAATCTCTTCAGCTATTTTATTTAGCGATAATTTGATGAAATTTATGCTTGTTATAATTAATAGTTAAATTAATCATCAGATAATTTTTCTATTAACTAAAAAGGGTATTTAAAGAAGCAAAGTTTGGAAAGAATCTAATTTAATAAGGTTATTTAACGATAATAATATAAATTTCGTGCTCATAGGCCAGTAAATGTTTACTATATAAGGTATCAAAATTAGTGCGTATGAATATAATTCATTTAAGGGACGACCTTTTTTCTTAGTTTAATGGTATGTCAGTAAGAAGATTTGTTGAAGAAAAAATCAACACACAACAATGTAAATTTTCCGAGAAATAACTTTCGATGGGTTTTCAAATTCTATACCATGAAAATAAAACAATAATCAATAAATTCTTTCTGGAAAATGGCTATTTCTACACTTTGATAACCACCACAGTGACTTATAGTAAGGAAAGTACAGATTGAATTGGTGCTGTAACATAAATTTCCTGCAAATTCTCCCTTTACGTCAAGTAAATTGCCGTTAGGAAAACCTTCAGTACTAATATATCGAAGGAGAAAGTAAACAATAATGATCTTACTTGAAAAAATCCGAAAGTGAACGTGAATCGGTGGTTTATGCTGTATTTTTATGCAAATTTTTGAAATTAATGGGAAGGCAAACACGAAAATTATCGTTTTATCGATAAAAAATTCAAATACGTCGATATTTATCCAGTACCAGCTTATTCCCCGTTTCCATTGGTTATTACTTCGGAATAAAAGATTCCTCCGCATAATATTTGAGCCTTTATTATCTGTAGAAGGAGGCAATACGTCTCGAGAAGTGCTCCTCGAGGAAAAAGCCTCCAATTCTCGGTCTCCGTCAATTTCTCCCGAAAATGCGATACTCTGAAAATGTCACGAAGGGATGAAGTCGCGTCGTTGAGGGAAGAGAAAACACGTGGCGTATGAGAGTTAGAATCGCCACCGAAATTTCCATCGCTTCCATTACTGCGATTCTCAGACGAACAAACAACTGAAGACGGCAATTTCGGGATACGCACTTTTTTTTCTCTCGTTTCGGCCACGAGGAGAGCTTCAAGAAGAACTTCTCCACTGGGATTCTTATTCATATGGCCAATATCCATTCGGCTATGAGAACGAGATTCCATGAAATAATCTCATCTTTTTTAACGATCCTTGATAATTTGTAGACGCAAAGAAAGACAAATTGACTGAAATATTAATTATCAAATTTATAGAGGCATAAAATTCATCGAAATATTTATAATGTACTATGTTCGGCTATTAGCTAATTAATTGGAAGAATAATTAATCGTCAACTGAAATTTATATTATAAGTTATCTAAAATTACTCCAATTAACTCGTTATTTTTAGCATATATTTTATACAGTGCTAGTGTTATAAACCTGTTTCGTTCATGTTCCTGCTAAACTGGAAACAGAGCGGCGATGATAATTATTACAGGCAACTAAAAGAAATAAACTGAGTGAATGTTTAAATATAAAACTGGAATATCGTTTTACGGTGAAATATATATTAATATTATAAGATTCCCAATTGCGTTTGGGAAATTCCAACATGATATATCTACAATTATAATTCATTTAAGTAAGAATAGAAGAAATACGATTATTATTTATATTATTATACGCTCAATCCTTTTGGCAATTTAATAAGATTCCCATCTTTCGGTGAAATATTAAATCACCGTATTATAAGAAAGAAAAATATTATTTACAAATTAATCCAGTATGTAATATAACTTTTGGATTTCTCGTTAATTTGTGTGCTTCCGGGAAGTTAGATATCAGACAGTTTTTTTCGACGCCATCCAATAGATTGGTTATAGAAGCACCATAAAATATTACTAACACTCGATTCATTATCATTGCCTGTAATGAAATTCTAATATTATATACATTAATCATTTAGAGAATATCATAGTTTATAGCGTTTCATTTTCTGACCGACTAAACACTATTTATTCCGCATTTTATTTACAGAGGATACTTTATATTTAGCTATTATATTAATAAGAAGTATCTTATCTACATTATCTTATCCATTATTTGGGAGAAAAACTAACCTATGCTCATAAATATGGGAATCCATTGAGTCGGCAATTTATTTTTGAACTGAATTTCTAACCGCAAGACTCTTTCAGGAAAGTAAACAGGTTTATTCTTCCATATTCCCGATACAATAAAAGTGGTAAACAACGTACGTTGAATATAACAAAGCACTAATAAAATCCTAATTTCGCGGTCCACCAAAAATCCGCACGTAGCACAAAAATGCGCAGAACATCTCAGCATAAATTATGTAAAAATATGAGGAATGAGGGAGAGCGTACATGTTCGCGAGAAACGATGGGAGCATCTTCTTATTCCTTCAGCATCCCTCCCACGCCCCCAATCCCCTTTTATCTTATACCACTTCTCTCATTCCTTTTTCCCACCATTTCACCCAATCCTTTGTCACCCGATTCCCTCCCCCGAGTGCGTGTGTGCGCGTGCAAAACAAGCACGCCTCCGAAGACTCGCGTATTTCCTCAAAAATATGGCGCCACTTCTTGTCGTTTACTTTTTCCGAGGGCACATGTATTGCTTCCTCCGTTATGAAATTTACATTAGCGCACGCGGAGTTGCAGTGGCGAAGAAAAGGTCTGCATCGATCCAATGATTCCATATTCCGAAGTGAGAGGTTTTGCGGCGATACAACAATCTTTTTGGGGGAGTGGAATTCCAGAAGAGAGAGTGATGCCATTTGGCACTTGATGCTCAAATTTTCGAGAGGAAAGTTCAATCTATAGGGAATCGAGAATTTCCCCCGAAGATATGTTTTAAGTTGGTTACGATATGCGTGAGACGCGGTGTTCTTATGGTTTCGGCGTTCGTGGTGCCTTTCAAACTGCCACTTTTTTCAATGTCACATTAAATAATATATTATAAATTATACTTTTCTTTTGAAAATTTCATAATGAAAGAAAGTTAAAATCTATTGATGATAACTTGACTTTGGGTTAGCTTTCTGTTGTAAGTAATAGCTAGAGAACATTTACCGTAACTAAAGAATATTCGGTAAACTTTTAGAATTAATATTTTTGATTAAGATATGATTATTTGTATCTTATATAAATATTATCGTTCTTTTCAAAGATTTATTGAACTTTTAATGTAATTTTTGTTGTAAGTTATAATACAATTTGGAATAGTAAGCCTATCACGTTATGAGGTAACATTATAGGAGCCTTCTCGTTGTTTAAGAATTAATATAAAACGGTTCAATAAAAATAGCTTTAAATAAATCGTAAGTAATGAAAGATCTTAAAGAAGCTATTTTTTATGTAACATATACCTTTCATTATTACTGAAGTTTTAATTGCAGCTGATAAATAGTATTCGTATCCTTTTTGTTTATTATGTTATTAATTATTGTGTGAGGATAAACAAAATACAAATAGTGTAGCACCTAGAAATTGGAGCAGATACTACACGTTTTCTTCAAAATATTGGTGGTATGATCATGATAAAAAAAGTCGGATTTATTGTATAAAAGTTGTTTGAAAATCGTTCATTTAACCTA
The DNA here is from genome assembly GCA_020796165.1 of Pantala flavescens. NCBI lineage: Eukaryota > Metazoa > Arthropoda > Insecta > Odonata > Libellulidae > Pantala > Pantala flavescens. Next base: position 14,433,966 of record CM036886.1, on the reverse strand, counting down.
TTTTTCTTTTCTGAAATACGATTTGTTGTTTACTCTAATTTTTTTCCCAAAAATAACCAGAGCATGAATACATCTTACTCGTAAACAACCTAAAGCAACAAAAACAGTTTAACAAGCTTCAGATTCTAAAAATAATCTCATTCTTTTGTAAGTTGCGTGATTATGATCGTACGTGATGTATTTTTTCCTGTAATCATCATCAATGGCAATGCCGTCTTTGAATTACCCAGTTATTTTAGAAATAAAACAAGGAGATAATAACCCTCTGATTTATAAAGAGCGGAATCTCATTGAAAAATCCTCCGCAGCATTTATTTGAATCTTTCATGTTCTTCGTGTCTTTTCCTCCCACGCGAAACGATCCACCGAAACATATTTCTTCCCCCTATGCGTGCCTCACACGCGTGGGAATCGTTAAAGCGAATCGCCGTGTGTCAGACTTCCCCGGATTTCGCCTGACTTACCTTTTGACAGAAACGGGTTCGATTGGATTCTCACGAATTTTCCCTCAACGCAGTTAATAAATCAGGTGAGACGATTCCCTTAAACTTTTCAAAGTATTCGAGCGTTTCTCTTCCGTGAAATTATTTCTGATGGAAAAAGTATCCAAGATGGACCATTGAATTAGTCGCAGTCATTATTTAACTTTACGATGGAGCTCATGCGTAAATGCTTTGAATAGATGGATGTCTTCTTTTCTTAAGGAGAAGTTCTTTTTACAGTTGCTTGTTTTTTTAGATCCTTTAAGTATTTAACTAGTCAAAAGTATTATCAAAAGTTAATGATTTAAATAAGTTTGTATCAAGCTATGAATTTGAGGAGAAATGTTTGAGAAAGCTATCAACTTCATCATAATTCGTAATTATTATTGTGCTTAATGCTCGTGAAAGTAAAACTTTTGTTTGAGGAGTCAATAAAATTGCTGTGAAACTGTTGAGTTATTGTTTCGAAGAAAGAATTTGAGAACACTATAAAACTTTCATTGTCTAGTTCGTTGTTAATATTTATATCTATTGATTATAAGAAAATATGTTCAGCTGAAAGTCAATATGCTGTTATTAAACCCTGTGATCAGATATTTATAAATCTGACAACGAAGAAAGGAAACAGATGAAGGATTTATTTTTTCGTGGGAATTTTTAATGAACTGTATTCGGTGACAGTTATCCGCCTAAAAATGGAAACAAAAAGGGGAGTGTGGAATAAAAGGGGAGGTAGTGGGAATGATTGGTGATGTTTCCAATGGAAGAAATCCTGACAGCACTTTATAAGATGGGGGATAAGGAAAATGTTCTCGTTAGTAAAATCAGGGGAGGGTGATGCGTAATTTGAAGGAAGTCGAAGAAGTTCTTTGCTTTGAAAAGATAAAGTTAGAGGAATTGTATATATAATTTACAAGGAAAGAAAACTAACGAATGTTTTATCGATTTTATCCCTTTATTATATTCAATATCATAGAAATTATTTTCCTCAATGAAATAGTAATACCTTATAAAATCTCTAATTTAAATAGGCATAATTAAAATGTGCGCTTATAAAGTAATTACTACTTAACCTCTTTTAATTAGGCAAAAATGATGCAACATTAAATAATAAATTAAATTCTTATAATGTTATTGATCAAGAGATCATACTCACTAAAATAATTGTATCATAGTATAAATTGAAGTATATTTTCTTTTCTGTAATTGAAGTTTTAAAACTGAAGAATCTGAATTCTAAAATCATCTTCTCTACATTTATTGATTATTCGTAGTTGGCATGATTTTTTTATATCACTGTAATCTATAAGAATCCCCATATCTGGTTTTGAATTATTGTAAACTGATTTCGTTATTTAAAGAAAATCAAAAAATTCATCAATTGTTTAAAAGTTCTTTTCTACTGAACAATTAAGAATTAATTTCTAATATTTACCAATTGAAATTCCTTCTGCAATAATATCTACCGTTTAATAATAAGCGTAATTTTAGTCCTAGGATCACCTGCTTGAAAGTAAAGATGCTGTTTTTAATTGAAGTATAAGATATTCAATTGAATGAAATTAAACTTAAGAGAAATATACTTCGGAAGGCGAATTGCAGCTGATAAAAATTAAAAGGTGTATGATACAAGAACCTCAAATTTCACGTCTCAATCACGCTTGTTCTTTCGTTACGTTTGGATTCGTTCGGATACGAATTTTTATTATATCATATTATTCATCATCGAGTTTTATCTTCCCTTTCGAATTAAATTTTTATTTCATAAACATGATTATAATACCTATATATCGGTGTTTTTAAGTGTGGAACTTCAACTCGTAAAAACTGAGCAGAATTTGTCACGCGTCCCATAAACAGGAATTATTGAGTCTTTATCTTGACAAATAATTAAGATTTTAGATACGAAAAATGCTTTATAAAGAATATTAATGCGGTGCCACTCAACAGTTCATAGATTAAGAGGCCCTTAAAGTTAGTATCACGCGATACCAAGTCAGGAAATGAATCCCTACGGGAGGTCTGATTTTATTCTCCTCGAAAGAAATAAATTATTTTCCGGTTAACTTAAATAAATTGTGACTATTTCCAGAGGAAGATCTATTGCCTTTTATCACGGAAGCAGAAGAGACACTGGGCGTCCAAAATTTGTCTTCGTCTGCTAATTTCACTTTTTTCTTATCTTTGCTCGCTCGGCTTCATTTCGAGCTGTTCGCCGATTCTGTGTTTTAATTCAGAACTTATTAAACCTTATTCGACTTCCTTTATTATTGGTATGAATATAATACTATATTAGAATAATAATTTGATATAAAAGCATAATATTTATATAAAAGAAATTTGTTACTTCACAGATATTAATACATGCTATAATAGCGACATAATGTGCCATCAAAATTTGTATTACAGACCAGAAATATAAATTCTTTCCATATATTAATTGAACTATTGAAGCGCGTATGTCTTATTTATAAGTATTTAACTGTCATTTATTGAAATAATCCCTTCATAAATAGCGTGTTTTAGTTTTAGCTTGAGTTTAGCTTTGTTAGCTTGAGAGACAATACTATCATATTTATATTTGATAAACCATGAGTACAAGGTATGGAATAAAAATAAGTGAAAAATCTCATGATCTTAATTCTTTCGACATTTTCAACTGACTAGTTATCTTGCAGTATTTAAAAGAAAAACTTTAGGAAACAGAGGGGTAAACTTTTAACCGGTTACAAGCAAGTAGTATATAGTATTAACACGGTGGCACAATTGATGGAATTAAGTTAAGAAATGTCATCGCAAAATGACAACGTGGCTTATGAGGAAGGAGCTGCAGCACAAGTGGGCACTTAACAGGATACCCTGAGATTCTATGGGAAAGCCTTGAGAGGTCCGATGGAAAGGGCTTCCTGGTAAAATCATCAAAGGACACGTCTAAGGCTCAGCATCCTGAGCAACGGAGAACTATATGGCGGCAATTTACGCTGTCAAGAAGGACAATTATGTTAGGACGAGGTGAATCCGCTAAAAGTCAATAAGCCTACAATCTCAATTGGTTAATAAAGATTATTATAAACTCATACCGATGAAGTGAAGCTGGATTGAAAACTAACCAATCTTGAGTCTTGACAGCTCTTAATTTACAAGCGTAATGGCTTGCTTTAGTGAAATTTTCAATTACGTTTGTCCACATTTATCGATATTTTAAGTTTAATTCAATTTTAAATTACGCATGCATAGTTACGTAAATAAAAGAAATATATTTTTAACCAGAAATTGTAATTGTGTTTTCATCTTTTCAAAACATTCATGCAGCAAATTTGGTAACTTTAATAAGATAAATATAATCAAAGGTATGATATGATTATGAGCATAGCTTTAAAGATGAACGAAGTTAAATGGTTTTTCGAGTTGCTTAAAAGTATGTTTCTTAATATAAAACTGTGATTGATTGATACTAAAGATAATAGAAACAAAACTTAAAGGATATGAAATTTATAAAGCCTTCAAACATCGGTTAATATCACATCTACGATTAGTTACTTTAATCAATTCAATGTACTTACAGAGATTGCTTGTACTAATTATTATATAAGAGTACGTTGGATACCTAGAAGGCCACTTTGTACAAGGTCCCCTAATCAATATGAAACACGTTAATTCCAGTCTGAATAAGGTCTCACGTTTCGTACCAAAAATCGTAAGAGACGGAGTTTAATTCGGCACATTTGCACGAGTATAGATCCACGGAGATATCTTGCGATGGCTTCTCTTCTCGGGCCGACGAAACCTAGTTAGCCTGCGGCAAGTGCGTGAGGAGGGGAGCTTAATTAAGGCAGGCACCTGTCTCACGCTCGGACACCCCCCCAAAACGTATGAAGACGAAAAAGAGCATTTATAATTAAAGCGCGTATGAGGAAGATTAGCTGAAGGGAACAATCATTAAGTGGTGGAACCTTCGAACCGTGCGTCGAGAAGATTTCTGAATTTTTCAGAAAAACGCAAGCGGATACGTTGTGCGAGGAAGTGCTCGGCTAAAAGTCTATTTTGGATACTAATTCCCCGACGCTTAGTTGGTAATTACCCAACGCTGCGTGGATTAAGGAAGGATGCAGCCTCTGGAAGACCTCTGGCATCGCAATTTTGGAGGGCAGTTTACGTTTTGTCGCGAGATAATGTCATTCCAAAATTCGTCAGCAAACTACTCCTGGATGCACGGGATTATCTTATGGACTTCGAGACTTAAACTTTAATGTATTCTCTCTGTTATGCAGAGATCTCTTGCACAAGCGACTTTTATCTAATGGCCGCTTTTTGTTGCAATTTTGCGTATTCATTAAAAGTATTTGAATTTTTAAGCTTTGAAGGGATGTTTTTGAAAATTATCTTTCAGTTATGGAAATTAACCCTTTGAAGTTGGATTTAAATAGAGAATTACTTGGATCCTACAGATAAGAATTATAAGATAAACTGTGACTGCCTACAAGTATTCTGGAACAATTGATTTCCATTACTATTCGTCGATATAGGTAAAAAGGGAAAATAATCTAAAAAACATATTTAGATCGGATAATTCGGTGGAAATAGATTTGAGAGTTGTAGGTATAGAATAATGAATAGGTAAGTATATCAAATATTAAGTTATGTTAGAGAGCTTACGTATTATAAAAATGTTCGTTAAATGCAACAACTACCACAGATATTAATACAGTTATGAAGTTATCGTTCATTTAAACTTTAAATTGGGAAATTCATCCTTAAATCATTATTAAGAATATTTCAAGAATATTGAAAGAGGATAGTAGATAACGTATGAATTATTACTGTATAAAATGTATCTTTCTCATTACGCACAAAGAGAAGATATCATAACACCTTGTCCAAAAATGCTTAATTTATTATTTAACTAATAATCTTTAAGATATTATATAACATTTCAAATTTAATGTGATGAGGTTGCTTTAATATGTATGTTTTAATTTCAGAGATCTTGTGTAAGACATATTACAGCTTTGTGCTGTATAATGTTTTCTCTTAGGAATATAACCATCTTAGAAAACAATATTCCATATTCAATTTATATGCAATTCTAATTTATTTATTACTATATTCTTATTGGTTTAATAAATGTATCACGTGACTATGTAGTTTCAACTACGTCACTCTCAAAGACGTGATTGCGTATAAATCAGTGTCCTTTGGAACACACAGGTTATTCCAAATTCCATTACAAATTCTCAAAATGTCAGCGGCACATGAATCTGGAAACTTCGCGTTTAATCTGAAGCACACAGTGATTTTGAGTTGAATACTTGTTCTCACTAAATAGAAGCAACAACCATTGAGACCTGTGTTAATATTTCACTCACTCTCACCACTGAATGTCTCTTGCTAATGGCCAATCATCTTTGCTGTTAATTTCTAATGTTTCACTTCCTCCATCAGAACGACACTCTGGCGGTCGTAAATTTCAAAACAAATAAATGAGAGAAGTTTGCAGATAACAGAACCATAGATTAAATTCTCTCCAAAAGAAAGTCCGGGAAGACATAATAACTACGATACTAAGATACGAAATAAAATAGTTCCTAATTTAAACGTTTATTTCTGAAAGTATTTTTTTACTTTAAACTTTCTCTACTAAAATTCATTTAACATTACAGCCTTTCCATTTATTAAGTGTTTGATGGCACTGAATTTTAGAAGTTTTTAATAGAACCATTGTATCTTACCTACTTGGAAATAATGTAAGACTGCATAAAAAAAATTTTTTAGCTTAAATTTACGTATTTTAAATCCAGGATAACTTAAATGCGGAGTACATGTTTTGTACCATTCCATTTTTAAGTATGAAGTGCTGGAAAAGTATTAAAACCACTTTTCAATAAAGGTAATTAACAAAAGTAGTGTTTTTTTACAAAGGAAGTACGCTTAGGCATAGGTTGGTATGGTTTCAAATAAATACGTGACTTAAATCCGTGAAATTAACCAGTAATATAACAGATTGTTTTTAAAAGGGTAATTTCATAATTTAAATTGCCACAGGATAAACTATGTTTAAAAACCCACGTTAAAACGACATGCAAGAGATAGAAGGTAGCAATATTTCGCTGAGACTTTAATAATGAAAACGAATATATTATTTTTGGATACTGCGTAACCACGGACCGTGAAATTGCCTAAAATGGTGAAAATAATTCAAAGCATATTTTATTTAGTTACGCAACATGTAAATGTTTAAAATGTCTCTCTAGGGATTGAACTATTTCTAGCAATTTAGACATCTATTATTAAGTTTCTCTCAAGGGAAGTTTCGTAAAATTTATTTATTAAAGCAATGATTTTAGAAAGCTATTATTTAACAAAACATTTTGGAAACTTCGAAAATCCATACAACTAAAGAGAATATTTATTAAGACTAAAATTTAATAAAATAGGAAGATGAAGTTGATAATAATTTATTGTAATTTAATCTCTCAGTAGCACAATTTTTAGTGGATTTTAGCTATCAATGCCTATATTTTGTTTATTGCCTTTGTGCAGGTTTTTAAATTTAAAATTAAGGTAATAAATAATATTATTCTCTTTAGGAAAAAACTGGTGAAACATAAGTTAATAATATTAATTCTTTAATATTTTCTTGAGAACGCTTTACACATTTCTGAATTATTCATTACTTCAGTGGACATTTTCCGTATACATTGTCCTATTTTATTTATGTATGAGAGACAAGTGACTACAATCATAAACTACTTATGATTTATTCCAGTTTTCATATTTCGTAAGTTACGGCACAAATAATAGTAAGAGCAGGAAATGCATGCTTCGAATAAAAGTAATGGGTGTTAATCTTGCACCGCAGGATCCTCTCGCAGTGGGTATTGTCTTCCACTCATTTTATCGCAATTTATTAAGGCGTCCGAAACTTAACGCTCCCACCCGCCGATCTACGTACATTCATCATATCCAGTTTCCTTCTGGATAATAAAAACAGAAGGATATTCTGAGGATGGATGAAGGCTTATTGGAACTAATTAAGAGAATATCTGCTTGAAAATTTACGAATGATACCCAAATAAGCTATCTGACGTAATATTTTGCACAGTAACTTAACCTTCATATTTCAGTATTGTTATATATACATACGATCCGGAGTATGAATAATTTGTCTTTTAATTTTCTTTGACATTTTTATCATTTTTCATTCAAAATAAAGTTTAGATATTGCACTTTATTTATTATACAGTAGATTACTTAAAAAGAACTCCATCTATAAGTTCAATTATTTCTCCAAAATTTATTTTATTATACTTCTTCCCTCATTAATTTATGTTCTTAGTATTATGACCTAAAATTAGGGAACTGATTATTTCATTCAGCTATAATTATAAACTAAATATACAAACACAAACGTGTGTTTGCCTTTCGTATTTAAAAAATATAATTAATTGAACAATTATGGCCTGTTATAACTACCTATTTATCTTAGCTTTAATATATTCATTGATAAATAAAATCTCTCGTCTCCTTTTTGGGAAATATCACATATTCTTGGTATTAGATTTGTACAATGCGACGTTTCCCATTTATTTACTTTTGAATATAGTAATTTTCATTCTATAAATTAGGAAAAACGTATTACCAAACCAATTATCTCTTAATATGCAAAGTATAACCGAATCAGAGAAAGTGCGAATACTCTTAATGGGTCACATAATAATAAAATAATTCGCAGAAATACGCAAGAGAATGGGAACATTAAAAAGACTCGTTACAAATAAGATTACGTCTGAAAGAGGCGAGAGATTGAAACGGGAAGATGGCAAAGAGTAGCGGAAACATTTGGGAAAAGAAGTCTGAGATTTTGTGTAGCGGGAGTGTTGTTTTTCCTGCGGAAGCGAGATTGGGAGTGAGCGTGCGTGATCCGGCACAATTGACGGAAAGAGCGCATTTAGCCGTCTTCTGCCCTTGTCCTCCAGAAATTCATATGGAATCCGGAGGGAGCCTTGTCGGCCGATATTAATTCCATTGTTTTTCTCATAAAATATTTCAAACGCTAGATGAAAGGCGCCTCCTCCCGTCCTTATAACGAATTCATGGAAAATGTGTACTCAAGATAAGACTTGGATAGAATTTCGTTTCTGACCCATTGTAAGCCCTCGTTTTACTCCGAAATTGGAGTCGTAGTTCGTTTTAAAAATATTCTCTGTTCTGTTGTACATATTGTGTAGTTTTGAATATTCCTTAGCACGAACTATGGATCAGTGTTGTAGCTTTTGAATTTTAGGGTTTTATTTATGCTGTTGTAAGTTTGTTGGTGGAATTCGTATAAAAGATAATAGAAAATAATATACATTTTCCAGTTGTGGAACGAATATTCTCATTCTTTTAGTTTCTATAGAATTCATTCGAAAAGGTTTTAAAGTGATATCTCTTGCACGTTCTAATTCATTTTAATTTTCAAGTATAAGTATATTAGTGTTCTTTAATATTAAAGTATAAAAATCATTTCTGTTGAAGTACAATTTTCGTACTAACAAACCCATATTTTATTCAATTCGACATATTACTTTGTTAAAGCATCATAAGTAAATTAAGTGGTGCAAAATAAAGGTAGTGTACGTATCATACATTACAGACACGATGAAAATAGTAAAAACGTGCACAATCAGAGTGAATTCAGTTAAATTATGTATAATAAGTAGTTATCTATGTAAATCAGGCTAATTATTTCACCTGAAACTGTAAAAGTTCATATGTTCGTTTAAAACTGTTTAATTTTATCTAATGATTTTCATTTTCTGTATTGCGGCTCATTAACTAATCACTTTAAATTACTTTTCTACTGAATGTTCCGCTTCTAAATCAACTTTCGAAATATAATCAAAGAACGTTGGGAGCGGAGAGGGTTATTTGTTAGTTCAGTGAATTGACTGCGAGACTTTTAATTAAACTCAGAATAGAATGTATTAGTGGAGGCAATGATGAATGAATAGCTCTTCTAATTTGTGTTCGTATTTACATACCAGATAAATTGTATGATTGGAAACGTTTTGCGATTTGCGAAATGATGATTTTCCGAGTAATTTAGTTTATAGAGTCATAAAATATAGTTTTTCAATGCAAAAGTCATAATTTATTCTAAAATATTCTCTAAATGTTTATGTAATCATAATAGGTAGTTTCTTACAGTTTTTAGACGATGTATCACACCTTAAACAAAATAGAATTCTGTTTCATTTTTTTCTCAAGACTTCGACAATATTAACTGATAGATTCAAAACGAATATAAGGATATAACGAATAAGATTCATATAGGTAGATACGAGTGCGATACACATGTCATGATTTCCTCGATACATACATTCTGTATAAGGTGAAAACGTACGCTTGTATGGTTTTCAATTCACGAAATAAATCACGTAATAACTAGAGAGAGAAAATTTTTTGACACGAGAAGATGTTTAAAGTTATGAAAAAGGCCTATTATTGAAAATGAGTGCAAAATTTTTGCTAGTTAAGTTTCCGTATTGTTATTCCTTACATATGTATTATCAAGCAAAATGCTGTTAAAATTGAAAAGAAACAAGCTTATTAATAACAATTGGATTTACTCTTTGTGTATCAATTATATAACTTCTCTGCAAAAGGATACCATAAAATTGCATTGAATCTTCTATGCTAATTTAAATTTTTATCTAATTTAAGCTAAAGTTTAAAAATCGTGATAATCTCTGTATCGACAATTTAGTTAACTTATTTGGGGTATTTCATTTATATTGTTTGATAATCGAAATACTTCAAGATTATTTTAAGCATACAGTTGGTTCTTAGAGGCTCTTCCTTTTTCAATTTCAGTTTTTAAAATAAAAATAGAGTATATATGTCAGAATGATAGAGATTAAAAGTAAATAATGTGAATGAAAAATTCTCACGATAGAGAAAAAGTAACTGTTCAAATTTGATGAACATTAATAAATTTATTATCACTTCATGTGAAACCATAAAAATTTTAGGTACACTAAATATATACATCATTCGATACACTTCACAATCGAATTGCAAACCCTCTGCTCTTTCCTTCAACTTATGGAACTTCACAGACTTTCCTATTAAAACAATCGAAACGAATTTTAAAGAGCAATTCAGTTGGAACTCGAGCTATCTTTCACGAATCAAGAACTAATTGTCATAAAATTAAGCCTTTCACCGTCTTGCAGGTTCTTGACGTCATTTCGGGAAGACTTTGGCACTGGGAATCCTCTTTACGCCATTAACGACAGACAAACAGAGCTCCTTTCCCGATAAGCCGGTTTTTTGGATATATATTTCCCCCACCAACCACCTTTCTCCCACAGGATACATCTTCTCATCCCGAAAGGGAAATGTAGCGAACAAAATACGCAAACACAATCCTTTATTACTTTCCCGTCACCCGCACGCCATGTGAATGTTCCCCTTTCTTAATGAGATGAAAGTTTCCTAATTCCGTGCGCGTGTCTGAAGTAGGATGAGAGTCATTTGCCGGATGATGAGTAATCGCGAGTCCCGTGCGGTTGGCGCACAACTACGCAATTAAGAAAGGGACAGTGATAATATTCGCGAAAAACGCTGCAAATGGACCGTAATATATGCCAGTCTATCTCGCGTCATAAAAGTATTATGCGACGTTGGAAAAATGATAATATGTATCATTTTTGCCATTATCAGAACGAATTATTCGCTCCAAAGGAAGGTAAATGTGTTGCATTACAATTGGAAATGCTTCTATACCCTTTATAAAATATATTTTTAGTCATCTAATATAATATTAAAAGTGTTATGGGAGGTAACGAATAAGACGGTTAAAAATGACCAATGGATATTAATGTTATTTAAGGTTATTGGTTTTATTTTTTTCGATATTTTTTGTTGTGTTTTTTGTGTTTTATTTGTATATGTTTAGTATTTTATTTGTATATTATTAGTATTTTATTGCCTAAGGTTAGCTATTGTTACTGAAATTCAATCGTAAAAGTGCAATAATAATAATAAATACGATTTTCTTCGGTATTATTCAAATTGTATTTGTTATTTCATTGAATATTATACTTCGCAAAGTCGTAGCTTTATTTAAAAGAGTTAACCTTCTTAAACAAGATATGTTTTTGAATGAGAAAGAGCTATACTTCAAGGGCCAAACAATGTAAAAACACGATGATATAGTGAAAGCATAAGTCGTCTTCTAAAAAAATTAAAATTCGATTTCTATATAATGACAGACGATTCCGAACGACAAATATGCGAATGACAACAGCAGGACGCCCCCGTACAATCGACATAAGTTTCCATGGAGACAGGGATTGTTTCTTGCAGCAAGCTTTTGATTGTACGGTTCTGCATTATCCACACCATATAGACGTCGCGTAATTAAATTTCGAGCATATTTGAGACGCGGAGGCAGAGAATGGAGCCCTTTCAAACGGGAGTACTCGCTGAAGAACAAAAAGAGATGAATCAAAGGCCTTGTTTTGTGCCAATCATTACCCTCAAAGGGTTTTCCTTGGAAATATATATATCGGACGTGTCTCCCGTTGATGCTATTATCGCCATCCAGATGGAGTGGTTTTGGGAGAGTGACCGTTAATGTAGTCAAGGCCTCTTTACCGCAGGAATCTCACCCTTCTTGGCCCAAAATGGAGCTCATATGGCGGCAAGACGGCTGCTTTGCATGCCCGGTTAATCCCCGTCCATTCGTCTCACTCGGCTGTCTCGAAATGCACACACGTACGACGACCCCTATTCTTTGATCGCGGCTCCTCCGAGTCTGTTTGCCGTTCGTAATTCGCGGCCTCGTCCCCGCACCTGATTAGCACGTAAATGAACGCTATACGGACTTACTTCGGAGAAAAAGGATCTCTCGGAATATGTGATCTGGTTGGAGTATAGGAATTAGATCTGAATGGGCAATTATATAAAAAAATTTAGAGGAACTGGAGAAGGTGAACAAGGTTAAAGTTTTAATCAATGATGGAATGAATGAAGAATGGAGAAAGGGTTCATAAAAATGACGTATCTGTACGTAGCCTCTGAAAACTTTTATCCAAAACGAAAGATTTGAGATGCTGGATGTTGATATAGGTTAATTATATTAATATCTCAGAAAATGAAAGTTAATTTATTAACCAGTGCGTGGTCTTTCTAATGAATTATCGTATAACTTTCAATAAAATGACCGAGATATAAATGACATGTTATTTCCACTGCAGTTTTTCACTTTATGATAATAATTGGCGACATGCAATTCAATTTTAAGAAAATGCCACTGAAATATAATTAAAATTTATTGGAGCATCATAAATTTTAAACGAGGATATTTAAGTATGAAATACGATGAACTCTCGAGAGTATAATAATTATGAAAATTATAATCCTGTATCTCAATTTAGCTCTCATTATAAACAGCTACAATTTTTAATTATTGATCGAAGCCATAAGATTTGATTCATACTGATCGATTTATGGAGAGCCAGAGTATATAACAACGGAATTTTATACTTTATTTATTTCTTGAAAGTTAGGATTAAGATTTGAGCAATTTATTTCTTTTCCAATATTACAATTTTGAAAACAATTTGCATGTTCGTTTTTCAATTTGGAATAATCAGAGCTGTCCCATTTTCTGGTCATAAAATTTATTCTAGCATAAAATATATGTAGAGAATCATTGCCTTACCATAAAAACGTCTTAATCGTGTCTCACGAGAAAAATAAATCTTAAAGATGGGCAGAAGAAATCCGAAAAAAAAAGAACAGAAATATTCCTCATATATTCTGAATGGATACTAGTTCATAATGATTTATCTATTCAACGATTTTATGTTCCAATATTCCCTCTTTTGCAATGCCTCAACCATTTCATCCCTTCAACCCATTCTCCCATGCATATATGCATAAGCGACCCCTTCTTTTCCACGTTCCAAGAGTCCTTAACCCAATTTCATGCGCCTTTGATTAGCTTTCGATAAGTCGAGGATCACTCGATTAGGGAAGAAGTCTTTTGTTTCTGACATCTTCGCTCTCCGATCACAGATGCCCCCACCGACCTCAAGAAAAATCCCGAGATGAACTCCATCGGATCCCTCCCCACAGTTTAGCACATCAGAAGCGATGAAATGCGCTTTTTCTAATCGATATTGAGAATGGGAAGGAATAATGGAGTAAAATCATTTACTTCATATAAATTAAAAATATATCTAAGTATGATCTATACATCATCACAGAACAGTTAAGGAATATCGTATGCCTAAGAGTGATTCATCATATTAAATGTTGGTAACCAATAAAACTACAAAATAAGTAGTTGTTTATTGTTATATATAATGGAATCAGCTTTATTAATGCACAGATTCAAGTCGTTGTGTATTCAATCATCTTCCAGAGTTAATCATGGAGCTATACTTTTAAAAATATCTTGACCTTAAACTGGGAAGTATGTAATTACGTATTATAAATACATTTTCTACGTTAAATAATATTTGAAACGTCATATTCCTTTCCAATTACTAACCATAATACCTATATATTCTAAAACTACTAATGCTTATAACAGAGAAATAAAATAATTGATTTTATCCTTAAAATTAGACTAATATAAATTTGAATAAAAAATTCACCCATTTCGTTCCGTTACATTACCCTACCGTGTTAATCAATGAGGAATGAGGATACATGGGATGTTTAATATGCATCGTTTGACCCATCTTAAAAAAAAACAGAAGTTAATGTCCTCATTGAGGCTGAAGATGAACTTGGAATATCAAACACCATCCTTAGCGACAATAGGTCATCTTCTGTACTGAGGAATATGGGGAAAGTACGGATAAATATTCTGCTCGGTATTGAAGATCAGAGGGCAGCTGAGGAATCGTATTTTGAGGTCGATTTTTCGCTATCGAGACGTCGAAGCGTTTCTCGTCACACTCTGTGCACCAGTCAATGAGTGTTGAGCTCCTTCTTATGTAAGAGGAAGAGACTTTTTCGAATCAGACTCCATTCAGGGAAAAGGAGCCCATTCCAGTCAGGTTTCGGAAATAAGAGATGGAAGCATTACTTCCGGAGTTGAACGTAGGATTTATTTGTTGCAAAAATGTAGAGAAGAGATATTTCCTACTCAATATCGCTTTTACGGAGATTTCTTTCGGTGTTATCGTATCCTTCCTTTAGGAAGTGGGGATTCTCTATAGTTCCAACTTAAGATTCACGAAATTTGTGGACTGTGGGGTTCCTCCCACACTCATTCTGCGCTTCGGTAAAAATCTCGTTTATAAGGTATTGCGACTGGTTGGTATTTTTCCCTCCTTTCTAGGCGAAAATTATTCCTCTGCTTCATGCTTAGAATTTTTGTGAGAGATTTTTTTTCTGCACAAAAATGTAGTTCCTCATTCAATTTATACAGCATATATATTAAGTTGCATTATTCTGGTAACTTAAATAACTTATTTTCCGATCATGCTAATGATTTGACACTTCTGAAGCAGGTAACTAATCATTTTATTTTCTTTCAAATAAAGTTGAAAATTTAGCACTCAATTTTCCATTCAGTGTTTGATAGCAAATTTACTACATAAAAAACTTATCTATCATTTATTTATCATCTGATTCTTATATATGTTATTCAAGATATATAGCAGTAAAATTAAAATTAATAGGAAATCTAAGCTTTCGATAATCAAACATTTTTAATTATAGGCAGAATGGTTTCAAAACCATTTACTACCATATAACTAATGAAAAAATAATGTTTCCCAATTAATAAATTACATTCTAAGTGATTTAATTTAAATTTTATTCTACTTCACATTTGGTACTTCGATATTTAATCCTTACTTTCTTTTTCCAAAAGAAGTATTACTTCCCTACTTATTTTAAAAATATATTTTCTTATTTCTGCTCTACCTTAACACTTAACTGAGATTTGGAACATTTTTTCATCAACCTCACGAGGTCATTTATCTATCCACCAGGATATAGTTTTTTTATTAATCCAAGCCTTTCAGGTAAATAAATAGCGAAATTTTGAGAAAGAGGAAATAAAAAGAATACTGCAGTATTCAAGACAACAAGTTGCAAAATGTATTGCGGTATTTGTATGTAAACACTACGCTGACGTGGTTCCTTCTCTCATTTAAGAGTACGCTTTCATATTGCAGTTTCTCTGCGTCCGTTTGTGGGTTGTATCACGTATATATCTTTGGCAGGGGAAGCACATGCGAGCACCAGTGTCTGCACAACGGAATTCGAATATCTTTCGGGACCAATAAATACGCGCAGATTGCAAACTTGGCGAAAATAAAAGAGGACGAATCTCTCTTGAGGGAGATGCTTTTTTCATCGCAAAAGTTTCCTCGAGTGGAAGAAGGATTGCACGCATTAAAGTGGTCCAATGTTATGCTCCGAAGGAATCAAAAACTTGTTATCGAGTGGTGCAACGATAAAGTCGTTCTGGTTACGTATTCCGGTGTGCAATCTAAGCGAGTTCCAACTGGCGATGAAGGAATGGGTGCGACCCCAGATGTTCTGATTTAAGGTCCGCATAATATTAGGCAATTGAAAGAGGGTGACGGAAGATGGGGCGATAAAAATTGATAGAGGTAAAAAATGGATGAGGAAGTTATATTTACAAACAGATTCGGATTGAGAGGTTAAGAGAACATGGGTAAAAGGTGGAAAAGCAGTGGTGGATCAGCGATTCAGAATAAGGGATGTAAATTGATTAGAATAAATGGAATAGGAGACTACGTAGAATCAAGGTGTAAAAGTGAATAAAATATTAAAGGGAAACATAATAAACTCGTTTAAAAGAGTTAAACTTAAGAGAGAATGTCATATAAAGTGGAGAGGTGAACTAAATAAAAGAAAATGTTATATAAAGTAGAGCTTGGAAGTGTCATAACTGTTAATAGTCTAAGTAAACAATTTAATACCAAGAATACTGAAATACACAATAAGATATACAAATTTTGAAATGGATGTGATATAAATATATTAGATTTACATTGTATATAGATATAGCCAATTATATAGAGAAAAAACGTAAGTAATTAATGACGAATCATAGTTTTGAAGCTCAGAGTAAACACAATTGAGAATATATATGGAAAAAACAATATTTGAAGAATGAAAAAAGTAGAATTAAAAATAAAATTAAAATTTGTTAGTCTTGAAGCTACATTAATCATGGAATTCAAATGTGGACATTGAAGTTTATACAAATGAACTGTAAAAATGTTTTTAGAAGGTCGGAAGGAACTGTCGGATTTGGGAAAGAGTACGGAATGAATTGGTTGGGCAAAGAACGAAAAGAAACGGTAAAGAGAGTGAAGAACGTATTCGCCGCTCGTTCATCTCTCTATTCTGGGGATTACTTGTGGCGTGAAAAAGAATCCTTCCAATATTTGAAACAGATGTTTCCCGAATACTCCATATTCCGCACACCGTCTCCATAACCCGTCTTCAATTCTTCCTTCGAACTTAACCTTTCACATTAACGATTCTTTGCACATCGATTTGTTCAAAGTGCAGTTGCCCTTGGCTCACGTTACGCGTATTACGTCCGATGGTTGTGTTTTGTTCCCGATTTCCGATGACTTCTTTTTCATGACTTACGATACGAGGCGCATTTAATGTTTTCAAATGTTTTGCGATTCTCTTTGAGAGAATTCCTTCCGTTTGAGATAATGCGATGAGTTTCAGGGGATGGATGTCTGATGAGGTCACCCCCCACCCTATTGATCCGATGCCTTTTATATAGATTGTTATTTTTATTAATATTTTTACGAAAAATTCGATATATCATATTTTAGAAAGTTCCTGAAAAATAAATTATTTTGAACATCGAGCTTTCTCTTAATTTCAGAGATTGCAATTTATCTAGAATGGTATTGAAAACTTAGATCATAATATATTTCAATTTAAAAGATATTTAACTATCAATATTGCATAGGAATTCATAAATACTAAGTATGTATCCGTTTAATTTACTTTCAGTTACATTTTGATATATTGTCTGAGTTGATATGAAAATATTATGGAGTTTATTTGTAGGAATTGTATGAAAGTAAGTTTTAGTGGTGAGTAAGGATAAAATAGGAATAAGTAACACTATAATAAGTAACATTGTATATAGTAACAAGTTAAGTTATAATTAGCTAAAAAATAGATTGGTAGATACATCGTTAGGGATTTGAGAGAGCTAAATAACTCTATTTTATTATTCAGTTGGAGGATAAATTTGTTATTTACTACAACTTCAACTTTAAAATTCTTTTATCTCTAATCGTATTGGATTCACAAAGAGGAAATAAAATTGCATTCGTACTTGTTTAGAATTTTGAATACGGAAAATGTGCACATAAAATTATCAAATTTATATTTCAAAAGGACAAAACAGAGGCTGAATACTTTTTATTTACAGCTAGATTGTGATCACTCGATGAATTAATTTTAAAGCTACGTACAGAAGAATGCTCCAATTACCCTTAATCCGACGTGCTTATTCCGAAACCCTTAGTGTTTTGCGTATTAAAAATTTCTAGGGCCATTAATGCTACCCAAAGACCATTATTGCGCGAGTATCAATTCGCGAGGAATCCCAAATTGGTATCATCCTACTTCGTTCTGTATTCTCAGCGTTTTTGTAATGGTCCTGAAGCAGATTGCACTCGGCAGAGGGCAGTGCTATCGGTGGCGACATCCTCCCATTTTCACATCATCTCAGACGTTCACTTTTCCCATCGAAATAGGCTTTTTTCGCCTTCATTTGCTCTTTCCTCTCTTAATGCAATTTGAAAAAAAGAAAGATTAGGATCCACTTCCATCGAGTTCATTATAAACACGTGTTCGTTTAGGAGTGTTCTCCAGTACGTACTTTCGTAGAAGGTGTTTCGAATTATCTCGAAATGTGTGTGTGTGTGCTCTCATCTGATAAAGAAGTTGTTATTGTGGCGTTAGATATTCATAGGATTCAATATACATTAGGATTCAAAGTGTTCGAGGTGGAAGGGTTTGTTTGTTTCGATAGAAACCAAATAATAGAATTATTGTTTATATTGTATAATATTAATTATATACCAAACAGTAGAATTTTGAAATAATAGCAGTCATTGTACTTATTTTCAGGCACCTTGATTTAATAATTTTTAAGAATATAAAAGAGGAAGGAATTTTTTTAGCGGAAACGCATTTCAAAGTGGATGGAATTGCCCCACCCTTGTCCGGCCTTTTTTTGCAGAGGATTTTAAAACTTCCCATATAAATAGAATCGTGACGAAATATTGCCTCGATTCTATTTTTGGAATGAATTTCAGAAAAATGCTTTCCTTTTATTCGTTGTTAACTTTCAACTTTCAAATGAAACGGAAGATATTTTTTATGAATATCATAATAAGTTCTCATCCAATATAATTTCTGTACTCAGTATAAAGGTTCGAACAAAGTATTTTGGGCTTAAATGGATCAATTGAACTAGTTCCATTGTTGCAAAACTCTGAACCTAGAAATTTATTACGAATATACAGAAACGATGTACAGATTTATCCTTAATTTTTCATCTTTTTCAATCTATTCTTTATTTCAATCTTGTAGAGTTAATTTTGTTAACGGAAACAATGGAGAATATATTTAAAAGTGTTTTTTTCACGAGTATGTATGGAATTAAATTCAATGTTCTTTACAATTTAATCAATCATCTCTTTTATTTGATAAAAATGTGCTCTTATATTGTCCCTAACTTATATTACCAGTCCTCGTGTTTAAGTTATAATATAAAGTATTCAGACGATGCCCACGTGAATCTATGAAATTTTAATTTTGATACGGCATGATATCATATTTTCTTTATGCCTTGAAATTCTCATTAATCATCGTTAGAACACAACGATATATACTCGTATGTATGAATGTGTTATTTTAAAGCTAAAATAACTGGTCGTTGGTGGAATATTTTATGTCCTAAATCACTTTTCTTTAGGAACATCCTTTTATAAAACATCCAAACAAAGTCAACATCATTTTTCTCTCTATGTTACATCATCATTTTATTAATCATCAAGATCATAATCATCTTGAATAACTCACGACTGTCGTTAATTATAAGAGAATTATAAAAGGATTTTTCCTTTCCTATTGAAATAGATACTGAGGCATCTTCATCGGAGAAAGAGGGCATTATCAAAGAGATCTGAGCCTCAAGAATCAAAGGCGGTCCTCTGGATTCGGAAAGTACGTCAAACCGATGGCGATATTTTTCAGATCTCCTTTGTCACCGGCAGACACGGACGTGCGAGCACAAAGCTTTCTCTTGCGGCTTTAAAGTACAGGGAGCGTGTAATGACACTGGAAAAGTTCGGGGAAACTTATCGGTGAGCACTTGAAATAGGCATTCACCATACGGATTTCTACTGAAAAAACAATCTTTTTGTGAGTGCGCTCTACTCTGTTTTCCGTTATTCTACTGTTTATGCAAGCATTAACTGCTGACTATTTTTAAAGTAGTAAAGAAAATATCAGTTAGACGTAGACATGAAGCAGCACTTATTGAAAGCTTTCACAGTAAACGATATATTTGCTAAACATAACAGTATCATACCCTAGCAATATAATTATAGAAAAGGGATAAAAATAAATCGTACGATTTCTTCGGATAAAACATATTATGATAATTTTATCTCTCTATTCATTTTTATATGTATTCTCTTATCTCTTTATTTCTTGGGCACCAATAGCCTCTCCTTCCTTCTGGAAATATTTGCTTCGATAAATGTCTTTTGTTTAAAGTCAAAGCTTTATTCTAACAGTAATATGAATGAACAAAAACACTATACCATACTAAAATTTATTTTTAAAACAATATAATTTGTTAAGTATTATATATTGCTTAAATCTCAGAATTTTGCAATTTTATTTGTGCAAAAATTCTAATGCAATAAGACGAACAGATACAATGAAAGACGATAAAGTAAATGTATTTAAACTTTATGAATGAGCAGTTTCTATACCTTGATATACCTTCATTTCATCCTATATAAACTTTTCGGTATAAATAAAATAAGAAAATATTAGGTCTAAATAGAAGAGATAAGTAATAGTTTTTGTAACTCTATCCTTTAAATTATGTCGTCAGAATGATACCCTTTAAAAAGTAGTTAACTAATTTGATTGGTCTAAATGATGGTTTCGTAAACGCAGGGCCAATCGCCGTCCTCTCTCATCGCCTTCGGAATTTATCTTCGGTATCTCACAACATAACTCTTTCATGGGTTCCCCCAAATGACAGTCTCTCTGTTCTTGGGCCCCTCTTTCCTTATCCACCATCACTTTCTTATCGTCCGCGGGAAGTCCTTCCATTTTCCCACTTTATGTACCAAAGATAATGTTTACGACCAATACTCAAATGTTTCCAGTTTCGCTTTAATCGAAATCCATTACAATCTGAAGAATTATTAAACTCAAAATTTCCATTTATTGAGGAAAATTTAATACGACTATAGTTGTTCATCTACAGCGAAATAGGCAACGGAATTTTATATCAGATCTATATCATATTAGGTCAATAAAATGCTTAGAACGAAAGTATTTTTATATATTTATTGCTTTAGAGCTAGCACAAAACCGAATTGGGTGCGTATTCATTAATTCAGACTACATTTATTAACCTCACTAATATAGT
This sequence comes from Pantala flavescens, assembly GCA_020796165.1. Taxonomy (NCBI): domain Eukaryota; kingdom Metazoa; phylum Arthropoda; class Insecta; order Odonata; family Libellulidae; genus Pantala; species Pantala flavescens. The sequence continues at coordinate 14,412,780 of CM036886.1, read as the reverse complement.
CTTGCTCTTGTATAATCACTAAAATACATCTAGAGATCATATATCCTTATATAGAAGCCAATAATAGAATCCTATATCCACGCATGAAGTTAATATATCTATGCGTAGATAAACATTTTTCGACAGAAAAATTTTAACTCATCAGTAATTATATTTTAATGATGATGAGTTTAATATAGATAATATCTAATCTTTAGAAGTGGTTAATGTTTATTTGATAATAGGTTTCATAGATATTACTTTCTTTATGCCTCTTCTCTGTAGCGAAAATGTCACCTTGACTCTAATTAAACATAATTAATCATAGAATCGTATTAAAAGTTATGAAATTCCAGATTTATTGTTTGTATATGTATAGTGACGTTTTCACAGAAACCTTTACTTTCAATCTATAAACGAAAACAACATGGCTGTTTCTTTTAAAAGATTGACCGCGGCCGAAGAGATTTCGGTCTCCGAAAGGGACAAGATCTTAATCTTAGCCCGTTTTCTGTCCACTCTTTCTTAGCCCATTTGTCTAAAATCTCTCTTTCCCAGCGGACCAACCCTTCCTTCTATTTCTCACTTTCCTCTATAACTCTTTCCTTTCGCCACTCGCCCTGCAACTTTCTCCGGAGGAATAACTTCTTCCCAATGTCCCCGAAGATATCAAATCCATTTTTTCACCAATCTCCTAAGAGGGCACTTTTGCCACCCACAGTTTTATACTTCAGACGTGGGTGTCTGAGGGAAACAGCTCGGGGAGGCTTAGATTAGATTACTTCTGTGTTAGGGAGAGATAGCGGATAACGTGTACGCATAACCTGTCTTCGTTGCGTTTTGGGAAATTAAAGAGGTGTGTTCCAGCGTTAAAAACTGTCTAGATGGAATCCACGTGTAAGAAAAGAGATTGAGGAGGATTGTGAAAGACGAAAGTGGCACTTTTAAGTTTTATTTCTTTCCGCTATAAAAAGTGAATGTGCAATACATGCAATTCTAAGTGCTGTGAGATATGGAGGATTGTTTTAAATATTCAAAATTTTCACATGACAGAATATGATTTAGAATTTATATCGAGACTCAGCATTCAATGATTAATATTTCTAATAAATAAACATATATTGAAGATCTGAACTTTCATAGTTAAAAGTAGCTTTATATTTACGAAAGAAATATTGAATAATTTTATACCTTCTATTACTTGAAAATGCCATAGGATCTGTTGGAATCTTTGACATACTCAAATATGTTCTTAATATTATATTATACTATTAAACAGGTAATTTAAATGAAATGTACAGTTTGTTTAGTTTAAATAGCCAAAATATTCTAATTATCATGGAGATATTATCCATTATATAATATATGCAATAATTTATTCTTACTTAAGCTGGTTACTTTGAGTCCATATCCATCGAATTAAAATAATATCTTTCGTAAATATTTCAAATCTTTGTGAAATCGTGTAGTTGGAACTGAACTTTCTATTGGTAGAATGCCGTGAGAAAACTTACTATTTCTCTTAGGATATAATTATTAAAATGACCATATCAAATTCATTCATCACCTCTAATTGTTCTACATTTTGGTGGCTATGTGAAATAAACTTTCTGAACTTAACCATATGATAATCCAATTTTAACGTACGGATGGACCAGAAGACTTCAAACGAAAGCACAATAAACTACGTATAATACTAGTAAGCTTGATATTAATCTTTTAATACCATATATTGATGAATATTTCCTGCAGTGCTTTTATCCAGTAAACAAAGTATGCTGAGTGAAAGTGCTAAGGGAGATTAAACTACCGCTTCAAATTTCGTTCCCATCATGGGCATAGATATTTGTGTGCTAAACCAAATCCTTCATATAAAGCTAGAGAAAGCAACTTCAAAAGGGAGATCACATACTTGCGAGTGGAGGCGATCTTTGGCTATGCTTTATCTGCATGGAAAAGGGCTTCTTTTGAGCCCAAGACACGTTAGAGAGAGCGCTGCTACATTTACTTACTTCCCTCTATTTTCATCTTCCATTAAGGATGAAATTGAAGCGATAGTATCAAATTTTTTCGCAAGTCTGTGATCCTGTTACTGCCGAATGCGATTCCGACTGCGATATTCGAAAGAGAAAAAGGGTTTTAATTGAAAATCTCGGCCTCCGTTGTTTTCCGAAAGCAATCTACATTTTCTGACAAATAGCAGTAAAGCGACCACGTTTCAGAACGAGAGGATTCTGCTGATATTTTTTTATGGACGAGTTTGTAAATGAGCTCCTTAGCCGTTCCGCTTTCCAAGTAAATACAAGCACCCCCCGAAAATAAACACTCGTATTAATACCTTTGTCTCCCGATATATTGAATCTTGTTTAATGAGATTTACTCTTCTAAATGCATAATTATCCACGATGGTGTTTTATATTACGCGATCTTTTTTTCATAAAAAGGGAAAGTTTTGAGAAACAGATTGAATTTTCTGCTTTTCATATTATTTCTACGCTCATTGTTTGGAGAATAGACGTTTTAAACAAAAAATATATAACAGTAATCTACGTATGATATTATTTTTATTTTGAATCACTGTTCAGTAGTAGATTAAAATTACAAATAATCTCGTAGGTGCTAAAAAAGAATTGATTTATTTTATTTAGTGAGCTATAATGGATTATTTAGTTTATTTCACTTTTGTTTAAGTTGGTATGTAAATTTGCACCGAGAATTTTCTGTACTCTCGTATTATAAACGTGCACCATTGTTGTAACCAGAATACTTTTGTTAAAATTATGTTAAGCTTAACATTCTCATTGCTATAATTAATAGAATATAATTGAATTCATTTTTTGAATTGAAAAGTAATATTTTAGTGGAACTGAGCAAATATTTATAAATTTGTTATCTTTAAATTTTGTTTGCACTAATTTTTCAATGAGATGAAACAAAAATTTGAAGAATTGAATTAGTTTGGATTATATTCAGTTTTCATACCTATTCCTAATGAAATTAATGAATATAATTGGAAGAGCAATTTTTACGTTTATAGAGACAAATTTAGTATTTTGCAATGCAGTTTGTGTCATTTAAAATATTCATATACCAGCACACAACCAATTACAATAGAAACATATGCATTATGTAAGATCAAACTTAATACGAGTAAATTAGAACTTAAAGAACATGTGCACTTCAAATAAGCACGAAATTTACACTCTCGAAATATATTATTCGATTTGGAGGAAATATTTCTGAATAAACGAAAAAAGGAAGAAGACCTTCCAGAAATGAAAATCGGATAGATGTATTGAGATGGAAATATTTTCGTCCAAAATTCCAGAATTGAAAAATAACAAAACTCTTGAGATATTAATATCTTTAAGAGAAAGCGAAACATCTTATAAAACGTAACGAAATATTTTTCTTATTTTAACTTGTATCGGAATCTTGCTATTTATTTTTATAAACGATACTTTGCTTTGTTTTTCGAAGCCATTATATGTAAGACGTATAGAATTTGAGTGTGAAGGATCTCCAAGACTAAAAATATATATATAAGTGCTGGATTATTTTTAGTTCACATATATTTTGGAAACATTGGAAGCCAAACTTGAATTAGCCTCAACTCAAAACAAATGAATCCTGTAATGACGAAAGAAATACATGGAGTCAGGACATAACGAGGAAATGTATCGAGTCCTCGGAAAGAATCTGCGGTATGAAGAGATGCCATTAAAAGTAAAAAGTGGCGAAACTGGTGGGCGAAGGGAAAGCTTCAAGTGGAGGAGGAATCTGAAAAGGTGTCGTTGGGAAGGGAAAGATAGTTTTGCCGGCTTGAAAGACAGAGTAGAAACTGCGTTATTATTAATTCAGAGTATTGCATTATGGGATGCGATGAATAAAAGAATGGAGCAAACAGGAGATAGGGGGGTCTATGCCCTCCTTTTTCCTTCCTCAGTTACAAACCTTTTTTCTCCCATCACTTCTGTCTTCGTATCCTCGGAGGACAAATGGCAGCAGAGTCTCCGAGTGCGTGTGAACTGAAGTGTGTCGATTATAAATGTTTCCCGCATGTCGCGAAAACGTGCGTGTGTGCCGTAGGATTTTCCAAAGGCGGTTCCGTGACAAAAGGGAGGTGCGGATTCAGGATGACAGCAGATAATGACAAATAACCGATGAAGATTGATATATATTTGGGGCCGTGCTTTTGAAAGATCACCGCTGCACGAGGATTATCGTACACGTCCTGCTCTGCACGTATTCGAAAAGAAAGGAGCAAGAAATCTCGCAATTTCATAGATCCGTGAGGAATATGCATTTGGCTATGTTTGGCGGAGCTCACTCGTGTTGAAAAGCTTTCGTGCCGTCTGAGAGAATTTGAATTCAGTTCGATGAATCTGATTCCTCCACTCTCTTTTTTTTTTGGTCTAACACATGGACGTCTCCTTCCTCCATCCGCAAAACTCTCTTCTCTTTCCGCGCTTTCTAAAAGTTGCAATCGAGTTTGTTACTTTATCTAGCTTTTTCTTGATGCTACGTAGAGGAAAGAGAGAGAAAGTAAGGCTGCGGCAGATTGTATGATTGATCGTCTCAATGAAAAGCGTAAATTATAAATGATACTAGATAGCATTGAGTGGTAGGAAAATCGGGAATAAAACAACTAGATTTTAGCAATTTATTGGACAGAGACTTTTAAAAAAGCAATGGATTGTAATTGTTGAAAATATCCAAAAATTATCACCCTGCAAATGAAGTGGTAATTGTAAACACAGAAATAATTCGAAATATTATTATAAGGATACTAAATTAAAACTTTCTTAAACCGAAGATATAGGAACATGTATTCTAGTAAATAAACGTGCATACTTTTATTTAGTATTCTCATACTTCATACATATCATTTATATTCTTAAAAAACGTAACTAATGTTGGTAAAATTTTATCCTCCTATTTTTCATCAGCTATATTAAGTTCGAAGTATTGAATGGATTGGATTTAATAAAAGAAAATTGATAGGAAGTATTAAGGTTATTAATTAAAGTAATTAGGAATTGGATCTTTGGTGAATGTAAAATTAACCTGAATAAAATTAACATGGGCGAAAATTTTAACCCCTAAAAATTGAGAGTGTACTTTTACCTTTAATAGAACGTAAGTGGAATGCCTATCAAACGGTCTTCAATATAAGGCATTCTAATTCTACGTGCGTAAATTATTTATGCTTAATTGCCAACTTGTTTCAGATAACACTCCCCTTAAACCAACCCTAGACCGCCGGGTCGAGATTAGGTTCAAGGTTCGCACTTCTCTATCGAATATTATCTGCCGATAAATAATGACTGAGAAATCGTCTGGCAGTAAGGCTCCCGGAATTCATTTGCATCCGAAGATGGCCGGGAATAAAGTTCCCTCCTTCGCCGAAAGAGGGCTCCCGGAGCGCGGAGGGAAGGGGGGGGAGAGGGCACCATAAACGCAGGGACATTTCGACGCCATTTCCATGTAAATTCACACCATTCCCAGGAGTAACTCCCGCGAATAAAAGGTTCCTCCACACGTGTCTGCATAGCCCAGCATTATTTATCACGCCCTGGGCATAATGACGCTAAAGGTTTTCGCCTCAAATTCTTCGCATTTCTTCACTTTTTTCCACCGCTTTTCCTAGACACCTAATCTGTGCCGTGAGGAAACAATAGATGACTTCGGAGATATCCTCCAAAAGAGACTCTTACGCAAAAAGCGAAATCATTCATATTTGAGAGACTCGGTAATGACAAATCCGTTGATGTTCCAGACAGATGGAAGCGTGCTGGTAAAAAAAAATCTGCTGGGTTTCTCCTTGGTCGTCCCTTATCGCCGAAAAAAAAAGAACCGAGAAGAGCGCAACAATGGGGCGATGTCAGCCATTCGCTGGAATTATTGCTCTTCAAAATCACTCTCGGGTATACAGGACAATCGCCATTTCCTAAAACAGCGTGTGAGTGACGGGTCCTTGCGAAATCGGGGAGGCACCCGTGATAAATGGTGCCTCACCATTTTTATAAAATTCACGTCGTTTTCCTTGTGGACGTGTACTGTCGACGTAATACGGACTCGAGATGGATGGAATCGTCTACGTTCACAGTACGGAATTTTATGCTAATATCGTCCCCCGTATGAAAATGGCGTATCGAAGGAAAAAAAGCATTAATCATCCTTTCATTACTTCTGGAGAATACAGCGTGCGGGTGGATGTATATATATCTCTCTCGGAAATCGGTTCCTAAAAGGGAAATTTGTTTTTTTGTAGCGTTGTCATTGTATCGACTACGAGTCAAAATACCTTTCCGCAAATACATCGAATTCAAAAATTACACGAAAGATGTAAAAGTCTTAGATTCCCTATATGAGAAATACAGTATAATATTATAAAGAACTTCAAATAGATTCTTCATATTCAGGAACGTACGTAGCTTCTTCTATCACCATGGGAACGAGTCTATTTATTTTCAACACGAGATTGCCTAATTCGAAAATAATAGGTATATTAAAATGTTCGTAACATACATTTTTCTATTCCTAAATAGATTCTGATTTGTTTCAATTTGATTGGAAGTAAATATAATAGAATTTATCGTTCATTATTTCAATATCTATATGTTTTTTATTTTTTTTTCTCTAACATATGTAAAGAATAAGGGATGATAATCTCTTGTCCCACAGGGTATACACAGAATCAACGCCGTGTGGCAAATACAGGCCTCAACTTCTTCTCCATCAAAGCCATTCTTCCTCAAATGATGCGGTCTTGTTGAACTTCCTGCTTCCGAATTCTCTTTCACTGCATTCACTCTAATAGCGTCTTAACACGGAAACATATTGATCGTCTGAACACGACGCTTCCGGATTGAATCTTCTCCACATCGAACCACTGTTTAATTCGTTCGACTGCAAGGGTTTCCCAGTCCGTTACGAATGCCTCGTTTGATCACGTGACATGCGATAGACGCCCTCCGATTACCAAAACAAAGGGAAACATGGTTAACGGGATGGAGAAAATTGTGTATATCCCTAACGGCTTTTCTGGCAATTATTTGGATTATCGGATGACAAAGTATTATTCCATACTATTATAAATTTAAATATAGATAAATTTTAGTGTGTAGACGAAAGACTGATATTGAACAATTACGGAATCATGAGGGTTTTAGTTAGGATGCAATTGTACGATTGTTTGTAAGGATGTTAGAATTTAATTGTAAGGATTTTTTAATCGTACATACATCATATAGCCATTGGCATATTAACCCTTTCTTATTTAGTATCTTTTTATTCAATTTAAAATGCTTGTCTTTTATTAAACTTCTAATAATAGTTTGATTCTTCACCTTCTTTTTCGAAGTTTAAGAGAATCCTTTTGTCAAATATTGGATGAAATGTAGAGTATAAAAGACAGCAGTGTTATTGAAGCATGATCAGTTCTAATATATTTCTACCCATGGTTAAATCAACGGCTGAAGCATCGATTTAATAAATATGGGGACCTTTAAAAGAGAACTTGGACAAACATGGGTGATTTTTCTATCTTATGTTAAAATATTATTTCTTGTTTAATTTTACGAAAGATTCCCCAGAAGCTTTATAGATAATGAAAATTCTCTGAAAATGTTAGACGTGCAATATAATTGAGTTGCAATTTTCTTCAAATTTCCCAGAACTATCTGAAACCATCTAAAGAATATACTTTGACGCATTCTCTCTCAATCCGTGCATTCAAGGAACTTTAATTATGTAGTATGTCAAGGGGTAACAGATGGCCTTTTGTCAAAGTCCCTTCATGTTGTAAGCAATCACGGTTTTACTTCATTTTCGACTCTTGAACATATAAAAATATGAATTGAATGAGCTAATTTAATATGCTTTCCAAGAACATAAAGGTAGATAATAGATATAGCTAATATTACAGATTCGAAGGGTATTTTATATTGTGTGTTCACTTCGGTACCGTATCCTCAAAGATATCGAAAGAGCATTCTATTCTTGGCATCTTCCTTACCTCAGTCAATGAATATTTTAATCAGCTTTCGTATGCTATAAGTAAAATACCTATTCTTAAGTGTATTTATTAATAATTCACAAGAGCGAGCTATAAATAAAATTCAGGTACTTTAATTTCATGGAAAATTCTTATCCCTCGTAATAAGAAATTATAATTCACTTCTAGAAATTGAGTTTCTACGTCTATTATTGGAAGATCAATTCTTAATTCACATTCTAAAGTTAGAGACAAAATATGTTCGAAAAATATCGTAGGAACTGTTTTAAATCTTTAAAATTCTTTTTTTTAATTTGAGTGAATTATATATATAGCTAAAGCCCATATATGGATTAAAAATAATCATTCATAATAGCAATTCAGTTAGAAATATCTACCATTGAAAAGGCATTTCCTTTTACCACATTATTGATCGTATACCTTTGAGTAAAGTAGTAACTAAATTCTCAATAATATTCATTTTATTAAAAATAGATGTAATATAAGTAGAATAAATATGTATTTCTGTTTTTGAGCTTCATATATGAAAGCTGAAAATCTGCTTCAGTTATATTTGAATATGTTTTTGCGTCTATATATTTTATAAAAATAAACGTGAAAACATTTCAATCCAATGGTGCTTTTTTATTTCTCAATTTCTATTGTATAAGATATAAGTTAAACAATGCCATAGTATTAGAAAAGTAAGAGATGTATGATGTATTTATTACTTCATTTACTGTACCACACCACATCATAAATCAAACCGCTTTGATTTATCCAACTCACCACCACCTAATACTCCACATTAAATACCACGCGGACCTCATAAAGGAGCATGAAAATCATCCATTCCAGCAAATATTTCAGAGGGGAGTTGTGCGAACGCGTCATCGCCCACCATCAGTCCGTTGATGGAAGATCGGAATCTCGGATGAAGAAATAAAGCCCCCAATCGTTGTTTCGCATCGAACAGAGGTCACTTCCATTTCCCCCACACACCAGGAGCTTTTACAGAACGGAAAAGGCCCTATACGCACGCTTTCCCTATAATATCCTCCCAAACAAAATGGCCGCGTACGTTTATGTATTCCAGCCGCAGGCGGACACGGAGTTTATTCTGGTGTCCAATTGTCCTGCTGCGTGAAGACGGCGCAGCCGGAAAAAAGGGGCGGAGGATTAGTCCTCTCCCTGAGATCGAATCGAGTTAACGCTCCGGAGATTTGGTCGTCTGCATAATCCATCAACATGACAGTGGAATTGCTTCTCTGCCCACTTCCGCTCATCCTTCATTCACGTGAAGCCCTACCAAAATCCCTCCGAAAACCCAAACTAATCTTCTCCTCCCGATTCTATACCTATTTCTATTTGCGCAAACATAAATTGCAATATTGCGTCGGATCTCCGACGTTCGACAAACAAATCGCGAATACGCGATTGCGTATTTTCTGGTTCCGGAAGGATTCCTAGTGATTTCAGGTTGTACGTGGGAACGCTAATGGATGGAAGTCGTCCACCCCGGAAACTATGTGCGCGCGGACATTGGGATTGGTAAATTGGCCGTTAACGTTTTGGGAAATGGACGGAGGGAAAAGGGGGAGTGAGGGTCAGAAATAGGACTGGTAAAATACTCGATGCTGAGCCAGCCGGATAATCGAGTACTTCCTTCGGGAAATTCCTACCTAGACCATCGTCTGTACTCATCGTGGGTAAACCGCGTGTAACGCAAACATCGTGGTGTATCTAACGAGTTTATTTGGAACCGTTTTAATTGTACAATCAGTACGTCAAACGAAGTTATTTTGACCTCCGTAAGTTATCCTCAGGATAAATAGAATAAATATCAGTATACGAAACCTTTAAATTATAGAAAAATAAATAATTAATCTCATATTCATTTTAATATGGCAAATAAAGTAGCTTTAGGTTAAAGCCCTCATCTTTTAAGTATATGATCATTCTTTTATTTATTTATACAACTCTTTATTGTAGTGGTTACTAGGTAACAATGATATAGACTTTTAAATTTTACATCTAAAATATTACGTAAAGAGTGAAGTAAAGAGTAAATTTGCAAGGCTTCAACGGCTTATACTTGTATATTTTATTTCTAAAATATTACATAAAGCGTCCATTATTTAGGAACCGAATCTCAAGGTTCGAGAAAAGTTTACAGAAATCGTTTATATGAGTTTATTGATCATCAATAATATTATATCTATAAATATAGTCTTCTGATCCGTATCTTTCATTCCATTATTGCTAGAACCATATTGATTCTCATAATTATATAGAAGATGTTTTGGTACAGTCACCTTATGAATACACATAAAACTGTCCTCCTTCCATTCCGTTAGGCATTAAAGTATTTTTTTTTGTTAGGGTTTCGCCATTGAAGTCCTTTTCATTAAAGACACCCAAAGGATACATTCCTTTTATTACCTCGTCATGTACTGCATGTGATGTGCAGGACTTCGGAGGCTGCGGAGGAAGTTTTTATGCGGACGCACTTCAATTATAGCTGCTCGTTTGCACTTGGTCGAGCACCCGTAAAATGGCGTGGGGAGAAAGGGAGGTGGCGAGATGCGGGCGTGCGAAGGTCTTTTTTCACTTCCGCAAGGATTCACTCTCATCTCGCGTGCGAAATTAGGGAATCGGCGTGAGATTGAATATCGCAAGGATTCGCACGGATTTAATGATTCGGGTTGGCGAAGGAAAACCAGTGTTTCTGGGAAGCAGAATAAATGCCGGATTTATGTCGAACCCCCGATACAACAGCCGCGGAATGACTGGTTAATTCCGGATGAAGTAATTTTTCCCGCACTCCATCTCTCGAAATTTAATTTGGGAATTTAAGGAATAAAGCTGTTGCTGGGTTTTCGAGCGGCTGGTTTTCAGTTTTTCCCTTAATGATGCCCCGCTAGGATACCGCCTCTCCCGATTCAGAGATGCCGTGCACTGAATGAGTGGTCGTATATAATAATGTATAGTTTTGCTAATTGTGAATGTACGTGGAATGATAAGGGATGATAGAGAAAAGGGTAAATAATAAACGAACGAATTTTGCTGCGAACTAATCTTCAATGAACGAAAACTGATACTTTGAAGCATAATTACAACAGCAACCATTAAATATTTCTATAGAATCTTTTCAAAGGACTGGAATGAATGGTTTTCTTCATTTCATTTACTTCCTTATTAACTTGTTAAAATCTCTTGAAAATTTGAGATTGAGTTTCAGTCGCAAACAACTATTCAATGATTGGTCTCTCGTTCACAAGTAAGCTCTATTCAACTTCTACTGATTTGTTGTTTAACTGTTTTCTTCAGAAATTAAAGAAAAGAAAATGATTCCAATGTTCGCATATTTTCGATATTTTAATTATAACACTTTTAATCTCAAAAGCATCATCAACAAAGTGCTGCTATCAATGAATCCACGATTAAATACAGGAAAAAAACACTCGCTTAACAATCCTGACATTATACTTAGTGTAGTATTCCTAAGAATTGTAATTACTTTACGTTGCTCTCTAATTCTCTCCGGCTAAAATAGAATCCAAATTCTATAACGTTGTATTGAGGTTAATACAGTAATATTTTCATTCACTACTCGCATTGCATGGTTTTCGTTGTTAAACTGGATACATCTAATCTCATATCCTGTTCTAACTTTAATTCGAATATGTTACGAAATGCATACTAATTCATCAGCAGTATAAAGAGTTATACAATCAAATAGACGTGGAAAGTATACAATCGCCTCTCAGGAAGTATTATGACCCAAATACCTTTTCGTTACTGCTGTAATTTTTGTGTTATCTTTAATCCCATTTTAACTCACTATATTACTACATTTATCTGCATTTGCCAGAATTGCCAAATGCTTCTTGTTGATTTGGAAATAAGATAACTTTGCTCTAAAATTTATATTCGTGAAACATCACTGATTCCTAAGTCTTCTCCGAATTCGATTTACGGCGCAGCATTTTATGGATACGTTTCCTCATTTCTCCGAAGGAAACTAATCTACAAGGAGAAGTGGTTTTACGTTCACCTTCGTCTCTCAACGAAGTCGTCCCTTTTGAGGAAGTATTTTGAAGGATCGAATTTCCTCCTTAAAGTTGGAGGAGATTTCTTTACCGTCCAGATTTTCTCCTTTATACATTTACGGATTTGATAACCTGATTCAGCCCTCATTATTGTTGTTAGCAACGCATTATTGAGAAAATGTTTGCCAAAACTTAATTTGTAAGTTAATCAGATTTCTGCCCTCTCCGTAAATACATTATTTTTGTTCAACTTGTTTGATTTTTATGTTCGGCGTTATTTCTCAGGATTCATATATCCGATTGGATAAACTTGAGGTGAAGGCTTACAACTTTAGTGTCTTGAAAAATATCCACGAATAAGTTCATTAAACTTGCAATAGAGCAATTTATGAATTCATTTTCGTTACTTCTCCATATTTAAACACTTTATTGGTATGAAATATTCAGATATCAGCTTGGGATCAAAATTTACAATTCAATTTTCCTGTCGGAATTAATTTATGATGGGTAAGTTAAGATGAAATAACTAACTTTTACCATTTCCAATCCTATTGGCTTTTTATAAACATTTTAATACTCTCTACAGAAAGCAGACAAATATTCTTTCCTCATGTCTCACTAAATGAAATCGTTAAAAATAGAATATTTTAGATCAAAGCATTGCTTATATGTCAAAGGACAATGTGCGAGTGAAATTATAATTTTGAAATACTATTTTTAACGAAAAAGAAAGAAGTTACTACAAAAAGTGCCTTTGGGCAAAACTGCAATTTTAACTATGAAAACATCTGAGAATAACCAGAAATTTATTTCGTATACATCTTTACGATACGGTTAAACGATGAGCTTTCAAATCACTAAATTAAAAAATGAAAGAGATCCTTCTACGCGAAACGATGACATTCTTCTTAAAATACAAAGTTTTGCCCGTCTTTTGATAATCGGCAGACTTGGTGGTATATCTTTACCCACGAAACCAATATCTTCCGAAAAATTTTTCATCTTCCGATGCATAACAAAGCATCAAAGTTGGACCATAAGTATCCTGCACTTTATGTACGATACAATGCACGAATAAAACTCCCTCCTTGAGCGCCCCATATTACCAGAAAATATGAACCACTTATCGTCCATCGTACGACAGGATGCCTTACATAACTCCTGTGACCCTATTACGCCGTGAATTCACCGTTACCACAATAAACAGCATCTGTACGTCAACTAAAGGTATAAGTTACAACTTATAAATCCCACATGAAAGAAGGTTTCGGCTGTAATTTTTCGAGCCGTACATTGAAATGGGATATCAAAGTAGAAACGCTATAATGAGAGCGGCATCAATGGATAGACATTTTTATCGTGGACGCTTATGTAATACTGTGACACAATGGATCACAAAGCAGGTTCTCTCTCACGTAGATTTGAAAATTTAAATGTCAAATGATAGTCATTGGAATAGGAGTTTAGGATTCTACTGTAGGAATAAATATGATAAAATTTTGCTCTGTAAAAAAGATATTTATTAGGGAAAATGTAGTTAATTTATTTGCATAGAAACGGAATGCTCTTTGAGGTTTATAGAGAAAAGCTATTTTAAAATAAAATTACGAATATAAGGAAATAATGTTTTTCTCATTATTTTTCAAAAATTATATCCATTAGAGTATTTTATCTCAGGGCATTATATCAATTACCAGTTTCATACGTATGCTTAATTTTCCAGGTTATTTACTGCAATAATTCTTTGTTAGTATTAGTAATGAGACGAATTTCTTTGCAGTAGAGGCATAGTTGAAAAAAGGGATTTTAAAATTTCACATTTATACAAGAAATACGACGTATTAAACATCATAAACAGCTTAACGTTTATTTTAGATTTAAATTTTCTGGACTTAGATGCCAGAAATGTTTAAAACAATTCTATTAACAACTCAGTTTGTAGATCACGTAACAAGTAGGTGATTATGGAAGATTATTATTATGGAATATGCTAATGTTTCTATGACAATATCATATGTTTTTGGCATATTATTATACGGAAATGGACAAAGGAATTTGGGAAAGTAGGGAAATACAAGGATGAATGAATTAAGATGAAAAGAGAGGTTCCGACACCTCGTTAAACACTTCTGAAGTGTCGCAGGAAATTGCGATTTCTTAGGATGCCTCGAGCACCAAACCTATGGAAGGCTCAAGAGAAAATTCCAGTGCGTGCATCGGAGAGGATCAAATGGAACGGCAAAAGATAAAAGACGGTTCTCCGATGCAGTAGACGCTGGAGGCGGCTCCGATGCGTTCACTCAAGATTTAGAATCACGTTTCTACGTGTTTTGTGCCTTCAGTAAAGTGAGATAATTAAATGAAAGCCTAGATAATGAAAAGGTCTCGAGAGAAATGCAGATCAAGTGTTTATCTCCTTTATCGTGAAGAAAATAGGGAAAGTAAGTACGAAGTAGATGAAAAGATGATCTAACCATAAGAGTAGTAATTATTAATGCTTAGTTTAAAAATTTGAAATTTCAAATTTCCTCATTCCTATAAAATATTAATAAATACACTTAAGAATAGGTATTTTACTTATAGCATACGAAAGCTGATTAAAATATTCATTGACTGAGATAAGAAAGATGCCAAGAATAGAATGCTCTTTCAATATCTGTGAGGACAAGGTACAGAAGTGAACACACAATATATAATACCTTTCGCTTCTATATTATTAGATACGTCTATCATCTACTTTTATGTTCTTGGAAAGCATATTAAATTAGATCATTCAATTTATATTTTTATAACTTTTATATACCATTTATACTTTTTATATTTGAATTGTTTTGAAGAAGTATATATCTCCTACATCGGGAAGAAAATGGAGTATGTTACGAAGTATAATTAAAAGATTTACGAACGAAGTTTTTATAAAAATAATAGAATGAATGGCTTAAGTTGGTTAAAAGGGTATGTAATGTTCCTTTGGGAGAGGGATTATCACTTGGAATAAATGGAAGTGGTTGAAATTATACTCAAATAACGAATGAAAAGGAAATATGCCGAGTCTAGGAAATCAATGATGAACTAAAAGATTACGTATTCTAGCAAAATAATCCATTGAACAAGATATTCATAGTTCTTTGACAAACATGGTAGCAATATAGGACTCTGATAAGATTATACGAAGAAGATAAACGTTTGGATTCATCAACATTCGAAGTAAATTCAAAATTTCCGTTTGTATTTCAGTGAGTTGTACGTGGATAATGCTAGTCGTGTGATATCTCTAATATCTCTCAATTAAGATAGCTCTGTTTTGACAAAGTTATAGAGTAATTTCCTATCTCTAACTTGTGTTTCTATGGCGATAAGAATGTCTCGATGCATATTTAAGGTTTATGTAACCGTTGCTTTTCGATGGAATTCTGAGGTTCGCTGTAAAAAAAAAGAAGAGAAACGCTTTCTATGTCATCGGATATTCCGCGGAGATTTGCCATTTCCGGACTTGTGGGGATTTAACGAGCTGTTTCCATAGAGAGGCCACTTCATCTCCATTTAAGCAAATTTTCTCTCATTGACACCTTTTCCCTCTCAAAACGTTCTGCTATTAATTAAAAGGACTGAATTTAGTTTGGAATTCGGAGGTAACTGCGTGTTGTGAGAGCAATGTATGGAAAGTAACGAAAATACATTTATATGTGTGCCCATTCACTTACGATGAACGTAAAAACAGAGTTGAGAATGGATTGAATTTGCTAATGTATAGATAGTGTTTACTTTTCGATAGTTGGTCGCTTGTTCACATAGAAACTGTTCAGTCAATTCATTATAAATGAGAATCTTGAATCTAACGTTCAAACGAAAACATTAAAGATTTTTAAACTATTAATCCTTAGTAATAAATAGCCTTAAGAGGGCAACAAGATAAAAAAATATACTCAAGAGCGTTCAACACATCTATAGCTGACCTGAGGTAGGGTTATACGTAGCCAAAATTTATTTCCTATTTTTCTAGGATCAAAGTATTTCCCGCAGAAGCGGTAGCAATATTTTGAATTGGGAAGGTCCGGTAAGAAACTCCGGGTTTTCCAGAAGGGTAATCAAAATAAGCTTTCCTTCAAAAGAACCCTTGATCCTCGAGTGCACCATTTGGTGGAGATTCAAAAGTCTTTAGCTGACCCATATATCCAGAGCCACCTATTTAGCGGTGGAAATATACATTTCCCTTGGGGAACGGAAAACTTTTCTCTACGACTTCCAAAGGGTAACAAAGCAAATTAACCGTTATACGGGACTTTTCAAGAATGTATTTCCCGGAAAAGCGTTTGTTAGGAAAGTGGGTAAAGATCTGAGAGAATCGTTTCAAAGGAAAACGAGCTAAAGTTCGCGAAACGAACTGAATTTCAAAGGGATTTTGGCATGTGAGTCAAATATCATCCAAATCAAATGAGTCGAATGCTACCGTCCGATATTTGTCGAGGATAATTCGCGGAGGTACGAATAGAAACGTTGGAGAATGTTTTGTCAAAAAAGGTTTTCAATTGTGCTTCGGTGTACCGTTGTGCTATGAGAATTTCCTCATTATTTTTAATAGTACTTTTCAGTGTTTTTTGAAACGGAATTATGTAACGAGATAAAATTTGTGCTCTATCCACGGGAGGTTTTAATGGGATGTGGCCACAGCTGAACGAGTGGTACTGATTTGAAGTATCAGTGGGTATAAAGTATTATATTCTATAACATAGCTTTTCTGAAACATTAATGTATGCGTTTTATTGCCGAAAAAGAAATCAGTCAATTCGAAATAAACTATAAAGATTTTATTACGAGCAAAGATGGCATGCTCATATCTTTTCTTTGTTTTTTATTAATTAAATGTATCATATACATTCGAATACATTTACTATAAGCTTTAATCAGCATTTTTTATCAGTCACTTCATTCGTTCTTTTCTGTCAAGAGGAAATTGGAAACGACATGATACTTGAGCTTCATTGCACAGATCAAGTTTGATCAAAGGATGGAATACACGTCGATGTACATGGATATAGAAACACAGAAAGAATTTTTCTACGTATAATTCTCACAGAATGAATGACTCGGGGGTTTCGTTCATCAATGCATTGGCTCATTAGTTACATAATGACTGTAAGATTAATTAATACATCAGCACAAATTTTATTATTCGGACAATATCAACAAGTACTGTACAACATCTGTGAAAATTCTGAATAACAGAACAAAGGTATTGTGAGCCAAATAGAAAATTGCCTATGCTATTGAATTGATAAAAGTTTTCTTCGACTGTTTACGTTTATATGAAATGAAACTTAGGATCTGAATCGCTCAACACTCTGGGTTAACTGATTCCCCATGTCTTTTATGGAACCGTTTGGTGACGTGCAATCACCGACCCTTAATGGGCAACTCAGATAAGGTAGAAACACGGAAAGTTGAATGGGATAAAAGTTACCTGAGAAGCAAATAAAATAGTTCAGGTCGGTGAACTGCTTTGGGTCAAATGGTCGTTGAAGGAATGGGAAATGGTCTCGACTTCTTTTGGGGCAATCCGCCTTTAGCTGAAAAGAGGGTAAGGAGGTTAAGGGTGGAAGGGGTAAGCCGGATGGCATTAGGGAGGGTCCTGGTTACATTTATAGGGGTAGATTTATTTTCTTATATCCGGCCTTTGATCTATCTTTATATCATCTAAATAAAAACTTAAAGTACATAAAAATTATTCTTACAATTCTTTTGTGCACTGATTGTATATTTTGCATCCTGAAATACATTTCAAGTAAATTAGATATAGAATAATATTCCTTAATATCTATTTTTAAATAAATTCCATAGGGATTTTTAAGTATTTTGATTTTTAATTGACCTGATTGCTGAATTTGATAGAACATTAAATCGAAGAAAACTTTATATAGGCTAACGATTCCTTGAAACTTCCCATTTTCATCATTGGAACCAGTAATCTAATCAATATTGAAAAAACTTTGTTTGTATCAATCTGTCTTAAACTGAAATATTTATAGTCACACAGATATTTCCTATCTCCATTCACTTAATTAAAACTCAAGCATTATATATATTTATAGAATTGTCTTCGTTCAATAAAAACTGAAGTTTTAAATTTTAAATTAAAAATATACAAAATTGGGGTCGCATAGAAAATGTTATCAAGAAAAAATTCTATAATTTTTTATTTATAGCGTAATCAATATGTATTTGAAGTTATAAAAGCGGTAAACCTTTGCAAGATTGATGAAATTTATTGTCTTTAGCTTTCAATAAAATCATCTTTGTCATCCCTATTTAAAACTCGATAAAGAAAAGCTACGAGAGTGCATTCTACGTAAAAGTTTGGAAAAGCCTATCAGTGTGTAGTTTTAAAGAAAAGAAAGGAGAGAATGATTATAGAGATGCATTGGATGAAAAGAAGTGTCCATTAGTGGAGGGCGAATGCTGCAGCTGTGGTGCGTAACGGGTCTTATACAGCCGTCGAAGTAAAAGATGAGGACGTCTGCGTTTTTATGGCTCCTAATGCATTGTGACCGTTGCCTCTAATACATTTCTTTTCTCCAAGACACAGATGACTTCCGCTGGAACTTAATTCGGTAAATTCACAGCTGAATTTGAAGGAAATATCAAACCAAGGAAAGGATTAACTTTAGGCTTCTCAGAAATAGTATACTCGCTTTGTTTCTTGTTATTATAGATCAACCAAGAAACATGAAAGAGTGTTGAAAAATAATAGCAAAGGTATAATATAATTTACGGGAACAATTAAGTTGATAATTATTGTTGATACGAAGAGACCTTTTGAATTTGTTCGTGTGTCAATCTTAAACTTAAAAGAGAAACATTTTTAAATGATTAACTTTCAAATATCATCTTTGAAAGAATCTAAAAATGATTTGCACTTCTACTACAAAAGATAAATATATTTTTTGTTATATTTTTCATAGTATGATAAAATTCAGTTTTATATTCTTTCCTCTATGGATCATTACAACAATCGTAATAATGTTTATATAAGTTTAATTTTCCTCTTAACCCTTTTTAATAGAAATTCATAAAGATACATCATAATGAAATACTATTTAATTCTTTTGTACTTATGATTACTTTCTCGTAGATATTATTTCTCTGAGCAACACTTTTAATTGCTTTTATTCTGGAAATATTCCAGTATTCCAACTGTTTTTGGACTCACCTAGGCCTTGATTCATTCACTCTCCTCTTTATTCAACCAGTCTTTAATCTCCGAAACAGTTGAAATCCGAAAAGAAAGGAATCCGTAGATTGCCTTCCCTTTAATACTCATCGTGTTTTATTTCCTTTTTTGATGACTTCGACCTTCGGGTGAGATGTTTGTCGTAGCCTTTGATGGCTTCTTGGGGAAAAAAGAAAACCAATGATCTGCCGAATATCAGTAAATAGGCGATGAAGTCTCCCTCGGTTACCGGAGCTTCTTAATGGAACCCCTCTTGTCAATAAATGCTATGTTTGCGTTGGCCGGCTGATTGAGGTCACACGCGAAAAGACACCGCAACTGACGTCATCTCGTGGGAAACGGTCATCCATTCCGACCCTTTTTTCCGAAAGGGCCCTCAGAAGAAAAAAAAAGATACTCAAACTATGTTGTGTAACGAAAACATGACAGCAAAGATGAAGAAGCCCACGAAAATATTTCGCCGGTACTAGTGCTTTCTTTGAGTGGTCGAGAGTAAAAGTGAATGGAGGAGACGGTTTTTGACGTTTCCGAAATTGATAAAGCTATAGTAAGAGGGTGATTTAGTACTATCTTTGTACTTGTTAGGATTTTACTTCTTATGACATTTTTTGCGAAACTTTTATCAAATCATGGTTCAATTTTATTTGATTCATTCGCTTGAAATTTAACTCTTCTATACATGTTTACTTTTCTCGCCTAAAATTAATTCCTTATCATGATGGTAGAACTAATATTCTATATTTAAATACGTAGTTTGACGGATTTTTCGTAAGGTATTCAATGGAATAAGACTTGTAATTAATTCTGCGCCGATCATTAATGTTTATTCATACATAGATTATACATAAAATACATAGATTTCTTACGTCATTTACTACTAATGTATATCTTTTACTTCATTGTCGTAAAGATTAGCAGTTTTTAGATACACAAATACTGTATATACATTTATATGTTTTTGTTCATTTTCATGTAATATATTATAGAATTTTTAGGCAATAATATATTATTACATATTATATTATTATAAGGTTATTACGATTCTTATCTACTTTCGTAACAATATGTTATCGTCTATTTCAAATTCTGTTATCAATTAATAAATATTCATATAGCTGTCGTAGATGTTTGAACGTTGAATACGAATAGATAAAGCAATGTGATTCATAAGGTACTCAAATCATTCTCTTTCGAGTTAAAATTTAATTTTCCAACCATTGCCATATTGAATACGAGCACAGCGTCTAAACAAGAAATTATTAAGAGCTCCTAGTCAAAAATTCAATACCATAATTGATGACGAACGCGTCCTTCAATTAATCCACGAATGAGAAGCAGGTCAGAAAATTGCGTTTCCGAAAGAGCAAGAATTTTTTAATAACTTAATAAGGTACGAGCGACGTCTGTGGACATCATAGCGTTTTTTGACACCCTTCTGTTTCTCTTCAAAAAAACAGCTCGAAATGTATTTCGCTTGAAAGGCAATTACAGGTCTTTCAAAAGCCGTGTGATATATGAACCTCGGAAATCACATATTAATGAATTAAAAAAGCATTCCACTCTTAACACGTACCTGAGTTCACGGGTCCTATCCATCTCCCGAAAAAATACTACTTCCGCTTTTTTTCAATTCTCCGGGAGTCAGTGAGGAAAGATTAACACATGGCGCTTTTGTAGAGTTCGATCGAAGGATTTTAGGGGAAGCAGATGGGGAAATTAAGACCGTCTCAAAACCCCTCAAATATTCTCTCATTTCCTTTGAAGTGGCGAAAAAGCTGCTTTTGATTTTGACAGTGGCTGCTCGGATGAGATGGCCAAAGGATGGGGATTTGGATTAGGGAAGATCAGCTAACTGAAATCTTGAGAAATATTTAAATAATTTAGTTTCTACTTCTTGAGTTATGTTTAACTAAATCGTGACTTTTCATAGTGTGCCCTAATTTCAAATAGATGAAAGAGTGAGGATTCTTTTACGTATTTTACAACAGATAATGTTGTATAATGTAACAATATAAAAAGTATTTTTTTGTCTAAATTTTAATCATTTTTTGCCTTAAGTAACATTTACTCAAGTATGTTAAACTGAATCGTAACTTTTCGTAGTGTGCTTCAATTTCAAATAGTCAAAAAGGAGATAAATCTTTAATTTACTTAAGAAAAGACTATATTGCACTACTTGACATTCTTAGATAAATATTTTAAAGATAGTTTTTTATAGTATATATATTCAATAATTTTCTTCAAAGATATAACTTGCTCTATCACCTTTTGTAGTGTATTGATTAGGAAATGTAATAATCAATTCCTCGTATAAAAAAAACTATTTACTGTGAGGCTTAACTCTAAACTTTTACAACTATAAGTAATAAATATTAGTAATTTTAATGTATATAATCTTTAAGAAACGAAATTGAAAACTGTACAAATTAAGTAGGAGGGTCCATATAAATCGAAAATGTTTCGCTTTCCATAGAATCATAGAATCTCTACGTTTCACAAGCTAGCGAAGATAGTTTTATAGCTAGAATAGTCAATATTTTTCATTAGTTTATGTTAGACATAAAATATAATGAATAATTGATCAGAAATAAGAATGCCTGTGTAGAGTAATATGAAAAGATTGAAGGTAATCAGCCCTAAAATCATTATCACTCGATATAATACGACGAAAAAAATCATCACCTAAACGAGATAATTTTAAAAAACGAATCTATATGTAAATAAGGAGAAATCCTTAGAGGAGGGAGGTTTAATAAAATTATTTCGATCAAATGAACTGCGCAGTATCAATGGAACGCTGAATCTGCTGTTATTTTCTGTCGGGGATGTAAAATGTATGACGTGGTGGAAGTGAGGGTTAGAATTAGAAAGGGCAAAAGGGATAAAGGAAGCGAGCGGAGAATCGAGATAAAAGCGAATCGTAGCAAAGAGAAAAACACGGTGAGGTGATGAAGTAGAAAGATGGGAAATTTGGAAACGGCTGAATCCGCGGCATTAGGAGTCTAAAAGGGGAAATGATGGAATGTGTGTGAGGAGATTGCAAAAGATGCGAATGAAGGGATTCTGCGCAAGAAGATGGGAGGTGAGATTTTTAGAAAGGGAATGCAAAAAAGGGAGTTTGAAAGAATGGTAGAGCAAAATAGGAGATTTGAAAAAAAGGGGATTAGGTAAAGGCTAGGAAATCCCACAAAAGAAGCTTTGGACTTAATTTACGAACGAAAATGACTGAAGAAGGTAGAATATTGACGAAAATTGGACAAGGGAAAGGAAAGAAGAATTATACACGCTTGGGTGGAAACATAAAAAAATAATCTCCGATAGAGAAAACGGGATGAAAAATTCCAAATTAAATGACTTTCTATTTTTGCAAGAGAATTCGTAGAAGGAGATTGAAATATTGGAAATAGATAGGATCTACTGTGCATGACTCAGTGACCTAAGCGATGTTGTTTTAATAAATTCTACGGTTACTTTTAACTCGACTTAAAGTCAATATGGTCAAAATGTCATCCTAATTCAGCTTATATATCATGGAGATGAAACATTCTTGATTGCTGTTATGGTTTTACCTCAATGGGCTTTTAGGTAACTTTAAACTCTGTTCATTACATATTTAAAATAAATCTACTTACCTTCTTCTTTAGTAAAATAATAGAATAATATGTAAAATCCATTGACACTGATATAAAGTAGGTGACTTCCACCTTCATACGTACTCATGAACTTCATGCCTCCATCGGTTTGTTTCGGTAGATCTTAACCGGCTTCCAATAAGATATTTTCTCGAAAGGCTTTTTACAGGTTTTTCCTTAATCCTTTCAGAATGGAGAAAAATCTTATAATAAGATCACGTTCTCCTTTCAAATGAATCGAAAATGGATACAAACCGGAGTGAATAGCCATATTTTTTTTCGAAGAATAGAAACAAAATTTAGTATGGATACATTCACTTCCTATTGTATCCGAAAGTAGAGGATGTACAGGCAAAAGATTTTTCATTCCATTTTTTAGTTATTTTCAATATTTTAATAAAAGATTATTCCAAATCAATTGTTGCAAATAAAGATACATATCTACGCAATAATTTGCAAATTAAGATTTTAAAATTGTTCCCAATAACCTTAAGGATTAGGATATGTCAATCTCTATTCAATATCAAGTTATTTATGGCATTTTTTTGATTAGAGCCTTTAACATAGACGACAACTTATCCTAGCTATCGTAGTACGCATCTTCCCCAAAGTAGTATAGGGGAATTTAGCATCCAGTTCTGAGTACAGTTAAGTCACAAAATCACAGATTTATTCCCCCGCTCGACAAGCGTCAGTAAACCGAAACATACGGTGAATCTGGGTAGCAATCAATCCGACAAACCGTAGAAAGAGAGTAGTAATACTCTGCGAATGAAACCTCAATTGAGATCGGAATTTCGCTTCGAAATGAGTGCACCTCACTCTCATTTATCAAACGGCGACGGAAATTTCACATTCCCGTCCATGCTGTTCCTGTAAATGGACATCGATTTTACACTAGAACTATCAGATGGACAGAGGAATAGAAACTGCTAAGAGCTCTTTAAAATTTCCTTATGGTTTGTTCCTCTTACAACGTTCGTTCATTTAATGTATTTTCGTATTATAATTGCTTTTACGATTTTAACCCTTATGAGTAAGAGAAGCTCCTCTGATAACCATTGAATAATATTACTATTGGCATTACAGTATGTAATATCACTATATATCGTTTAACCCATTATTTCCAATCTTATTAATGACAAATACTCATTCAAAAAAGCTTAAATTAATTATTTTGAATGTGGAGTCCATTCTGAATGAATGAATTCATTTTTATTTCATTATAGTCAAATCATTTTTTCATGGAATTTATTGGTATATATGAAAATTCTGTTTCAATGAACTTGTGCATAATTTATTTTGGTATAAATTGTGTATTATTATAGATTTATTATATAAAAATTACTTAAATATTGTTTTTTCCTACATGAAAATTAACTCTTAGAATTAGTTCTCAGAAAATGTATTCCAATGTCCATTCTATCATTTTTGGGTAATTCTCATACGTAGCGTAACGATATGTAACTGCTATTGAAACGTAAACATTCCGGTTTTCAACAAGACTTAGAGCTGTTAAAATCATCCTCTTCATTTTGCTACTATAGAAACGAATTACTGCATCCATTCCATGATTTAATAGTTCCAATAGAATCTCGCGCTCCTTTGATATCTCAAAAAGAGGGAATCCTCTTATCGGACCACTCAAAGCACAGCCAAGAGTTGAACTCTGTTTGAAGAGGTCCGGATGCCTTAGCATCTCGTTTTATTTGCGATTTAGTTAATAACCCTCGTCTTTGCTCGAATTTAGATGGTTCCACAGACTGATTAACGTCGTTTACGAGTTAAATGGTGTTTTATTTTATAGTCGTAGACCTTGAATTAATTTTCCCTTTTGATTCACATATGGAATTTAGTCAGTGACAATTTGAGAATTTTAATAAATCCTTTGATAGTATATATAAGAAATTTTTTAAATGAAATTTTTTGCAATTTTTCAAGAAAATTTTAGACTCAAATGTTGCATTACACGTAATTAATAAAATTATATACATACGTATCATATTAATATGAATAAATATAGATGTATATATTTCTTTATTCATTCCGTCAGGCGATGCTAATTCAATGAATTGCTTATATGAATTTAATCATTGATATTATAGAATCTGATAGAAAGAGGTATGAAAGTATGCAATGCTAGCTAAAATTCATCATCATCAATTAATTGAATAAAATATAATTTTTAAAAATAATTTGACAATTATAAATTAATTTAGGCACAATTTGAAAGTAAGAGCCTAAAAAGTACGTATCGTTCTAATATTGAACTCTTTATACGACTGTAACGAAAGTTATTATCGATTAGAATTATATCTGCTTTAGATACGTTGGTTTAATATTTTTGTTAGCACAGATTAGTAAATCTCTATTGTAGTTCAGTAATATTGACGGTTAACATTGTTATTTTAAACCCTAATTCTTCATATCGTTGACCACAAGCCTTCTAGTGAGGTCATGGAGTACATTCCTTCAAGATCTACTCATCAACAGACGTACGATAACTGAAGGGAGGACGAATTTCCAAGAAAAACAAACGAAATTTACCTTTTGATCCGACAATTTATATCGAGGTAATAAGATCAAACAGAGAGGAAACTTTTCGCCGACGATCTTCCGAGAAAATCGATCAAGGTTTCTTTGTGTCCTTGTTCGACCTTGCTAGAAGATCAACAAGTCTGTTTAGTTTGGCTGTGCGAAGAAGAGGCGTCTTTTTTTCCACGAAGACATTTGTCCCTTCGAACAGCCCGCTCCTGTTCAAACACCGGTCTCACATAAACCATGAAGGGCTCACGTTCTGCACATATCTACACTTCCACAAACAAAGCATCATTCTTTCACCGTGAAACGTGCCTTTGATATTTGTACCATACTCAGGTAATACATTTTCTCCTTCCTAGAAGGTATCCTTCTTCTTTTTGAGACTTGGTTGACATTTTTTCTTCATTCGTCACATCAAGAACAAATGGTTCAAGTTGAGTTAATCCTGAATATCTTTTATATAATTGAGTGTTCTTTCATACTAGTCTCATGATGGACTATATTGAATTTAATTGAAATATAGGTATCTTTTGGTACTTAAATGGCATATTTTCTCCAGAACACATACTCTGTAAGCTTCAAATTATTCAATATTGTATGCAAAGTTCGCATTTTGACAAATGGATATGGTTTGTATCCTCTCTTCTTATAGAATAGTAATTATGCGATTCCTAAAAGAGGCTTAAATACTAATTATTTACTCCAATTACTTTATCTCCTACAAAACAATTACTTTCTTTATACGCCAAAAATCTGAATTCATTGTAGTTATTCAGCTATTCACCTCTTCATAGATGAAGATAAGGAATTTTATCCAAAATTATTGGAGAAATATATCCTTGTATCGTCATGTATGTGCTGCATGCGTTAAATGTTTAAAATCATTTTAAATTATATTTATTTATCTTAGATAATGAAAGAGCTATATTTTATTTTAAACTGTAAAGCAACAGTCGGTTGAATTGATCGATTATTTATCTATAAATAGCCCTTAGCGTCATTTTAGTTCGTATCAATCTATGAGCACGTAAGGCAATATTTATACGAAATATATTTGCTCAGCTCAAGATACAAATTAAAATTAAACTGTTTCACGTTATACTTTTTCTAACTTAGGAAAAGTTTCCTAGGTCAAAATACCGAATACTTAGATCGAGATATTGTGACTCTAATTCGTTATGAGATTCCTTATGAGTGAAACCATTTGGTTATCTTTGGTGAAACTTACATTCCATATGATTTGTAAGAATAGATACAACTTTCATAAATTAACTGAATTACAGTATAAAAATTTGGCTTCATAGTAACTTTAATTTTTAATTCAATTATTAAAATATTTTAGACCTATTATTCTCGGATAGTATGAGAAATTAGCCTTTCGGTAAATAGAGTCATGATCTTTGCACCCCCTGCCGCACACCTAAGGATATCTCGTAAGGTATCTAAACGAACAAAGACATATGATCAATTTAATATGACTTAGTAACCGCATTACATCTACATTCATAGCATATTTATACATTACAATAAGGAGTTGATACCATTGTTTACCCTGGTTTCCATGACGTTCGGTAGAAACGTGTGTGCCTTATGGAGGCCTTAGGCACTCCAAGGAGTTGATGATCCAATGGCAACACATCAGAGAGAAATTGCAATAATGGAAAAATGAAACACGATGACCACGCCCTGGTGAGTTGATCCCTCGACATCACCTTCAATTTCTGCTATATATATTTCTGAGCGCCCAAAGGCGAGACCCCAACAGTTTGTCCAGTAACGGCCTTCCATGGACAAACAACTCCACCCTCTTTTCCCTTATGACGAACGCCTTCCATTTGGCGATTGAGAAGGCAAGTGCTTTCCTCTCACACTTCTGCTGCGATACACACTCCCAAAGAGATTAAAAATGGCGTTCTCCGGTCCATTTGCGCTCGCATAGATACTTCAAGACTCTGGATACGAAGATTACTACATTCCTTAATCTCAGATCATAATTATTCCGAGTATTAACTAGAGTTTCTGGGAAAATTAATGTTTTAAGTGTATATTATTACCCTATGGTACTGAGAATGTATAAGAGTTTTCTGTTCCTTATGTACCACGTCAACAAGTTTATAAAAGCTGGATTCTTAGAACTTCTATAAAGGAACTTAATTCCCTGACTAGTAGCAGCACGATGTACAACTACGTCATAATGTAATAAAAATATCCTAGATTTATATGTTCTATTAATACCGTTCAAACTTGCTTCTTTTTTCTGCATGAAATATATACTGCGTTGAAAATAGTTATTCTACTGAAATAGCTGTTTTGTTAATTTTAATCACAATGATTTGTAGATATATAGAATCGAATAAATATAACCTCAGTAGCGTTAAATTTGTCTCTACTGAAAAGCTAAAAATCTTTAAAAGGCCCTGAATATCAGCTATAAAAAAGTAATTGAGTTAATATTCCATAGTGCCATTTTAGCAACAATATCAAGGAAAAGATTAAGTATATTTTCTACCTCCATATGTGCCAAACAGAGTTGCAATTTCATTTTTCCTATATTGAACGGGAGTCAATCCCACCCTGCGTCAGACTCAATTCATTATCAATAGAAGCAATCTTTCACTCTCCTTCCGTGGTCACGTGTAATTAATTACTTTCTCGGATGTCTTTCGCTAATATTTTCTCGTCCTGAGCCATTCTTCTTATCTTTTCAATTTCAAACGCTCCGTTCCCTCGTTGCTTGTCATCTATCTCAACAGATGATTCCTTTTCCATCTTTCACTCATTTGCCGCACCTGGCAACGGTGCGACACAAATATGGCGCCATGTTTGAATGTGACGCATGCGCACTAATGAAATGATCTCTATTAATCATAGAAACTCTATCAGATACTAAAGAAATATTCTGTGAATTATCGTAAGAAGGGTGCATCAAAAATTTCGGGTCAGTTATGTCCAATTCTCTTTCAAATTATGGCAATGATTTCGAAATGTATAAAATACTGTGGAAGAGAAAATGTGATAACCAAGATTAGCCTAATGATACTTCCAGGAATAATCTCACTTATTTTTTGTTAATCAATTAATTTCTTTAAATTATTTACTGTTCTAAGAATTCATATAACTATAAGGTATAAGTATAAGGAAGTGTAACGAAGTAAACGGGAATAGAAAGATGTGGTTTAACCAAAATACGTCTTAAGTTTTTATCAAAATGTAATAGAATGAAATGCTTTGGCGGTTTCAAAATACATTAAGATTTCGTTATGACGATGAATCAAGAATTTTCGTAAATGAACGATCAGTTTTCTTTTGAAACTTTTCAACAAGAATGATAGCTTGAAATTCAATTTTTGCAAATGGACTTAAAATGTTAATTTATGGCCGATAATATGCAGTATCCGTAAAATACATAAAAATTGACTGTAGAAGATTCCTATCCTCTAAAATTTTAATTAAAAAATCCCAAATTATAAAGCTTTCAAAACAAGCTTATATTGTTATATGTGGAATTTTTAATGATTTATTCCAGCCAGTATTTCAAATCCTACATTTAAGCATAGTGTACTCATGATATTATTATTGATGTTTGATCAAGCACTGTTATTGGACTACATTTAGTTTCGCAAATTAATTAAGGACTGAGGTCCTTTTACGTCATAATTGTCCCAAAAATAGATATTTTAATTAATTTATTAGCCTCCGAAGCTCTGCAATGATTGTCTCCTGTAATAATAATCCATTTAAAACTCTTCATTATATTATAAGTGACCTGAATCGGATTTATGACAGCTATTAAATACCATACGTACGTATATTAATTCTGATGCAACTATGATTGCGCAAAAATACGGAAAATAAACCTAGCAACGCATTATTGAATTGTGTCCACTGTATGGAGTGGTTCATTTAACTAATGAGCATGATTAAAATTTTGCCTTTCGGAGCCGCAAAATATATTCATGACCAAAGCTTAGTGATGACAATTTTTCATCGCGCGCGTTGCAATAAAAACACACGTCGAGTTTTCAATTAAGTTTCCTCCTTGTGTTGATCGCTCTATTTGTCAAAGCTTTATAATAGAAACTAATTTAATCGAACCTTAAAATGGCACATGAAAATAGAAAAGGCAAGCTATCGGTTCATTAAAATTACTTATTTGGCTAACGTGAGTTGACCCGTCATAAATTTACATTTGAATATCCCATTATGTAAATTCGGGATTCAGTGCAACAAGCGAAGAAAATTGGATTTTATAGAGAAGGAAAATGAGGCGTAAAATTAAGCATAGTATACTCAAATACACGGAGCATTTATTAATCAATCCTGTGGGAAAAATCGCCCAGAATACATTCATTTCATTAGTGCACCTATGATATTGAAATTTCTGATCATTTAAATTCAGATATAATGCCGTTTTTCTATACCCTGAATTTTTGCGATAAAAAATGAATAAAATAGTAATGCTTCGAAATTATTGTAGCGCCATTAGCTTCCGTAAATTATTTATTCATGTAAATTTTTAGAAGTAGTAAAGATTCGTATGAGACCAGTTATCCAATTATATAATTTATTTGATTATTATTTTCTAAATTTATTTTATATGTCAGAAAGTATTATATGAATTCTCTCTAAGCTCAAATAATACTGACTCCGAAAAGGGTTACATTAGCATTTTGAATTAATAAAAATCTTTGAAAACTAAAAAGAGATGATTTATAGGAGTGTAAACCATCAGATTAAGACGTGAATGTTTGTTAAGATTAGAGAAATTAACTTTAAAAGGTATCGATATTATATTCATAAATATATTTCAGATTTACATAAAAGAAAAAGAAATGGATGATGAATTAGTTATAAGATGATTTAGAATAGTATTAGTGAAAGACTCTCTGTTGTACCATTACATCCGAACTTATAAGTAATGCTTTGGTTGATGGTTGTGATATTTTAATAATATATAACAATAATATGTGCTTAGCATTCAAAATTCGTTTTCTATTCTAAAAGGATGAATACAAACGACCGATGACTTGGTACCATACATTCATTAGGATTATTATGAAGTTCGTCGATGATATTTTGAACTGTAAATTATAGTTAATAGCAGTACGTTTGGTAATCTTTATTGTTGCTAATGATATTTAATTTTTATAAATCCATGAGATACACGGCAGGAAAGTTCCATCAGATTATAATTTCTCTTATCATTCGAGAAAAGGAAACGAAATGCTAGTCATATATATTACATATATGTCAATTTGTACATAGAATAACTTTTGATTGGTTCTGTATATGATGAAACATTATTGTGAGAGAGGATTCATAAAGGCTGTCCTCGTGACCCAAATAAGTTTCGCAATTTGCCGGTCTCCATTTGCCACACCCATTGCGTGATGAATCTATATCTTCGCAATATTAGCATCACTTCTCGTGTATGCGTGTCTTTGGGAAATTATTTAACCTTCCTTTGCTGCTCCCCTTCTGATCTTTTGACCACCAGATGTTCTCCTTGTCATCTCTTCACGGCCTTCTAATTGCTTCCTCTACATTTATACAGTTAGGCGATTTTCATGAAATATGTGAGACTCTGAAGGGATAAATACCAGAGGGAGACTTGGTGTGTGTTTTTGAAACTAGAGGACTGATATTGCTTTTCAATTTGCTTTTGTTTTTCTAAAGAAACTCACTTCTCGTCATTCATTACTTGGATCTCTTATATATTAAGGATTGAAATGTTTGAATAAGGCTGAAGATTGCTTCAAAGGAAATAAGCAAAAAGAAATCAAAAAAATGATATAGATTTCAATGGAAACCTAACGAATTGCTGCGATATGAAATGTATCCTAAAGTTAAATTAAAAAGATATGTGGGAGTTCTTAAATAAAGTGCATTCAGATATATTTTTACTTTCACCACATATTTTAGTCTTTGATTCGCTAGATGACTACTAAAAAGGTCCGCTTCATGTGAAATTTACCTGGAAAAGTACTTTTCGCTATGTAAATTGCTTTTTCACTATGCAAATTTTTTACTCATCCGCCTCAGAAATTGAACGCTTAAAATTGAGAGGGATTTTAAAACGTTATTATTTATTCCCATGGACCTTTAAATTACTTTTCTTTCGTTTAAAGGTCGTGCTGTTAAATATCAATTAATTTTTTTCATTTTATGATTACTTCCAATGCAACTGGAATGGTATTAGAACAGTTTGAATTATTTATAGCGAGTGTATACCTTTGATTAATAACGTTTTAACCTCTACTGGTATTAAAGGTGGAGGTATTCCAAAAATTAAAATAAAACCAATTTTACTATTCCATTTCTGAAAAAAATATCACAGAAGAAGTAGAATTAAATTCGTCCACTAAAAGTTACATTATTTCACCATAACACTTTGAGATTTCATATTTATTTCCCTCGGATTACTTCTGTAGCGTTACGTTACAGGCATTTAGCATCCATTCTCTTTTCTAAAAAGGACAGCACCGAATAACGCAAATATCTTGACAGCAAATCGATAAACTTGTACAGATGGACAGAACGAACGATTGCAGTCAAGTGTTAAACATATGAATCGCGATCCAGACTAGTGAAATGGGCGAAATCTATACGTACGTCGGACGCTTAATCTCGGATAATCCACGTAAATGTTTCGCCGTATTTATTTCGGAGACCGATTTTCCGATTGGAGAGCGACGCGCGTTGGATACGGGATTGGATAAAGCTTTTATCAGAAAAATGTAAGCTCCTGCCGTTACTACCTTGTTTCATACCAACGATTTCCCGTTGAGGATATCCAAAGATTTCCCAATACGAGTCGACTAGAGTCTCAAATAAAGCGTTGCCAACGTATATTCGGCACTCGAATTTAACCCACGCTCCATTATTTAATTCCCCCAAGCAGGGTCCACCCCCGAGGCGATATTCCCTTCGCGTCCTCTCAAAGTATTCACTAGTAATCTTCCTTTCCTTGGCTCTCTTCTGGTCAGGGCTATAAGAGGGATTTTTTCTTTTTTTCCGTAGATCCTGATTCCTGGTTCGAATCACGAAGTCATAGGAACTATTGTGTTTTCCTCAAGGAGGAATCTAGATTCCGTTCGGCTGTAATATTAAAAATCGATTGCTGAATTTTCGAGGAATTCAATTTGTGTGAATTAATAAACCCACGTAATATATTCCGAAATATTTTTGTAGGAATGTAATGAACTATATTTTTATTTACCATTTGCGGTCACTAATATATCATTATCAAAGAGGGATTTTGTTTGAGTCACAGCAACAGAATAAATAAACTGAAAACGGATAAAAAAGTACAAGAATGCACATTGTATGAACGGAAGTTTTATCGAATTGTTTTAAATGAAGTCAACAGCATGAATCTAGAGAGACAGGATTTTAAGCAATGTTTTTATAAATGAAAATAGATGTTTTCAAACCTCTATAGTTACATGACAAAGAAATTTCTAGATACAGATCTACATTCAGCGTTATATTATCTCTTTACTTTTCTGATTTATAGATACATAGCGAAGTTATAAGTTTCTCCACCTTAAAATTTCTATACCAGCACATTGGTAAGCAGATAGATTGGATCCGAATAGAATATAGCTGAAAAATTACGAATAGTTTGAATAAGGGTCTATATTTACCTCTATGTATCGTGCTCATAGTATGTACATGGCATATATATTCCTCAATTATATTATGCCTATTCAATCCATAAATATGCTCTGATTATGTTGCATTCAGAATTTCTATTATATTTTTCTTTCCTTTTCAAATCCGAATCAAAAAGAAAACGATGAATAGCCCTGAATGGATATGGAAAACTGTCGGAAATAATTTGGACCGAGTCTATGAACTAGTAATTTAACTCAGGGCAGAGTCCATTATTTAATTCCTTAAGGTCAGAATCCAAAGAAAGGGAAGGGTCGATTCAGAAAGCACGACCCCCACAAACAAGGACCCTCCCTAAGGGATAGATCGTCCACAGTAATAGGGTGCAGGGATGGAAAGCGAACACCGTAGCGTCTGGGATATCGGGCGGAATAGCTGCAGCAGATTTCGATATAATCCGGGGAAGTGTGTGCGTCGGGGGGTCATCCCCATGTGATAGGGGATACCTTACACAGGTTATGGCAAAGAATATATTTCGGCATCTCCCGTGGCTTTCTCGATAAAGTGGCCTCCTTCCGTAGAAGGTCGCCAATGAATTCATACTCATGTCTCCAAGCACAGCCTTTTACGTTGCCGGCCATCCTTTCCTCCCTTACGAACTCGCTTCGGCAAAAGGTATAAAAAGGCTGGTTTACCATGGTGATACCCTACTGCATAGATACAAAAGAAAACATTCGAGATGATATGAGGTTGATAGTTCTCGTATTTTTTATAGAATATATATATTTTTTCTGCAATATTGTATGTGTAAATACGATGTCTATTTTTCGTGTATTTATTAGATTATGACTTTTAAGCCAATATTATGAAGTGGTTTATGATTTTATGATATGTAGCCTAAGATAATTGCTACATATTCCATAAATTGATTTAATTTTTACGTTTCCAGTATGAATCAATTTCATCCAAAATAACTAAGACAAAGAGTAGAAAGAACAAGTTGATTTTTCTTTCTGTTCTTTTTAAGAAAGTAAGAATATGGCATTATTTAAAGAGTAAATGGAATTAATAGAGGTTTCCCTGAAATAAAAATTCATGGAATAAGAAGTCAAAGAACTTAAGCTAGAGAAGGGTTGGTTAAACCTCAAGGAAAATATAAAGAAACAAGGTTTAATGGACAGTATATCAGATCACCGATATACATTGTATTGTTACTGTTTCTTAAAACTTTAGTTTCAAATAATTTCCATTATAAAATGAAATAATCAGTTTTATCTAAAAAATGTTATTGAAGAACCCTATGTTCTCAATGATAGTCAAGCAATGGTCATAATGGAAAATGAATTACTTGAAATTACAATCTGTTTCGATCACTATTTTAACCATTGATGGGAATATAAGATTTTCAAAACTGGAACGTGTGATCTTGAGGATTTTCTACTTTAAGAATAGTCAGCAAGCATAAATACTAAACTTAATTAACAAACCTAAATATTTTGGTAGTTAATTAATAGATTCAATCATATCATTTTATAAATATTGTTTATAAGACATCGTTATTTAAACTGAAATCAAAAGTGGGCATTAAACTCAAAATACTCCCACAATAAAAATTCATTTTTTAATTCGATATACTTTGTTCAAAAAATATATACATAGAACAGTGTTAAAACACCAAAAATTTGCAAACATCCAACTTGTTGTATTATTCTTTATAGGATGTCTAGAGGCAATTTATAAATTGATCGTGAGTTGGTGAGGTTCATATCTCAACCTTCCTTGGCTCCTCTTGTCCGCTGTGGAAAGCCGTCAGTTCAAATGAGACCTCGATCGATCTTTTATATAGGAAGCACTCCCTGGTAAAGCCACTCCAAGTGCAGGGCGTATAATTGGGATCGAGGGGCGATTAAGAAACGCAACCACAGTCAATGAGTTGAAGGCACTTATGTTTACCCTCGGATCGCCTATTGTCTCTTGGCCAGGTTAGCTCCTAATAGGATTTTCGATTCAAAACAACGTACAGTCGGATCAGTTCACGCTCCAACCCACCTGCTAAGAACATTTCGATGTAATCAGATAATATGGCCACAGGATGATCGGAAGATCCATTGTCTTGCGGAAATGTCCCGATAGTGTTTGCCATCGAACGTTGCAAAAATCGCCGACTGCTTCTACTTTATGTAGCGAGTGATGGAATCAGATTTGTTTGCTTAAGGATTGTTTGTGCATTCGGTCCAGATTGAACACTGCGTCGCGGAATCGAGCATTTTAGACGTCTGTCACTTGTTTCCGTGGGAACTCCATTTCCCCTTTGCAATTGAGGATACTTGTCAGTGTATTTTATTTAAAATGAAGTTTTTGTATAATAGTTAAAAATTGAGGGCTTATAATAATTAAATGCTTTTCAATAATCTTTGCGTTAAACAGGTCAATGAAAGCAATAAAAAACAATATATTTTCGTAATTTTGTATTAGGAGATTATCAGACGAAAATAAAATTACTTCTCAGTAACAAAGAGGTAGGTATAGTTTAGTTGAAATAGTTATTCCTACATCTTCTGAATATTTAATAATTAGCATTCCTACACACTCGACTTTATGTAGGGTATTTCATTTGATTATATTTTACTAAGCCTACATTAATAACTTTCGTCTAATTATTCATTTCTGTCTTCATCCTGTTCTATCATGTCAATACGTCTTGTTCAGTATTTATTCAAAATTAATAAATAACAAATTCGTTTTCTTAGAGGTAAAATTACGATATGACATTGATTAAAAAGCATTGCGAAGTAGATACGATGCTAAAATAAACATTTCAATCAACTCCAGCAATATGATGTTCTTTTTCAATTATTTTCACTTAAATTACTTCTATGAAATTGTGTACTATTTTGAGCGTAGACGATTCTCATTGCATAGATGCTTCAAATTTCATTATTTAAAAAAGTTATGCTGTTAAAAAGTTATTCCTTTATTTGACGATGCATTAGTTTTAGTTTCTAAGTTACCATTCAACATGTAAGTATTAAATTAGTTTCACTACAATAGAATAACTATAAAGCCTTAGAAAGAATGACCGAAATAATTATTCTTTGCATAGCTCTCTCTTAAGATATAAAAAGGAGGAAACGTATTTCAGCCAAATAGTCATTCCCTTCATCACACAAAATCATCAATTTAAAGCATCAACGCACCGTAGAATCATTAGGAAAGTTTATTTTTTTACGAAGTTCTTCTTTGATAGTTTTATAATCTGCAACTTATTCGAAGGATTTAAACGAAGAATTTCAAACTTTTCCACTAGAAAAAATTTTTCAAAAACTTCGAGTTTTTCAAAGGAAAAAGTTTTAAAAATGTTATTTCTTCATTTGTAGAGTTTGATTCTTACATTTTTCATCGAAGAATTTTTCCAACTTCCGCAGCAAACCAAACCCAAACGAATTCTCTCATGAATTCGTTATAAAAACAGTTGATCGAAGTAGAAAAAGTCTAGGATTAGAGAAGAATGGGAAATTTGAAGAGAGAAAAGTCTGAAAGAGGACTGAAATTTCCGGAAAGCTTCTTCAATCGTTTAATCGAGACCGAGTGAAGTTATGTTAAGCCTCCTCTGAAAATGCCATCTGGTGGAACGATTTGGAAAGAGTTCTGGCGGAGATACGAAAAGAAAGAATGCCACAGGTAGAGGCTTAATTCTTAATCTTCGAAGGACTCTTATATTTCCACTGTCATTTGAGAGCAAATGGGCGAAGTAAGCCCAAGAAAGATTGCCTACGAATTTCTTCTCAAATTAAGTATTAATAGCACAAGTACTATCCCGCGAAAAGAAACTTTTAAAAAAAGGACTTCAATAAAATTGCAAGAAAAAAAACGTTTAGACTTTGACATTATAAATAGTAGCAAATTAATATTAATGACGTCAAAAAATTATGTTCAAAGAAGTACTTCGATATGTCTTTAATAATTCAATATATTTATATATTTCTTCACAAAGGGGCTATTTACTAACCTGTAGGTCATCCAGGGTAATAATTATGGATTATAAATAATTTTCTTTTTTTAGTCAAAATAGATTTTCAAAATAAGCTAGAATAATTTAAAAGATTGAAAATAATACGTAACAAGCAATGGGTACGCAATAATATAAACAATACATATTCATTCACAATACCTTTCTTTTCTTACGTTTTACTGGAACTGAATTATTACTGCACAGTATTAATGTATGTTAAATTGAGAATTCCAGGAACTTGATAAGTGACCGCATTTTCATACATACACTGCATCACTGGAGGCTGGAATCGATTGCTGAAATCTGAGCGTATTATAGTAGAGTTTTTTGAGGCTAAATTTTATTTTAATCGGCTCATAGCCGATATATTATATATGTGTGTATATTTACATATATTTATAAATTTTGGGACATTTTCAACTTTTGGCTTCATTCGAAGCAATATTTTGGCATAAGATTGACACAGCCACCAAAATTATTTCCATTATTGATATTTTCAATTGGGGTTTGCTTAAATGAGTCTGCAAATTGGGAAAATGGGTCAATGAATCATTCCGCGTAATTTACAATGGAGATTGAAGTCCGCACATCGGTTATTCATTTTAATATGTTATCTTAAAGAGAAAGATAACAGAGTTGGGAGTTGTAGTCGAAGAATTTCATTCGTTAACTGGCTGAACTGCTTCAGGCAATTCTGCACAGAATCACAGCCGAATCTGCATATTTGATGGTAATTTCTAGTATGCAGATCGATTTTTACGGTAAAGGGTAGTAATTTCGTAGCGTGTACAATGTACATAATCAGTATTCACCCGAAAACGATAAATTCAACCGCGAACCTCCCATATGCAAATTCTCGGTCAAAGTTATGAACTAGGTCATTCACATATCTTATAAAAATATATAGTAAATAACTCTAAAAATTGATTTCGCAGCAATTAACAATTTAAATGGGTCATACTTTAAAGAAAACACGCAATGATGCTATGAATGCGTATCCATGGTTACTGTTTGAGTGTGTCATGGCGTCTATGTAGTTTAACAATAGTGGAATACGCAGAAATTTCGAATTAATTACACTTACAGCGCTGGAGGAATGAATAAATCACGTTTCTTTGAATATTAACTTCCTTGATATTTTAGAAGAGTGGACCAGTAAGTTTAATCTTCTAAGAGGGAAGCGTTGTTTAGAAAACATATTCGCATTTAAAATTTAATTAACTAAGAAGGTTTCGTATTAGCGCCAATACCAATTTTCTTTTCTGCCGCAAGGGGGAAATGTTGTATACATCCCGTCTTTAAGGGTAGTTTTTCCAAGTAGTGACCAAGCCACGGTTATCGGAGCGGACTATCGAATTGACAAGGTTAGTCTTTTCGTTGCTAAGTGTTCTTGTCATATCTCATACACGTTTCTAATTTTGCATATGACCAAAATAAGAGTTCAGTTACCTTTTGGTCCTTCTGACCGGATTTTGGGATGTCGGATTCTTGGTTACCGGGTGACATCCAGTCAAAAGCACCCTATGACCTACCCACTCATCTTGGGAAAGGCATATTTATGGCTTTTCATTTTCTTATTCCATCTTTTTGTTTGATGGTTTTTACGTTTGTGTAGGTGATTGGGAAAAGTTGCAATTGTCATTCCTCGACCTCACTCTCCTGTAACGCCGTATGGTATCTCTTTTATTGATGTTATGCATACGAACTTTATTTCTTCTTATTACTCCTTCCCTAACGACGTAATGTCCGTCGACAACGAAGATAAAGAGAACAGTATAGTGAGTAATTCGAAGTGGAAGCACGTTATTAAGAGACGTATACGTAACTAAGACATTTGGACAATAGAGCGACTACAATGTCAACCACGATCCCATCACAACGTGAAAGATTATCAGTTTTCTTAAGCCATTTTTTGGTTCTCTAGGATAGCTTTAAATTCTTTGCTTCTATGACGGAGTTGAAATTTGACTAAAATTTAGTCTTTGAAGCAGCTGAAATCGAATTGGATAAACGCGTCGAATGCTTCTATCATGAAGTCAAATAATATGGGAGTCCTCTTTAACAGCACAAGGACAACCTTCTCTCCCTCCCCTTCAATGCCTCGATGGGCAATTGACATTCCATCCTTTGGGAGGTATCTAGAAAACTTCAAAATATTTTCGATGTATTCACTAGCTTAGTTGATTCCAGTGAAAGCTTATCGGACATTGAACGGCATCATTACCTGCCACCGAGCCTTAAGTGTCTAGCCTTATCGCTAGAACCTAGTATTCAAATTATATCTGGAAATTACGTAATTACGTAGAAGACATTTGTTCATCTGATACTAAATGCTTAAGAGCTGGAATTAGATTATAATCAAGCTGAATAATTATAAATTATATCAGAGGGTAATTAATAAGTGTACTAAAATGAAACACGAATTATTTCTTCATGAAAAATCGAATTAAAATTAGAGTAACAGCATAAAATGCGACGAATTGAAATTTTAAAAAATCACGTGTTTTTTGTTGGAAAGACAAACCCAACTTCTTGAGTAAACCTAACCGCAGTCTAATATAATACAAACTCCATTAAAGGAAATGAATCAAGGGATAGGAAAATAGTTCCTGTTAAAAGTAAATGTACGTAATGAAATGGCTGACAATTTGAGAAGTGTTTGTCCTCGATATTAATGCACTTTAGAGAATATACGTCCGTCAAGGGCTGAAGGGGCTGTTAGCCAAGCGCATGTCCATTGGAAGTGGACGAAGTGTTTGTCATATCCCTAAACGAATGGGAGGGTAATTTTGGAGATGAGGAAGACGTGATATTGATTTCAAGAATTAATCTATCATGTGGTGCTGTCAATGGAATGTGTGGGGTTGAGCCGAGTGGAGCCCGAAGGCCACTCGTCCGGCCAATTCTTCATCTTCTCTGAGTAAGCAAATCTCACCAACAGATCACGAGTCGGAAAAGACGCGTACGAAAATAGGCCTTTGGAAAAGTCACACTCCTTTCGAAATGTTTGCAAAGGACAATACTAATATTATTGGAAAACTCATCCGTTCGTGCTCTTTTGATACCTTTATCCAGAGGAGGATTTTATTAATGTCAAAAGCCGACGGTTTTGTTGGAGCAGAATTCAAAATACGTCTTTCTTATGAATTTAAAATCACAGTCCGTTTAATTGCAGTATAATTTACGTAAAATAATTGATATTTAACTTTATATATTGTTTCATTTAAAGGTACTTATAAAGAAGTAAATGTATTCGACAAAATAAGCGTGCTATAACACTCTTATATGTACTACTGAATATCATATGAATTTAATTTCATTATAATAGTAGAGCTCCGGTTAAAAATAGCTTTGTGTTAATGCAGGATTAAAAGGAGTGGTAACAGAATGAAAATCATCTAATAAATTCATCCCTTATCGTTGTATCTAGAGGGAACCAAAATAGAAATGATAAACCTCAGAAAAGTTTAAATGCTAAATAAAAATGAAGTTTTTGACGGATTTAGATAAAAAAATTAATATGACACTGAAGATTGAATAGCTATTTTGACGTATATTGATCGAAATAAACTTTAAAATGAAGCAAACAGAATTTCACCAGAAAGGAAAATTTAAAATTTTATATATAACGTAAAACGTTACCTTTACGTAAACCTCTTATTAAATTACACGACAAAATACAATTTCCGTATCTAAGCATTATTTCAGGTTTCTGTGTTGGTGAAGCGTTGGGAAGAAAGAGGTTTCTATTGAAGAGGTAATGGGTCCGTAAAAAGGGATGGATAGCTGAGGAAGATAAATGTTGAGGATGTGACAAAGGGTAGACCAGAAGGTCTTGGATGATATTAAAGTTGGGGAGAGACATCTTAAGCAGGGAGGAATGCCATGAATGGGGGATATTACGAGACGTGGCCTAACCAATAATTGCTGACGGTAAAAAATCAATAAATTGTTTAAACCTTGGTATATAGAATTTATAAAATAGTTTATGTGAAATTTGAAAGTTGAAGAAGTATTGAAAATATTTATATTACAATGAAACTAATATCCGAAAGTTCGTTTGCTATTTTCAGTTTAATTTTCACATCAAGAAATATCTTTATTTATGCATTTTAAAGATCTAAATTTTAATTAATTTTTAATATAATGATATAAGGATAATTTTTAATCATAGGCTGAGTCAAATTATCACTCTCTATGCCAAGAAAAATCTAATTTTATGATTATCTAGTGTTTAAGAGCATTTCTAAACTATAATACAATTGTTTATTATGAAAATGGAGTTAACTTTGGCTTATAAGAGATATAGATGGTGGATATAAAACAACCAATATATAAATATCATTTAAATAGTATACTATTGATCTGATTATCTAGGTGGCACATACACGTATATTTACTTTGAGGGTATCAAGTGTAATCTAAGTTAATATATAACAAAGAAAATTCAAGGGATGATTGAACATTCATTATAATCGGAATTTACTTTTTATATTTTAATATTTTACTTTTGTTATTCAAGAGGAATATTAGTGCCAAAAGCAAAACACTTTGAACAATTGGATATGTTGATCATAAAAATGATTGCCAACGGTTTACAATCAGCAACACAGAACCGCCTCTGAGTGTATCCAAGGATATCGCGGAATACATTCGGAGATGAAGGAAGAATATTAGTCGAATGTATTGGCTCACGAATGCAGACGGATTGCATAGCATTAACTGCATCCGGCATTGCTAGTGGTGCTTAGGGAGGGACGGCTAATTAGAGCGGCGAGAACCGTGGTTGCGAGGGCCACTTCAGGGCGCCATGACGGAAGTCGGTTTGTGACCGGAAGTGACGGCTAACATGGCCGCCAATAGTTTTATGGAACTGCTCACTTCGAATCACAAGATGATCTGAATGGAGTGAGGCTAATATCCTTCCTATTCGAAAGCAATATTAACGAAGATTTTATGGCCTTTTTATCAAATCCACTGATTCATAAAGATAAGAAGACTCATAGAAACGTTTTATTTATGCATAATGGTGCATAAAATAGGTTACGATAAATTCCTCTTGAACTTCCATGTCAAAATATATTTATTTAACTGTTAGCACTAGAGTAAATCGTTAATATTAATCAAAGCTCATTTGCTTTTAAATTATTATCATAAAAGTTCATTTAGTTTCCTATATTTATTTTAAATTAAGTAATTATTTATCTTTTTTAACTATGACGAGGATTTTTGCTGGAATCGATGTTCATTTAATTTGGAATATAAGACCCTTTGAAATTTTTTTCATAAAATAATATGAAATTCTACTAATTGTACTTCCACTCCTTGTTTTACCATAAATGTTTTTATTTTTAAATATTTTGCAAATGTTGTATGAGATTTAAATATTTCTTTCTTGAGAGCATTCTATTTATTGCTATCATTATAGCTGCTTCTTCTTTAGCTTATCTTCTTATTATTTTGTGATATCGGTAGTTTTAAGATCATATCCACAAATTTTACCTCCTAGAAACTTAAGATAAAGGCTTTGGAGTAATAATGAGATGAAGCAATTTACAATACCCGATACCCTTATTTGAAGGTATTCAGCAGTTTATTTTATTCAGTACAAATTTCCGAATTTTCCGAAAAGGTCAGCTTCATCATCTTTTACAACGAAGGAGTTTGAGAAAACGAATTTCTGTTACATCTTGGACACAGTCCTTGGCACTGATAATCACGACGGAGTTTCTGAACACCAATCAGAACTTTTATTCTCAAAATCTTTATCAGTCCTAACTTGTTCGTATTCATAAAAATAAAAACTAATCGATAAAATAAAGAGTACAATCGCCCAGGGGTGGATTTATTCAGTTTCCTCAATACGTAGAAAAGAGATATTGAGTCACGTACTGTAATAAATAGTTTGCGAAAAACCATGGGAGAGCTCTTTGGAAGTTTATCTTTTTCCGACTTGCGGAACTGGGTCGAGGCACGCTCGCATTTTGGCTTGCTGAATTCTATAGGAAGGATTTTGCAAAGTCGAATTAATATGCTGAGGAGTATTAACGATTCCCTTCATTCTAGATGCACATTTGCATCCAAGGTCTTCCATTAGATTGCCATGTGTTAGCTCCGAAAAACAATTATGCAAATCCACTTAAGAGTATAGTTTCTACTTTTTTATGAGAAACTGTGGTTGTTTCGTTACGGTGTCCTCTTGAAACGTAATCGGAGTTTTATTAATTTCTTATCTTAGAAATTACGAGCTAGAAGGGTAAGAAACTAATTCCTTTTATATGTACTTGATTAACCAATGTTTTATTCTA
This sequence comes from Pantala flavescens, assembly GCA_020796165.1. NCBI lineage: Eukaryota > Metazoa > Arthropoda > Insecta > Odonata > Libellulidae > Pantala > Pantala flavescens. The sequence goes on along the minus strand of CM036886.1, from coordinate 14,369,415 downwards.
TTCCTTCCGTTAATGTCAGATATAACTAATTAGTTTTAGTCTTAGTATTCCTAAAGAGATGCGGATTATCTAGAATTAATCGCTTATAAAGTATTATCCATTTAATATCCTTTATGAGAATATTGTTCATAGACATGTTAAAGATTAAATGAATTTTATTTATATGTTATATATTTATTTTTATAGTTAGCTAAGAGGAAATCTTTAGAGAACTTTCAATAAAACAATCTAGTTGAATACTCAAGTAGACTCAAATACTCAAAAAAAAGTTACTGAAGCAAATTTTTAAATATTAATTCGTGTAATGTTCTTAAATATTTAGGATGTTTATCTATCCCTAAGGAATCAAGAAAGCAAGAAAATACCCTAAAGATTAAAAATTCAAGCCTGCTGTACAATTAAAAAATTCCATAAAGTATTTCTTCTATTTTGGAATGAAAATTCACCGTTTATTTGGTTCCTAATATGGCCTATTTTGAATAAAATAACGTCTTTCAAAACGGAATCCCAATATCTGACCTAATCATTTGCGCGTGAGAGAATGAAATGAAACATGAACTCTGCAAGGAGCATAAGAGTCGGTGGTTACCCTTGGGAAATTCTAAATATTTATAGAAGAGATTTTTTGAGAGTAATAATTCATATCCTTCAACTTTGATGATCGAATTTGAGAAGGTACGAGCAATTTCAATGCATTAACAATAAGGTAGAATCACCATATAGAGTATTTTACGCGGACTGCATTTTAGGTGTTCCTTCCTTATACCATCGATTATAATTCCAATCAATTCATATTAATCTGCATGCAATTGCTCTATTAAATATAAAATCCCAGAGGATTAAACGTTCGAACTGTGCAGAACTTCCTGATGCAATTCATTTCGGAAGTCGTTACACGAGATATTACCGCCTGAATAGAATTTGCTGTTTCAAATTTGAATACGAAGAGGAAGTACTTTCATTCGTAATGAAGTATGGTTCCCCGGAATATGAAAAGGTGAAATATTTTTACAGAATGAACTCTTGTTACTTGAATTAAAATGTTGATTTAGGAGACCTTGGTTCAAGTCGTTCCAGTATCGTCTATGGCTGTTAATTTCCACTTCTCGTTCATCTTTAGTTTAGTTAATGTAATTGTATTTGACCATATCAAACAGTAACCGTAATCCATCGTGGATCGTGAGAAAATTTTAATATAAGGATATTCTAGATAAATCTCCATGGACACAATCTCATTCTTGGACTACTCCTTTCTCTACAACGCTCCATGACTACGTAAAAAACATCTCAAACGCCTTCGGAAAATACTTTCTTCTGTGCGGATGATACAGCGTGTAAATGCAACTAAGGCGGAAAAACGTTAGGAATTCCAACGAATTCGCCGCTTTCCATATTCCAGGTCATGGCCTGCATATGCGATAAGAGAAAAAATATAGAAACGCTCAAGAGATTGATTTAATGTGTAGACGCCCAGCGGGTCATATGATTCCTACGAGGAACACGCAAATACCACAGATTGGATGAATGTTGCATGCGCAAAAAATGTATAAATTGCCTTAAATTCGCTGTCGATTCCGTCGTCGCGATTGGGCGGAAATATTCCACATCCTCTGCGAAGAGCAATTTGGTAACTGGTAAATTGAGGAAGTCTGCGGCTGCCGATAATTACGTGATTTTCTCTTGTCGATGATTCGGCTGTAAATGCTTCGATTGGGATGCATATTTCGTATTGATAAATGGTAATTATAACGATTTGTTTTTATGCTCAAGTATATTGGAATTAATTGATTATTTCTGGAGTTAATAGGTGGAACTCATCCGCGAATACGGAAATGTCCTCAAATTATACCTTTGAATCACCGTTCGATTTTAAGTATTGCGTTCAGCATTTGGCCTGACGATGAGCGAACTTAAAAAATATTAAATTGCTAAATAACGGAATTGAATTATATCGCATTCATAGTATGAAAGTATTTTTCATTATATAATGATTATATATAATTATATGATGATAGAATACGTCTCACGAATACTTGCTATTACATACGTGCTAATACTTTCTTAATATTATGGGATAATTGACAGTAGTTTTTATTGAGCCATTGCTCTTAACACAACAATAATGATATAAAATAATCTTAAATATAATTTTATGGGAACTATAGGACACAATTTCGTTTAGCTTAAGTTTAAATTAGTTTCAATATATCAAAAAATTAGCTCCCTATCACATTTAATAATATATAATATTTAATAATAATAATAATATTTAATATATGCATCAAGTGTTACGTATCGCATTTTACGTAAAAATTTCATATACCAGTGAGCATTAAAATAACTCGAATGAATTATGATGGTTTATTTATTATTCATCTAGAGTATAGTTATATCTCAGTGGTCAGATTTTAACAAAGGAAATTAATATGCGATATCCAATCAACCCGAACTCCATTCAGAGCCTTACGATAACCTACGGAAGGATAAAGGGGCTGTTTACCCAATCTTCTCGGCCAAACAAAACAATTTGAAATTTTTATAACGATATTTGGCTAATGTTTACCTTTAATACCTTCGGAGGGATTAAACTTTCTATTAGCCCGCAGAAATATTATCGGTCGATTATACCTATACAGATATATTGCCTTAAGGGGGAGAGAAATTAGCCTGATCGTTTCATCCACCGCTACCCCATCCAACATAATCCATCGAATGGTTTGCATCTGGTCCGAGGCACAGGTGTTTCTCCATAAGATTATCGCGTGAGAGCGTAGGAAATGTTAAGTCGGGGCGGAAGACGCCTGCAGAAATTACTCAGCTGGGAAATGAGGTCAGAGTGAATTTTTCCGGGAGAAAATGCGGGAACGGGGCCCTGGAAACGGAGTGATTTTAGTTTTCCGATAGCGAGAGGCTAGTGTTTCTCGTGGCCGCTAGGAGGCGCAGTCGATCCCTGGCATTCACTTTGCAATGACTTTTTCGCAGAACGGATTCACTGTCTCGAAAACGGATAATATCACCGTCCGTGCAACCTCTCGTGCTTTGCGTCATTGCGGAATTTAGGGAAAAACGAAATGGGAAAAGTCGATGAAAGAGGTGTTTATGAAAGGAACAGTGAATAAAGCTTTATCAGTAGGAAAAATGGATATACTAAGTTGGACGAGTAGGTGATAGGATTTCAAAACTTATTCATTAAGCTCTGAGTTAAAACGGTTATTAATTAGCTTTTGGAAACTTTCGTTCTCTGTCTTGATAGTTTTACGTTACGTCGTTACTTTCAATGAAATTATTATTATATATTATTAGGATTTAAGGGCCTTATCATTATAAACGTAATATATGTATAACATCACCTGAACTGCTCATATACACTAACTATTTATGATAAATTACTGAAGATAATTTTCCCCATATTTTATTTTCTCTCATGCAATAAGATAATTATATTTTATTATCAATATGGGACATACCAGAATATTTAAATAAATCTAAGAGTTTTGATGAATTTCGTTTCAAAGGAGTTGTGTAAAAATGGATTGAAATTTTGATACTGAAACTGTAAAATATTTCGTATCATTCATAATAAAATGTTTATTTAATTTGAATTCTGAAGTTAGCTTGTGATCAAAGTTCACGGTTTGATTGGCAAAGTAATTGAACCATATTAATTATCCATAGCATAGTTATTAAATTATTTAATGAATTACAGTTCAAGGGTGGTTATTGGCAGTTTTTTACTTTGTATGAACATAGACAGTTATTTGATCAAGAAATAAGTCGCTTGAAGTGAGCAAGTTAGTTTTGATGCAAATAGAAATGTAAGCGATGGCTTTACAGGAGTTTATTAGCCAAAGCTCATATATTTTCATTAAATGCAACATTCAGGTGCTGGAAAAGCAGAAATTATTGATAATTAATCCTCAAAATTATCGGAGGGGTAAATATTGACCTCCGTGATATTTAAATGGAAAGCAAACCGCTATTTTGAGTTAAAGGATCAACTGTATTAATATGAAATTACGGTGCAATTCCCTGATTCTTAATTTGCGAAATTCTTTCCCAATCCACACCAACAAGAGTAATGCTGTCGTATGTAGGCCAAATGATTTTTATTTGTACCAAACGCAATTTTTAAAAATATTATTTGAAAAATATGCTCTTTTTGTGTTTTTGTAGACCTTTGTAAATATCTTTTATTAGTTCAATGAAAGTTGTAACGAGTTTAAGAAGTAAAATTGGTCCGATTCCGTTTATTCTAGTTCTTCAAAATTGATGCTCATTCTTATTGTTGTTATTGCATGGATTTTGTCAGTAATATATATCTATGATATCAGTTTCACAGTCCAATTTTTCGGTAATTATTAAGGATACAGATTTGTATTATGTTCGTTATTTCAAATTAGAAATTGCTAAAATTCATGTATGGACAAAATTAGATAAATAATAGGGAATGTATTCTATTTTATTTGTATCAATTATTATTCTCTCGAATTATTAGTTACCAGGTACACTTGATTAATTAACTTTTGATGAAGTAAGTAAATATTCAGGAAGAAATATCGAAAAATACAAGTAATTTTACAAATAATTATCCTGATGTTCTTTATGATTAAAAATTTCTATAATATATAATGCCTTATAACTTTCTAAACTTAAGCTTAATTTGCCCAACCTTCATTGATGATAAAATTAACTTCATTGAAGTAATACTCCTAATTAACCAAACAACCACAATGAACGGCAGATGATGACATCTGACCTCATGATAAATATGATATCCATAACCGAAAGAAAAAAGAAGAGGGTTCTGGTTTCAGATCATACTCAGACCATATCACATTCTTACTCATTCGCAATACAAACAATAGAAGAACACAATGATCACAACGTGGGTCGAAAGACAATTTGGATACGTAACAGGCCAAGATAATACCCCCACGAAAGGGAAGCTGTGAGCGGGGAGGATAAATTCTGCACATCCTACGCTCTCCTTTGGATACGATAACTCAGATTTGGGTTTGCGTAGGCTATCCAGTCAGGGAGTCCTGAATGAAAGACATTTGAGATAAGAATAGACAGCTAGAATAGAATAACGCTGGAAGAGTAAAATTGATGATTTTCTGATAGAGATGGATCGAATAGGATTTATGGTACCGTATATACTCCTATTCACAGGAATTATTTTAGCCTAAAGTTGAAAAATTTACTCCTATAAAAATAACTCCTTCGGAAAGTGAACGTAAACATATGAATGAAGGGTTGAGTGTATCCAAGAATAGATAGGGAATGTATTTTGAATAATATTTTGAAATTTGATAGCAAGTTATTGTTTCTTTTTGATCGTCATGTTTTTCTTTATCATGTTGTTTTCATTGTTTTTTCCTCGTCATATTGATTTCATTGTTTTTTCTTATATAGGAATGCGTGTATCGAGTTATTCAATATACCCTCACAATCGTACATCTACAGAAGAATTAGCGTGAGTTACTCAACAATTGGCGAATATCAAATCCTTTGTAATTTCATTTGCTAATAGTTTACAAGTTGAATTTCCAAACACTAATGCCGTTTAATTTTCAAGCGAATTCCAATAAAAAGTAAATTTTTGAATAATTAGCAAAGAAATAAATTTTCTAATTCGTAAAAAATAACAAACAACTAAAATATTATTTTCCCTAAAAATTTTAGAATAATTGAAGGAAAGGAAAAATCTAATAAAGATTACGCTAATTCTGAAGTAATTTCACATTATTTTACTAAAATTTAAATAATTTTTGATGTTTCAATTGTCTTTATTCATATAAGTAATGTTTATAATTTATAATCATAAGTAGAATCATTGAATGAATTATCGATTACCAAATAATGAGCTATATTAATCGAGATCAATGAGCTAATTAAAGATTCGTATTTCCCTTTGACCAGTTATTGGCTAAGTACGACTGAGCACTTCCTCAAACATTAATCAACAGCATTATATTATTATTCAACGCATAAAATAACTCTGTTATCACAAAGAGAAGGAAGAATTTGAGTATCAAAACTTCCTCAAACGCGACGAAACGAAACCCATATTTCCTTTCGCAAAACACCCACTAGAATTAAGTCCATCTCAGAAGTAAATTTTCAAAAGGGATTTTATTTTCGGATGGATAAAATAAGGCGAAAGATGAATTAACGACGTAACATACGTAATTCAACTAAAATAACACTCTCAGGAAGTATGTCTGCAACGCTTTCTCACCCTTTCTTTCTCCGGGCGATAAATCTGATCGAATTTCCTTGGCAACGCTCTCCTCTCGTTTTTCTGGCGAAGATGGAGCGAACGAGTAAGATGGTAGGAATTTGCTTGTTTTCATTTTTGGGTGTCCGTTCGTTCACACATTCCGTGCGCAGCTTTCTTTTTTGTTCACACTCGAGGAATGCGGGCTCCGTCACCCATTTGCGACACAGGAATTCTCGGGCGACATTCGATTTTGGTGTCGCATCATTACTAAGTGTACCGTGCACTCTTTCTGCTCGGATATTCTTTATGAGAAATTACATTCCATATCTCCGTAGGGATGACGTTCCTCGTCTTGCAGCGCGTAAATGCTGTGTCGAGAGGAGAGACTGCACCGTCTTTCTCATTTTACGTGATTTCACTGCTCTTTGATATTTATTCGCAGCTCCGAACTCACTACGTGTCTGCATTCTGTCAAACACTAAAGCGGGTCATGTTTGCTATCTCTTCGGGCACGATTGAAAACCTTTTTGGAAGAATGAGATAATAAATAACATCCTGTTTACTTTAGTTGCTCCAAGATAAGCTGAGGATGAAAATATTTTACTTTCTGGAATGATTAATCGATTATTTAGAAGTTTTTTTTCAGTTTTTGCTCAACGATATACTATTCATTTTAATACCAAGATAATTATTACCTTTACGCAAATTGTAATTATTAATGAACAATTAACATCCAAAGTTTAATCATGATGAATTTTAAACGATCAATTACAATTTATAAATGTAATCTTTAAATACGTTCAGAAAGTGAAAACAGTTTCTTAAATTTGTACCTTTGATTTTATGATGTTTTGATTTTAATGATGAACACTCTAATTAAGTGTATTATATTAAAAATTTGCAATCGCATGCAAGAATATTCAAACAGACTACACGGTGTATTTTGCCAAAAATAGCTTTATATAAATTCTAAATCCATGACTAAGCCGCTGTTTCATCCTCTTGTTTTGAAGGTATTCTTAAGCAATCGAATTTTTTTACGTTTATTCGTTTTCTTGTTTTTAGGATTTTGTGGAAATTCAATTTTTAACGTCTTACTGAGAGTTTTACTGATTTGCCACAAGTTTAGAATAGCGAATGCCGATTCTTTCTTATCTCAGACGTTGGTTTTTCTGGGTCGGCGTAGTACATTCCCATATCATCTTGTTTACGTCCTCCTTATTACATTTGTTTCCCTTGCTCTTTGGTGCAATAAATCTTCCTAAAGGATTCACTGCATTTTCCCTACTATGTTCTCTTCAGTTTCCTTCGCAACTTGATTTCTAAACTTTTAATGTTACTTTATCGGATTAGTTTACTCTAATTTATAATCATAGTTGAATACTTATCGTTTACAATTATTCCGTTAAATTTTTATCGATAAATTAAATTCAAAAGAATTTAAATTTCTAAATGTTTAAATACTTATTGTAGATTTACATTTGTTGTTGTATTGATGTTATCTCAACTGCTTAAGAAGATTGATACAATTTTTCACGTATTTTTAAATTTATTTAGTTGAAATTTTTTCCATTTCATGAACATTATTACGTATTAAATCATATTGAACTTCAGTTCTACTTCTAATTGTATGAAAAATTCTAGTCTTTTTTAGTAATTTTAGATTAAAAATTTTTAAAAATCTAAACAGTGCTCAATGCATGCCCAATTTCTGAAAATTTTAAGAATAAATTATGTATAAATTATAGTGAATAAAATTTTATCTTAACAGAAAAGAAAGTAAGGCTTATTTTTCTAATTTTTATCATAAAATAAAAGTATTGGACTAAAATATTCAGTTGAGATTCGAAACAAAACAAAATAATTAGCATCTTTCATGTAATAAAATAGCAATATTTTTCAAAGGATAAAGTTGAATTACTCTGTTCAAAGATGGATACGGACCCTTAATTGTGGATATGGACATTTCGAGCATCAAAACGGCATTCCTAGTTCTTAAAATAACCCTTCGAATATAATATTTACGCAAAAAATAATTCCAAGAAGAACTTAGTTCACCGGAACTTATGAAACAAACAAACGTCTCCATGACAAGTCACGTTTCACAGAAACTGCCTTCAACAACCCTCACCTTTTGGCGGAGAAAATATTCACGTTTGAGGAAGATTAGGATTTTCTGGGGGACTTTCATTCAACGTTATTCGCCTACGAGCAAACACGTTCCTCTCGGGAATCGAAAAAAGGGCAACTAAAAGGATATACGGATCCCTTCCTAAGTTCTTCCCGTTTAATTCCCACGACTCTCTTCGTAGCAGCCCATTTTTCGGAAAGTAAAACAAGGCTTGCAAAAGACGTAATATCCTTCTCAGTTCACAGACACTGCGATTAAGTCATATCTGGCATAAGGAACGCTCCCTACGAATTCCTTTTTTGTTCGTCGTGTGCATAGATAGTTTGCAGTGTCTGGAAAAAGAATGTGGAGCTGACGTCCTTCCCGTGATGCAGTTCTCTTCTAAATTTACGGCGTTTCCTAATTACGAAGGTTTTCCCGGAATCCCCTCGTTAAACACCGTTCATGTGAAAAGGCATTAATCCAACCGCGGCTAATTGCCAATCTTCATTCCATTATTAATTATTCTCTCCAATTACCGTCTACTTTTTTTGAGGAATCGCTTTTAATTTCTACTCTTTTGCGAATTTTACTGCTCTGTGCAACGGAAAGGAATTTGCGATGGAACTGTAGAGAAGACGTGTGAATGGAGGGGTTTTTTATATTAGCACGTAATCTCGGAAAATGCATCCATTGAAATCGTGAGTTCTTAAATAGAAGATTGATATAATGAACGACTGATGTATTTCCAAGCATATTTCACTGAAAACTCTTAATAACCACAATTTGGGATTTGAAAAATTGTAATTAATATCACACAAGCTTACAAATACATCGAATACGGAAGATAAAAGCATTGAAGATATGAGATCTCTGAGCGGAACTTGGTTGAAAATATTTTCACAGAATATGGAAAGCATTGAGGAACTATGTACATGAAAAATATCATTTAGAACATGATAATAGCTTCTGTAATATTACACTATCACAAAATTGTCAAGGCTCTAAATAAAGGGTTCATAAGAAGTAGATTTAAGAATATATCTAGTAAAGATGTGAAGAGTGGTAAAATTATCATCTTAATCTTTTTATTTTCTTCATAAACAGGTATTATTATACTTCAGTCTACAAAATAAGGATCTCGTACAATGTTGAACAATATTTCTCCACTATATTATGTATAATTTTAATCTTTAACCCTTACATTGATAGTTGGAATGTATTTAGCTTCCCACTTAGAGCATTTTACGTGATTAAATGGTTGGATTCATCACTGCTTAACTTCATGCAATAATCAGAAAGCAAATTGATGTATTTTCCTCCAAATCTTTATGCTCCATTCCTAAACATGTCATTGAATCCCAATTCAGATTACATTTTATTGGGATGATATGAATCGTGGAAATTTTGCGGCAATACTTCACAAATTCGTCGCATTGCATTCATTTGCGAGGAGGTGGTTCTCTCTTTTGTGAAGGTGGGAATTTTGAGGCTGAATTCCCATTGAAATTACATCACTTTACACGTCATTTTATAAAGGATTCATAATTTGCATTTGCTTAGAGTTACCGCGGCTCCTTAAAACTCTCATCGTTCGAACTTCTATTGCAACCGTATCTCGTCTACTTACACTTGAATGTAACTTTATGAAATTATGCAGTTTATGCCTCCCTCTATTCATTCATTTTCTTTGAATCATTTTAACCTCCGAAATCCCATGCTTTATTAATTCTTTATTGAGTAATACATAAAATAATTTTCCTCACTTTGATACTCCTTTTTTGTTATCTTATTGATTTTAAGACTTTTACTTTGATATCTGAAGTACTTCGATACACTTAAATCAATCTCATTCAATTTTGTACTCCCCGATCATTTGATGAAAGAAAATGATTTTAATGCTTCTTTTTTATCTTCTTTTGCCTACAGTTTAGATAATATAATAAATACTTTCATATATTAGGATTTGATTCATTTGTTCTTTTCTTTTTAATATTGCTTTTGTCATTCAAGATAATTGTGAATATTAAATAAGCCTAAGAACATAATTTCCATAGTATTAAGTATTTATACACAATATTTCAAACTAAGTAACGTCTTTATATTGATATTATGTAAATATTAAGTAATATTTCCTAAGATTCTTCATCTTTAAATATATTATCAGAATATTTGTACACTTCTTTCATTTTGACTCTTTTAACTCTTTTGAAGTAAGAAGAAAGTAGAACTTTAAATTCAATTAATATCCTACTGAAATTACAGCAAATTATCAAGTGCTTCAAAAAAACAAGGAAACCATTTTGGGTCCCTATTTTCCGATTCAACTGTGTGTCGCAACTAATTGTGTGAGCAAACCATTGACCAATAAAATCAGTAGCATCAACCGGAATAATTTCAGCGACAGAATTTAACCCATTCCGCGTAAATTGGTTCAGGTGGCGTTCCACTCCAAGTGGAATGTTTTGTTTTTTTTATCACAGCGTTCGATCGACTCTTGCCAGTTTAGCGAAAACTTTGCGGGGAATCGCATTCAATTGTTTAATCAGTCACGATGAAGGCTCACGTCAATTAAGAGAGGATCAGCCCACTCGATTCCGCAAAAAAATGTTATGGATGCTTATTTTGGGAGCCGTGCTATTTGGGTAGTATTTTAAAAACAGAAGAAGGGAAGAATTTAATCCGGCGCAAAAAGAGGAAAAACATTAATTCTACGAGGTAACGGCGGATAAATACGTGAAAATGTTTATCCGCTACATTTTCGAGTCGATAGGATTTTCCGGACATCGTCTATTCCAAACAGCTATGATATTTTACGCTAATAGAGAGAAAAAAGTAACGATATCCATCAATTTAATCATTTTAAACATCTGAACAGACGAAATTTTTTAGCTTCATTTATTGTATAGTGACTTTAATAAAAACAATACTTATACGTTAACATTTACTGTAACATTACTTTACGTGATAATATTACGTAAAAGTCATAGCCATGAATTATATCATTCTAGTGATGAACATTTAGTCATGAACTTAGAATGTTTTAAAAAGTGATAAAGAAATAATGTTTGTAATTTAAATGATAATTAGATAAATAATAGTCTGATAAATGATAGTCTAAGAATTTTACAACATAACCAGATATATCTAATTTACAAGCTGATACCTCATCTACTTGTACATCGGTATTTTTACATCTCTATATCCGGCAAACTTCTACGGATAGAGACTTCAAAGACCAAAAACCCACAACAAAATTGTATCTTTACCTCGAGTCGGATATAATGTAGAAGTATCCAGTATGTAAGCACTTTCGTATTTATGCGAGTGTATATATATGTAGCTAGGCAACGGACTATCTCCTTGTGCCAACTCCAACTGAGTTTCGGAAGCGCTGGATAAATTCGGAGGAAATGCTTTTCCACTGATCGTCCCTTTCCATTTGCTCTCTCAATTCGCTTAATCCCACCTAATCTCACTCTCTATCTATCACGCACGCACAACCGTGTGCTCACACACGCACAAACCGATCCGTTTGCTTTTTTTCTCATGCCGCGCCGTCCGCAACTTAGTTAGGGCCGTGCAAAACCACCCCATTAGACGCGACGATTGCAATGCCATCTGCTGGAAAAGGAGGCCGAACTAGAAAACCCTCGCTCGATTGTTCCCCGTAATGGAGTCCGATTTTTCCGTTTCCTTTCGATTAAGTCGACAAGCTATGAAGGAGGAATTGGAGAAGTCTCACGGAAAGCAATATATACGAAGCGTGTCTATTGTATGAAACGGAAACCGTCTTAGAACCTTTTTATTCCATCACAAATTCCAATATCACGTATTTCGAACTACCTCTAGCAAATTAATGCCGTTATTCCGAATTAAAACGCTATTCTTATCCCTCCTGGAGAGATATGCTTCTGAAGATTCTCGTAATCTTACGTTTCAACGATGCAGTGAGCTCACGAGATTCATTTCCAAGAACTCATAAATTCTCTTGAATAAGAGTTAATTTGATATCATCACGATGTCTGGGAAGGTTTGCTCACTAATGAACACGGGAAATCATTTTTGGAAGCACTAAAGATAGCAGCAAGAGCACGTAGAAGTCAGCAACGCAATTACGATGCAGTATATTGGCGAAGGGAAACCCAGTGCAGTAAAAAATATCGATGTATTATTCGTAAAAATGAAACTTTGGTGAACATTTGAGAGTTAAATTAATGGAATGTACGTGAAAATTGATGTCGTAACTTCAATTGATAATTTCGTAATCATCATGCAATTTATCGGAAGATTACATTCGATTAAATCCATGTTGAGGAGATTATCAATCGGAAGATAGCACGCATATTGATTGTGAGGTCGCAAAAACAAACTATAATTAAAAGAAATTGAAATCGCTAATAATTACGGGAAAGTTGAATATATTTCGCAATTAATTATCTAATTACCTTCCGATAATGATTGCCTAGAATCGATTATTACGCGTCGTTAATCACGGGCTCATAATGAGGGAAACTGAACTAATAAAGGCCGTCATCTGTTATAAAATAGCGCGTGCCTATCTGCGAGCATACGCCCACGACAGGGCGTGCGTGACTACCACGGAAGTCGCACATAATGGATCGTAAATTGACTAATGATTCACGGGGGAAAGATATTCTGCCGAGTCGGCAGCCGTTTTTTCGTCTTGGTGAATATGCGTCAAAGCTCTTAGCCCTTTGATACGGGCGGCCGTTAATTTCCACCAAAAATTGAGTGACGTTATAATAGCTTCGGTTGAGATCTTCGGCAAAGGTAACTTTGCTACGTCATTACAGTCCTTTTAGTTATGACAAACCGCGGAAATAATGGCAGCAACGTATGCGGGTATACGGGGCAGTCCATTGTGCCGAAACAGATTAATGGAGGTGTAAATATTACGCTCAATGCTCACATCTTGCTGATATTGTGGCGGTTGTGTATCTAACTACACCTTTCCTATAATTTCCTCGGCGGCGGTTTCCCTCATCAGGAAGGAAATTCTGATGTTCGAGAGGAGCCTTGTCATCGTTGCTGTTATAGGGGTTTGCATTTATTCTAAACTACCTTTTAGAATCGTCTTTAATATTCACTTCCTCTTCTGGAAACTTGAAAGCTCTACATTAGTCAAATCATTAATTGAGATAATGCTACGTTCGACGGGTAGCTATCTTTATCGGAAAGTATACACTGCTGTATGTACTGCTATGACATTTTCGTTTCGCCATTGATGTCTTTAGTTTTTTATGAAACTTATATGTATCGAATCAAAATGCTTACATTGAATATAACTACCTATCGACTGTTATTGTATTAAAAAAAAAAACTTTGACTAAAACTCAAGACTGTAAACGTTAACTCCAAGGAGCATTAATATTCTTCAACGTAATCTCTTCATCTCATCAATTTTACTTCGTAGTACTCTGGAGTCTGAATCAAATTCATAGACCGTAACCGATATCATAATATAAGAAAGTTGTTTGCGTTTCCCATTTATATTATTTGGAGGATAATTAATTCGATGTAATCTAGAGAATGTTTTATTTAGGATTGAGAAAGCACTCGTTCCCAGAACCAAAATATTTATCAAATATATACCCGAAAGCGATGATGGAAGAACTTTTTCCGGAGAACAATTCCGCAAAAACAATTAGTGAAGGGAACTTTCAAAGCTTCCCCTTTCGTCTGTGATAGATCAGTCCCTCTGAAAGAAAAGTAGGAAGGCGGGGGGGGGGTTGTGGGAGGGGAATTCTACTACAACAAGGAGATGCCCTTTCATATTTCCACACTTATGATATACTCCACTTCCTCATTTCTTTAGAGAGCTCTGTATATCTTCCTCAAACATGATTTAAAGATTTTCCGATGTTCAACTTACTTTTGAAGTGCATTCGTACTTTTTCTTGCTGTTGATGTATTTTTGACGAAGTAATATATCAAAGGAATCAAGAGTCGATATTAACTTCGTAGAAATATATTTTACACCTTGTAATTCCAAATTTCAGGCTTTGATTACTATTTTTGCACTCAAAAATAGAGTTCATTGTAGCTTTAAATATTGCTCTCGTAATATATATTATAGTAATAACTGAATAAGAATATCATTTTTTATTATCTTTAATTCCTTGGATAAATATTCTCCTGTATTATTATCACGGGTTACTTTCAAATAACTTTACTTCCCATTTATAATTCTCTAAAGCACTTACAAGATACTAATTCTAAACTTCATACATCATAATAAACTCGCTTATAATCTTTGCCTTTTGATACGCTATCCAAATAAATAGTTTCCACCAACTTTCAACGCAATACTTTTCCAAGAAATCAAATCAGAGTTACACAGTTGCAATGTTCTATACACGCTAAGTTAAGCATATTCGTGTTATATTTAGCATAAAAGCAATTCTACTTTGTTGATAATTAGGTCATAGTCATAATCAAATGCAATAGGGCAGGGGCTTTTATAAATATTTTGGGTCAATCAAAGTTGTATAAAGATAAGGAAACTTTTCAACTGAAAGTATTCACTTGGATATATTTGCATCATAACATTTGCTTATTATTTAGATGTGCAATACTAAGGACTGTTCTATCGATGGATGAAGTATGGAAGGAAATTAATGAAATAGATGTCAAATGTACGAGACATGCATGTATATAATACTTTCATGCCTCAATTACTCTCAGCTAGACGATTAATTTTAGACAGGCAGGTGGAACATGTATCCATGAAACAGTCTAATAAATCGCTTCTATATAATTTACGATAAGGGTGCATTTATTATTGAATAGATTATTCTTCAGATCAGAGTTAATTTGGAATTTTTACTCCTTTATCCCTGCTTGACTCTACCAAAAAAAATCTCCATCTTCTGTTTCCCCTTTTTTTAAAGCTTCCCTTTATATACTTCCCTCCCTTTTCTTCCTTTTTAATGATTAAAAGTGAGCTCTATTAATCCTCTTCAGGTCTCACTATTGATTCCCTCTATAGAGCGACGCGATTTCACCACCCGATTTTTCCCATTAGCTCCCACTCGTCGTAGGAAGTTCTCCGCCGAACATTTCCATGCTCTTACGAAACAAGAACCTTTTTCTTAGTCATCATAGGCCATACATTTCAATAAGGCGTTCCCTTTTCGGTGACTATGATGTGTGTCTGCGTGCTTCTTTTTGAGACTAACTTGGCAAGTGAGTGACGCATGGCGTAGCTCATTTGTTTCTCGGATGATAGTGAAAAATACGGCCTTCCTGCATTACGCGATGGATTGATGCTCCAGCAGAAAGGAAAGCCTTGAATTAGAATGGAAGGGAAATCGTTAAAGATATAATCGATAGCATCAAACATATCCTCGTTTTAGCTGCTTCAGTGCATTGCGTGTTTTGGCTGTATGGACCCGTTGCTTGGAAACGTAAAGAGACATTCTTTGTGTGGTACTCGAGTGAGAGGACCCGGGAAAGAATTGAAGAGAGCGTTATATTATTACGAGCGAAAACCGAGCCCAAACCACGAAACTCTTGAACCCGACCCAAAGCCGATAGCAGTTGTTCTTTTCGTGCCAATTTCCGGTTAGTAGAATTCCAATTGAAAAAAAGCATCGAGGAAAACAACGATAAACACCCTTACAGACGATTTGCAAATATCTATCTCATGCAAATTTTACAAATTCGTCTGGGTTAAATCTTATCCTGATGTACCTTTCTTTATTGTGAATTATATAGTTTAATCCTACTTAAACGTAGATGATAGAGATGGAGTTTGAGCTATATTTAGGATGCGTCAAAAGTTAGAGTTCTATTGATGTCTTTAGGATGAAAGTGATCATATGTGAACCTGAATTTATCTCTTTTCCAATATAATAACATAAAGAATTTAATCATAAGATGATTTTTAAAAAAATTTAATTCAGTTACCATTTCTTGAAAAAATATCGTAATCTTTTACATTGATAAACTTAACACCTAATGAATAAAACTTTAAAAAATGACTGGTATGTAAGAATAAATTATAAAACAGTAATAGCGAAGATTAGTTCTAAAGGAAAATTTAATGAATACAAAACATTATGCACGATTTCAAAATACCAAAAAGAATACCTGAATTGGAGGCCATGAATCATTTTTAATAGGCATAGAGTGTTACGTTTATGTATGGCCTCTACAAATGAGGTGTGCAATGAACTCATAATTCATCCTTACAAAATAGAAATTCGTAGATACTTCACGAGTGAACTATTTCACTCTCTTCCTGCACCATCAACTTTTTCTTACGTGTATTGATTCTCATTTTTTCGAATGAAATACACCGCAGAAATACTTCAAAACAACTTACTCGCCCACTTGGGAAAGTCTTCCACAGAAATCTTTTTTCTTTGAGGTAACGCCTCTGTGAACTTCGATTTATTCCTCGGGGAAAGCCAAAGAACCCATTTGGAGACAAAGTTCTATTGAAGAGGAAGGCCTGTCGAGCCAAAAAGGAATTCCTATGTTGAGTTACGGTTATACTTTAACGAATCGCTGTAGGAATAGTTTTTGATGTAGGATAAGAAATTCTTCTTTTTATCTGCCCGTGGATAGAAAAAATATATTTTGGAAACAATACAATATTAATGCCAATCATTTCACCCTAAAACCATGCCAATATTCAAACCTCTTACACATGTGACAGTTCTATTGTAGAATATATATGTAAAATTAAATAAAATCGTCTGTATAAAGACCGTTCTTTGGCTTTGTATAGTCAAGTTTCCTAAAACTTGTTTTTCAGATATAAAAGTTAAAGTTAACTTATAGGTAATAACATTTTTTCAACTTTAAAAAGATCGATATGAATGTTTAGTTTATTCTGTAAAAGTTAAAACTCGGTTAAGTACCTATTCGATGACTCGATTACTTAATTTTTTGTTTACTAATCTTTCAATATATCACAAATTCTAAGTTTTATCAACCTTGTATAAAATACACCTTAAATTTTAAGGCATGATAGAAATGGGTACGTATGTATATAGAGGTCAACTTTGAATTAAAGAATATATATTTGGATTCTTTAAAAACATTTTCTGAACAAGATTAAATAAGAATCAATTAAAATTAATTGTGCTCTTAGTTAAAACGTCATAAAATAGAGTCTTTTATTATATCTTAAAATCTATGAAGCAATCACTAAAGCAATTTATTTGCGGGAAGTTAAAGGAAGAGTCAAAGATTCTCTAGAGAAAATCAATACTTAAATTTATATATACATATGACAAGTATAATATAATGACATATCTTATTAAAAGGATTCCATATCAGTGGCGGGGCTTTATTGTGTTAAGCAGGAATTACAACGCACTTCTGTACGTGGCTTTGCATATTTTTGTAACGAAATTTTCATATTTACAGTGTATTCAGAAGTCTCAATAAAGCGTGAAACTCTCCTCTGACCTAAATATCACTGGAGTGCCTCCTCTTCGCTTATGAGAGGGTTTTTGTGCATCATCACCTTAAATTCTTTATCGCATTTAAAGTTAAAGCATTCCGAGTTGAATTGTTTAAAGGTGGTGTGGTATTACATTATCCTCATGCATACAACTATATGAATATGTAGTGTAGGGATAGATTCTGCAATAATTTAAACAAATGTAGTATTTAAAATAGTTATACGATTAAACCATTGAATTAGTGTTGTTAAGGATTTGAGAGCTGAACTATTTATGAATATAACTACGCTGGAAATTCATTACTTCATTATTGCAGATGATTGTCATTGAGCGAGCGAATGTATGTATACACTTTTATGATAGCCAATGCATTGTTGTTCCGTATATTCCGAGTATATATTATGTCTTATTGGTGTAATATATATGGTCTTATTACTATAATAGTTAAAATATCTTGGACAGAGTACCTCCATCCAAATCTAACTGAGAGATTGAATACGAGGTTTTACAATAGAAAGAGGATTTTAGCTACCATTGACCTGTATTTTACTATCAATCCATTGATGATATTACTATGTAAATCCAGTTAAAGCTCCGTTACTATGCAGTTATTCCCTCGTACGAATGAAGTTATTGAGTTATTACCTAAATATCACATAAATAAATTTTACATTTATGTATGGAAGCCAATCTTAAACACTAAAGTTACAGTTCAGATAATGATATAATGATTTAAACTTTGCTTTGCATTATAAATCAAATTATACGATAGAGCAGCATCTTAGAGGAAGGATGTTCCATTCTAGAGGTAAAAAACTCTTATTTTGATTATCGAAAACAGTTTATGATTTAGCTTAATATGTGCAAAAGATTTATTTACGTAAACTAACAATTCTACCGTATATTATTAGCATAGTACAATTTTTCTTGAAATGAGTCCAAATTTTCAAAATAGGAAAAGTGATTGGTGAATTAGAGTATAAAATTATTGTATTTAAATAACATAAATGTAGCCATATTTAATATATATATTCCTCGAAAGTTGTACTCGAAGAATCGTAGATATTCGGCATTCGAGAAATTTCTCTCAGGACTACTTACCGCTCCTTACTTACATTTCAAGTAAACAATCCTAGTTGAAGCAGTTGAAGAATAGTCGTTCGAAACAATTAATGCCTCTCGGCCAATTAGAACGCACAAAACAGTACTCGAGAACGAATGGAGAGACTTTAGGTCGAATTACCGTTATTTTGGACTTCTTCCGGAAATGCCAACTTTAAATTTTATATAAATCCGTTGTAGATGGCGTCTTTGGTCGAGAAAGTGGGTCGCTGGAACGCCGTTAGCTGCAATTACACAATCGGTGACGTAGGTATTCGAATTTAGGCCACTCGGATGGAAAACAAGGAGAATTGCACCGTAAATGTGAATTATAGACGATAATTCTGCGATATGAGCCATTCGTTCTATTAAATGCGGAGTCGTGGGTGGTCAGCGTCTTCCTAGATTAAGCGATTCAGTATTCTACGTCCACCGCAATTTAAAGAGCGTGTTCACTATGATTCAGTATTATGAAAAATTAAGTCGCTGAAAATATTTCCGCTAATTTAGGGCTGATTCGCTAATTAGGAACGTAAAATTTGAAGTTAAATAATACCAGAGATTTCCACAGTTTTTGATGGCTCTAGCCACACTTTTATCTTTTAAACATCAAGTAATGGAGTCATTCGAAAAGAATAGCATGCACTGTAACCTGTACTAATAATTTGATTTAAGAACTTAATCGAGGATGTTTCATTTTTTATTTAAAAGCTAAAAATTTCACAATGGAAACTACACCCTCTTTGAATAGAAGTCTCTGTATATCCGGTCAGCTTGTAATGTAAGTAAGCCATTCATCTGAGCTCATGGTACCATCATAACAATAAAGATATTTTAAATGTATCTGTAAATTCAATTTTATTTTATAAGTACTCTTAAATACCGTCACGGATAAAATGAGATAAGAAGAATATATATTAAATTAGAGCATTCACTATCTAATATTTAGCATTTCCAAGAATTTTGGATTATTATATTATATCCGATATTCAACCTATTTTTATGTGATATACTCTCATATAAACTGTTTCAATCTACTGTTTTTTATCTTTATATTTTGGCCCAAATATAAGAAACTCAAAAAGAGAACCTTTTAAGAGACATTTCGAAGTAGTTCAGGTTTAATAAAATACAATCTCAAGCATTTAAGAGTAATGTATAAACTTGGCTCTTTATTAAAGTTCATGACAAGAATTCACGGTTGTCTACGTGGATAGAGGAAAACTCCGCTCAATGCATCAAAACTCTAAACATTTCATATTTACATATCTGCAGGCATGCCTTGACAACTATGAGAAAGCTTTCCTTCCATTTATTATGCAATAAGAATCTGAATATTTATATGTCTATAAGTTGAAGAAAGCCATGTCTCGAACTGTTTAGGATATTTCTTTTTTATAAATGATAAATATAAAGTGAAATAAAACTTTCGTATTTAATTAAATATGTGTGTTGTAAATATTTTAAGTTTGACAAGAATTTCCTCATGTTTCAAAGTGATATGAGCATAAGTTAACTAATTAATGTTTACTTTAATAAAAAGGTGCCATTTTAACATTCATAATTTAATTGTTGTTTATTTTAGTTTTGAGACACTGCAAAAACTCCTCAATCTACAATTGTATATCTAAGGGAAAAAAGGAGAGAAAAAATGAAATTCCGCATATTCTTTCGTAAGAAGAAGAGTAAAAATTGCAAGCTTTTAAGGCTCTGCTTAACGTAAAATAATGTAAGGAAAGTGCAATTTTGCTAATATTGAAACCATGCTTCTACTAATCGCGTAATTTATATTATTCAACCTCGGAAAGCAAGTTCCTCGGGCATGTTCGTTAACTGGGCGAAAGAGCTTCCAACGACCGAAACTTGTACCGTTTCCAGAGAAAACCTCTTAAGATGAAGCGAAAAATGTGGGATCTTTAAAGTTGACTTGAGGGAAAAGTTGGAGGTTCAGTCGAAATTTTCGAGTACTTGTAAAATTGGCGCTCTTTCTACAGCACTAGTGTTCTTGGGGACCGGTTTCCATCAAGTGAGAAGTCTTTGAGATTAAACTCAGTGGAAGAATGCATACTATCACTCTGTATATGAATGGCACTTCAATACTTAATGGAAAGGAAGCTAAAATTCCTTTCTGATCCTTAAATCGTGCAAAAATTGTATCAATGTTTAATTTCTTAACTCATTCGTATTTAATTTTCAATGGTTCGCGGTGCAGTGATTCTTTTGTAACTTGAAACTTTTATGAAATATTTATGTGAGTGAATATTAACAGAAATATTGATAAGTTAAACAAGTTCTTATTATTTATGCTTCGGGGCTCATTTCAATTAAAAATTCTACTCATATTTATTTTATTTCGTCTCTATTGACAATAAAAAGTATTAGAAATATTATCTGAGGTTCTTTTATTTTTTCATATATTTTTAGCTGAAAAATTCAATTAGGTTGCTTACAAGGACCATTTCTGTGTTTCTCTTTATTTTTAAAGCCATAGATCCTCTTTATCATCAATTCTTTCGTCGATATATTTAGGAAAACGGTAAAGTACATATACTTGATCAGCATATACAGGGTTAAAAGTAAATCATAAAATGTCTAAAAACTAATTCAAATCGAATTCTTAAATTGATTTTCTTACACTAGAATAATGCTCTCGATTGAAGAAACTATAAAATCAGCTAAATGAACAACCGGGAGCAATTACAAATGCAATATAAGTTCATTGATTTGGTTCAGCATTGATAGAAAAGGGATGTTATGCAACCCGCCAACACACACGTGTACTGCGTGGTATCTAACTGCCGGGATAAACTCATTCTTACAATGTATCAGATTTTCAACTTCTGTGGGATGATCGTTCGAAAATCCGCCAATGAGATCATTCAGATAAATTTTCAGCTTTTATATTCAAGGGTGAGCGTTTGATTATCCATGAATTAATTAATTCAAATACGCATGTGTTTACAGTGCAGTAGTACATGTATGTTTTCTTCTTACATTTAGTACTTGTTTTTTTTTCTTCATAGAAATGATCATTCATTTTGATGATGCTGAAAATATTTAAGGTGATCTAATTTATGTATTTATAATTGTGTCTTAACACAAGTTAACTCCTAAATCATAGATTACTCCAAAGTGAGTAAGCCAAACCTTTTTTATTTATTTGTACTGTTTCGATAAAAAAAGGTTGGAATAAATTACGGAAATATCATTCAACGGAACACGGCCTCTATTTATTCAAGGTATCCAATCAACAGCAACCAAACTTTTACAGCAGTCAAATCATCAGCGATATACGTTTTCGATAAATACATTATGCTCGTTCATGTGCGAATAATTACAGAAGGAACAATTTTTTCTATTGCAAACTCTTTCCGCTCGGGCGATTAATTTTATATCGAACGTTCAATATCGCCATCCCATTAGTTTGTTGAGTAATGCATTACTAATTAATACGAAATAAATATTTATACCGGTAACGAGAATCGTTTTTGTAACTAAAGTACATCGCTTCCAATTTATTTTTCATATTGTACATACTTTCGGCCCGACAGTCATCACAAATTTGTCATGCAGTTTGCAATTCATGATTTATTCAAATGGTCATCAGTGCAGAGCGATGACAGTATATTAATCTACGTTTCCAAACGTTTCGTTCGAAACTTTTCATATGAGTAGCGTATTTTGCACCTTCAAATTTCATCAAACATGATTCATTTCTACTGTAAATATATAAAAAACGAAAAGAACCTATTACTAATCATACTTACAAAAAGAATAATGCGTATGAAATAGCTTATGAAATATAATTCAGTAAAGAATTGATTCGATTTGACAATATATTTCGGATTTTTAAACTATTTTCTGTTGTTGAGTTTTATTCCAGAAGGTTCTACACATATAGTTACACTTTCAATAGCATTAACGTTTTCTAGAGTTGCTTATTACTATTTATAGGAACAGCGCGAAGTATCACTAAATCTCCTTCACGATCCCTCCTTTGTTTTATATTGAACGTCGTTCTGTATATCCAATACGATCGTTCGCTCAACTTTAGCACCCGATTTTCAGTTACTATGAAGATTTACGTTAACTAAATTAAAGCCATTCACTTTCCCTATGTCTTCTTCTCCGATTCATTTCGGCTTTTCTATTTTATACTCTTATTTGCTCAGCACATGTTACAGACCCCATCCCACGTCCCTTAAGAAATACGAGCTCAATATTCGGAACGAATGCATCTGCTTCTCCTACACTTTCCCCTTTCTTCTCTGCAATGATGAAGCCACGAGACTTTTCTTCGCTACAACTTTAGCACTTTATTGCGTCACGTTTCCATGACCGTGGCTTTTCCGCTGAGAAATGGAGTAACGTGTTTAACTCTGAAACTGCAGCATTGAACGGAAAGGAGTTTTAATGTGAAATGACTCGATATTATGAATAACGTATTTTAATGCATATTTTGAATTAATGTTAATTTTTATCTAATTCTACGTTTATCCATACCAAATATTGGATTTTTTTGTAAAATTAAGGCTAATTTATGATAAAATTAAATTATTCACTGAGATAAAAGATATATTCTAATTTAATACCTAAATTTGCCCATAAATGAGAATATTAAAATCTTTAAAGAATTTTTAATTATTAATAATTAATATTTTATAGTTGGCTTTGGCTGCTTTTTATGGGTACTTTCCTCATGTTTTAATTTATAAATAATTTTTCAGGAATTAATTTTAATAGTAAGATGGAACAGTATTTAAAGTGCACAGTCTCCTGTACCAACAACTTAGTTCCTGTTTCGATACATTTCAGGTTCCTTTTCCAAGAGATTTTGAAAAACCCGTAATGTGCCAGAACCAGTGGAGTTAGCAGCTCAAATCAAATATTAGCTCAGTGATATATATTTGAATGTGAACCAAAACCGCTTTGAGGGAGAACTTTTGCTGCCACGGCTGGAAGAACATACGTTCTGCAGGTAAGAAAAGTGCAGAATCGGATAGTATGAGAATCATTACGACGGAAAATATACTCCGATTCGGGAAAATATGTCAGCCATTTTGTCCATACGGCGTTCGACCCACATTCTGCTGCGTTCCTTACGCTCATGACCCAAATGCCCTCAAAGAAAGCGCCGTCAAGTGGAATTCTCGTAAGAGCATTTCAAAGCATCTTTTGAAATTAAGGTTACACAGATTCGTCCGCCGATAAATATTGCTTGTTCCGAAAAAATCTTCAGCAATTGGAATGATATCGCCTTTACGAAGCAAATTTATCGCCTATCGGAATTCATGAGCAAATTTAAATTTCTATTGTCTCTGGTATTCTGAGTATCTCAAAGGAATTCGAATTGTCATACATTGTTCGAAGCGATATATTTATTATTCAAATTATAAGTATAACACTCAAAGAATTTCGAATCATCATACACTTTTCGAATCAATCTTTATGATTCATATTAAATCTGTAATACCTTAAAGTTGAAGATATTATATATTAAATAAGTACAGAGAACGAATAAGTGCTTGTATTCTTATATCATATATATCTCTAAATAAATTTGTTTCTAATTTTATTATATTTACATTTAGAGGAAATGTGATTTAAAATTATAAATATAGATGAGCCAAACCTTATTATTGAGATTTTAATACTGAAAAAATTAGTTAAGTTTCCTTTGTATTCCATGCACTGTAATATCGTTATTCGAATCTTTATCCATATTCAATGGTTGTCTACAAAAACTTGATTTCTTTTGTAGTGAAAATTTCCCCTTACTCGATATCAGAATATCTTTTTTCCTTCCTTCAGGCCCATTAAGATTCGAATAGTAGAACTTCATGATCGGGATTTATAACTCAACAGCCTCTGTCCTCTCTTAAGTATAAAACAGGTTTTGAGTCACGAGTAGCATGGCAACCAAATCGCTTTTGTCGTAAAAAGAGAAGCGGAAAAAAACGTACAAATTCTCCATCCATTTTACGCAACGAAGGTCGTATTTTCACGCCCATTAACGCGATCTGCCGATTCGAACGCGTTCCCACACAAAGAATCTTATTCGAAGAAACACATTGAGGAAGAATTGAATTTTCCTAAGAATAGCCTTTCTTTCTCTTTAAAAGGCATCATCGTCACGAAATGGTGCAATCGTGAAATCTATTAAACGTTTCATTCCCTCGCGATCCCTTGAAAAGCTTCCCTCAACGCAGTCTCTTTCATTCACGCACCTCGTTTTTCTCAACATCCGCCGCTTCGTACCCGCTTATTTTTGTTCTTTGACTATCTTTTTCTGAGTATTTTTTTCACGAATTTTTGGGGAAAATGTACTTCATTCGCTCCTTTCTAACTCATCGTGTCGTAAGTGCTCGTGAGTGAATGAATTCTAATCTATGTAGTGATAAATCATCCGCAAGAGTACTATCTTTGTTTGATCAAAAATCAATACACATTTTTTTAAATCCAGCAATAACCATGAAAGAATTCGAAGTGTCTTTAGATTATGATAATATATAGTTAATTGACGCACATTTTTTACGACTGGCTGTACGTTTTATGGTCTCTGTTCAATTGTAGTTGACTCTAACTTTTCGTGGACAACTGACGAATCTCTGGTTATTAATACTACTACGTCATGTCTCCTTCACAATATCTCAATTAAATTTAACCTTTTTTAAGTTTACTTCCGAAATATATTATAAATAATTTAATTTCTGCCTTATTAGCATTCACGCATAATTATTTAATGTAAAATTCTCGCCACCTGACTTTTATTTGATCTTTATCTTCCGCTAAAATTTATTTCGTCTGCCAACGAAATGTTTACAGCGGCGAATTTCTAAAATGTTAAATTTAGGAAATTAAATGAATTCCCAGAATGGCCTTTGATATAAATCTGAATGGATATAAAAATTACGAAGTGTTACTAACTGCTGGATTTACAATTATACTGCTGTGAAAAGGTAATTTATGTAAATGGAGCAACGAAACAGAAATGTTAAGCGACGATGAGGGGGAGAGGCAGACACGGGGAAAATAACGAGGCGTTTTATGCGGATTGTATTTTATACGATTCGATGCAGTCATTTTTTAAAGTCTACGTATTCACTAAATATTCGCTGGGAATGATTAAAATTGCTGTTATATGATGTACAGTCAATGTACAAGTAGGGATATTTTTCGTTAAAGGTTAAAGCACGTTAATGTCAAATGCAGAAATTGAACAACGATCTTTTATTCTTTTTGATTTAAAAATTTCTAGGAACGTCTCTGCTGGCTTTATTCTGCGGATTTTCCTTCAAAAATCACCAGGGGTCTCGTATATATATTTTTCAGCATTTTTTAATTTCCAAGAAATTACTCTATCATAATCCGGATTTCCTTTTTGGAAATCGTGACATTATGAAACCTACACCGGTTAAATACACGAGACTGTAACGTTGAATCAGGCGAACAAAACTTTTTGCGAAGTTAATTTTTGACTGTAAAGATTACATGATTCATAAAATTTAAAGTAAACAAAATGCGATGAAAAATTTTATCAACATATTTCCATGGAACTTTTTCTCACAGCGGATAAATATAGACAAAGAGAAGGGATTAAATAATGATGCTAATTCCTGATTTTTTTCTTTGAAAAATAATAAACAACTCTTTCTTCTCTTCAGCTCCATCATTAATATTGTTACTCACATCAATAGCCATTCACTTTTTACGGACTTGTTATTGCAAATATATCCTTGAAGAGCGCTGTTTTCACCTCATAAATAAATCGGAAAAGATTAATTATAGTCTTTAATCCGACCCCTTTAATATTCACATCTGAATTAAGCCATTCTTTCTCATCTCCGATACAAAAGCTGTTTATCGGTAGCTTTTTTCGAGGCGTTTCTTCTCCCAATCCACCCTCTTCTGTTTACTTAAAATCCTTCTCATAAATTGCTCTTATTGTCTTTTCCCCGTCTCTTCCCTTTAATATCCGAGAGAAGGCAAAAAATACGATCTCATTTTCCCATCCAGTGGAAGGAACACGCGGTGGACGGCATTTTTCTGGATATCATTTTGCAATGCCGAAATCCTGATTTTTACCTTTCACTAATCTCCTAGCCTTCTGACCCGTTTGTGCTCTTCGCAATAACTTTCTATTTTGTTCGATTCTCTATCTTATCCAATATGTAATTATATTTAGGTTACTAGCCTTTCTCCACTACGCTTAAATTGAGTAATGATTTCTATTTATAGGGAAAAAATTCGTTCGGTAGAAAATCGATTCTATATGATTTTGTTCGTTGCCTCATACGTATTACATCCCCTGTGTAAAGAGTTGATTATTTCAAATTTATATAATTTAAGACTCGATTTACTCGTATATTTTGGAAATCTCTATACGAAAGATATCGGTCATAACTTTCGAACTTTAATCATTCATTTTTGTTCATTACTAATTAAATATTAAGAATATGTATATTTATGTAATATTTTTATACTAGTATGTTATTTTTCTTAATTGGTACAGCCTAAATTATACTCATTGATGACTTAGTTATCAATGGTTTACTTGTATTTTATGGAATTCTTTGAATGTGATATCATTCCTTTTAATTATCGATTATATTTGTTCAAAGAAAATACTTGATAGTATTATGACTTAATTGTTAGAGTTAGAAGTATTAATAATGTCGAATTAAGTTTTGAAAGTTTTGTCGAATTAAATTTAAGAAATATGTCAAATTAAGTTTTTCATCGTTTTCTATGAACTTCCATTTGACATATTTAACTATTTTAACTATCACAATGCGGAGCACATCAATAATTCTTACTATTTTGTTTTTTACTGATGTGGAATAGAGTGACATGAAAATATACGTTTCTATTTTTTGTACTAAATTCGGAGCCATCACACTTTAGTTTTTCATTTATTTTTATCGTGATTTAGAAAGATACGAGTATCATAATTTTTTATTTATTTCTGGAAACGTTTATTCCATATCCAGTCCTGAAATTTTGTTTTCCACTTTTTATTCTGAAACTACATTATTAAAAACGGAGCAATATTCTCATCAAATATGTTCAGAGCGTATTTTGAAACAGAACTACATTTGATGAACACCAATTTCACCATCTTCTAACGCAATTTCTAATATGTCTCTGAGAGCTACCGTCAAAATTCAAGCGCTCTGTCTGCGACGCTATTTCCTTCGTTTCATTGCAATATCCGGGAAATCGAGTTCTATTAGGAGATGCCAATCAAATATAATTGTAGACACGGAAATAGACGAGTGAATGTTCCTCTTACCTAAGAACACCGCTGTTTGATTGCTATGACTTTATATTGCGATAGGATTCTAGACTAAAAGTAAACGTCCATTATCCTCATTCACTTTGACTGATATTAATTGCAAAAAATCTACGATTATAAAATAATCTGAGAAGGAAATTCATATTTCAATATTCTATTAATGTAAGATTTAAGATGAAAGACTTTCCTACGAAAGATTCTGTCTTTAATTATTATATTTTAGCTCTCCTTTGAGTTCAGAAAAGTGCTAATCTACTTCTATTTTATGTTTCTGCCTTTCTTTTTGATAAAATAAGCATCTACATTTCCTTCTTCTTAAGGAAATTACTTTACTTCTTTGAAAGAAAAATTAGGTTTCTAATCTTCAAAAATCCAAGCGTGGGTTAAGGAATCATTAATCGAAATCTGAATGAAATTGTAATCAGTTCTATGATACCACCTTGACTGTTAATTTTACAAAATAGGGAACGTTATTAATAAATTTAGTATAGATATTAGATCGTTCAACTAGCGTATATCTTAATGAGTATTTACATGCACAATAATGCTTTAGATAAATTTCTATCCAAAGTTTAATCATTAGTAATTGTATTGCATATAATGAATTTCTTCAATGCATTATGTTTATAATCCTCTTACTGTTTCCCTTAGCAACTATTAAATGCTGTCATTAATTTTCTATCCCATCGATGAACTGTTTGAAGTGAGAAAACTTTATAAATATGAAGAATTATTGAATCCATTCAGACGCAACGTTATAATCTCTTAATTAATTAATTGAAAGAATATCTAGGATTTATACGAATATAAAAGAATAAATTATTTTTTGAACTGCAAATTCAGAACGATTTCATCGTTCCATTCAAATTCCCAACAAATTTTACCAAAAATATCTCATTTCTTTCGAGTAATTGTTCCTGCTTCAGTAACCAAAATGTTATTATCAATTAAATTGGGCAAAGATAATGTGATAATGCGGAATAATTAAACAAATTGTCCGTTATTTTAGCGGCATGAAGTAGTTGAAGTAGCTTTAAAAAATACGCGGACAAAAAAATTGCAATTCAAATGCATCTGGAAACAAATAGAGCTGATAAATTGCAGCAAAAATTTCACAGAGATAAATTTTCTGCTTCAGCAAGAGCCATTTTGGGTCGGAAACGCTGTAAAATGTTTCAATAGCCAATTTATACATTAAACTTCTTTTAAATCAAAAAACTGTTAGGATTATAGAAAAGTTGGATAATAAAAGTTACGCCCCAGAAAACAGCAATAATGATGGGACTATAGGTGAGTGAACTCGTATGAATCTATTACGTTTCCTGATAAAAATAACAGAATTTAAAATTCATGCAAATATATCTATGAATATGTCGCATATAACCGTATATGTGTAACATAACAACTTAAGGAGAAAAATTCCGATAAGAATTACAGTTTTTCCTCCACGTACATTCCTCTATATCGTAAATAACAAGCTAATTTTACGAGAGATTGATCCAATGAAAGGCAATGCTTCGAAAGGATGAGAAATTGGAATTTTTAAGATAATATAAAGCGAGATATTGGCTCAGGATTGGGTATTTCCCGAATATTGAATCGTATTAAGAAGGGAATGGAAACAAAACAGCCTTTTAAATCACTTTTGGGGAAAAATGCTCGTTAATATAAGATCGCTTCTCCGCGAGACAAAAGGGACGTCTCTCGGGACTCATTGATTCGAGGTGACGACCGGAAACCCAGTCTGGGAAAGTTATTTGACCCATTGATACTTGCGCATGCGCGTGATGGCCATCTCGCGAATTCCACTTTCCTCCCCTCCTTATTCCCTCTTTCATTCTTCCCTCCGTCTTTTCACCCCATTTACTTTATCTGCCTTCCAAGCGTAACAAACGAGTGTAAAGTCTCTATTTCCGTCTTTGAATAAAAGTCGTTTACCCACTCGGCCGCCCGTGAAACCGGAAATTTGTAAACCGGCGAAGGGTCAGCGCGTTCTTAAATAAGCAATTGTCTCGGTTAGTTCTCACGTTTGGGTGCCATTAATGTATTTATTTCGCTTTTCTTTTTTTTTCTTTTTTGTGCGATTAGCGGCAAAATTAGGATAACACCTATTATCCTAATTTGTACGGAACTTACACGGGTTCTAAAGTGTACGGGATGTAAAACGAGACTACGTAAACACTTAAGTATAAGAACGACTTCAAACGCTAAAAATTAACGCTGATTGTATTATCTAGCAACGCTAGTACATTATATTACCTATTAACGTGCAAGCAATGAAGTAATATTATTATGAATATGAACTGAAAATAAAGACCTGGAGGTTTTCTACTTCCGTTTCACGTTAATACTATAATAAATAAAGCTCTCTATGGAATTTTATTTAGCTCTATTTTATCCTATATAAAAGAACCAGTCCTTTTATATGTGGAGTAACATATACAGTCCGTTAAACTTCCCCTCTTCAGAGCTTTAGCTACACTCATTCATTCCTAATTAAAGTTGGCTGCTGGAATACGTTACAGGTCATCCTACTCCTGAGGTAATTCCATACCAGTTTCACCCATGCGTTTGTTTCCGTTTAGAGAATTTAAACGGCTTCTAATCTTTGACTTTGGCTTCCTTTCATTTTCAGTGCTTTGTCAATGAACTGCATGTCAGCAACTACGTGAAAATAATGCTTATCCCCACATCCATTCTTTTTCCACTCTAATTACTATTAACGGCAAACATTGTGGGGTGAAACTGTTTCTGAAGTTATTCATTATTTATTTATGAAATCTATAACATACATATCTAACTATACTCTTTTAGATAGACCATAATGAAGGTGTTACTAGGATAATTTTTTCTAAAGTTTAATACAATTATGAGTTTCTAATACGATACTTATTAACTAAAGTTTGCAATTTCAATATAAATTTTTTAAATACCCGTGATATCGACAGGAATAATTAGAGTTAAATATTCAAGAATCATGAAAACCTATGAAATTCTTAGCCAAGTACAAAAAACTCAAATCTGTGAGCTATCACAAGTAATGACTTAGCTTTTATAAAGTGAATCAATTAATTAGATACGTGCATGTCGTTTTCTTCTTTACAAATACAGTTGCAGGCAGAATAATACCCTCTCTAACTTGAAACATTGTTTCTATTTCTATTATAGTTTGTTAGAGTTTGCTTATGAGACATTCATGTTAAAGTTAGAGAAAAATATGTGCACTTATCAAAACATGCATTCAAATGAGTTTTTTTGTGTTATATTTCAACAAAATCAAATAATATAAGCACATATATGTTTTGTTTTTACTACAATAAGAAACTCATTCGTTTGATCAGAGATTTTGAAAATTTCTCACTATACTATTTTCTGTTATCTATGAAATATATCTTCGTAATTGGGCAGAGAAAAGAAGTAAAATCTTTTCTTAACCAACATATATACCTTTCTTTATCCAACTACTTATATAGATAAAAGAGACCAAAACCATGTTTTCTACTCTAGAAACGTATTAATTTGAAAGAAAAAAATGTCAAGAGAAACATACTACACCATAACCTTGTTTTCTCCAGAATTCTATCAATTTTTGTATTAACCTTTAGAATCCAACTCAAAAGAGCTATAAGCAGCGTTTCACTTGAACTACTTTTCCAAATATAATTGACAATTTCAGAGTTAACGGAGAGAAATTTCATAGAAATAAATTTTTTAAAGGGCCCAATTTTTAATTTCCTGCCTTCTTCAGGAAAAAAATCGAAAAACGTTAACTGGATTTTTGGTGGAATTCCTTTGGAAGCTTCGTCCGTTCAGATGCCTTATTTCCTGCATTCTCAACTTTCTCGGCACCCCCCTTCTTCTGCACCCACTGCACACCCGCTTAGCGACGGGATAATCAATTTAAGGTGCCGGAAGCCGTGTTCCGCGTCTCATGTGTTCTCGATGTGGTCGCCAACCCTTATCGTTTCCCCGTAAAAAGATCGAACTTTATATAAAAAAATCCCAGTATACGAAAGCATTATTTTTTCAATCTTTTTGGAATGAGATGAGGACGACTGAAGGGCAGGTCTTTTGGAAAGGAAGGTTCTTTTTTCCTACCCTTTATCTCTCGTGGTCGGATGATAGAGTCTGCGGTCTTCTTTTTTTTCCATGTGGAGCGACGCGAACTTGGCCGAATGTTGCGATAATTCCTCCGTGAAATATTTATTTAGGCAGCGCGTCCAACGAATGTAATTTACCGGACGCGTATAAATAATATTCCGTCTTCCGTGAACCAGAATTATTAGGTAATAGGAGGCAAATTGTTTTGAACTGGAATTTATCGTAATGAAGCCCGAGCGAGTTATGTATGGAGAGAGTGTGTGCGAGGAAAAATATTGTTCTACTCATTCGATGCGAATTGGGGATTCAAAAGGGGTCTTTTACTTTGTTAGAGATATTCTGAAGGGGTTCAAAGCTTACGATATGTTAGTATAGAGAGCGTTTTTATATAAATAGGAATGGTGTATATTAACACTAAAGAAAAGTATTTAGATAAATTAATGATCATATCAAAGGTTACGCAACAGCATCGCAAACAAAAAATAATAATTATACGTCTTTATTTTAGGGTAAGATGAAGACTAAGAAATCCCTAATTTTCATTTCACCCTTAATATAAATCCACATTAACAAATATATGGAATATAATCTATCTTAACTTAATATACAAATGTGTGGACTTTTACAGTGAAGAAGCTCTATAACATCAATTTATGAAACCATTATTTGCTTAACCGATAGTTCAAATGACTATAAGCTCTTGGCATTCTTTCCTTCGATGCAAGATAGTCATCTTCCACATACAGTTACTAATCTCTGATAGAGGTCTCTATATTAATACAAATTAAATTTAAATATAAGTGAAACCTGCACAATAGAGCTCGATTTTTACTTACTATCCTTGCAGTATTTGAGTCCGATAGAGCTAGTAAAATTATTCACGAATTGAAATAGAATTATGTGAAGCTCTTATTAAATTACGTCTTGAGAATAAGCTGTACGTGATTTTATACTAATAATTCTTTTTAAATCTTCGGATAAGACCAGAAACATATAGATTCCTTATTTTTACAATAAGAGATTTAGAGTTTTGAAGTCAAAGGAGTTCGTAATACAGTCTCAGAAATCTGAAAAAGTATTTCTCGAATAGTAACACTCCTCAAGATATTTTATTGTCTCACCATCAAATTCATCAATATGGATTTAAGGATTTTTTTGTGTCGTTGAAGAGTTAGAGAAAGAAATAGATTGAGTTCCCACCTTCATTTCTTTCGCCTCGATTTTACTACATGAACAAAGTAAAATAAGAAATAACGAATGCGTTTTCAGATTAACAAACTAAGTTCAAGACATCCCAAATGGAATAGCTGGAAGGCAATCGTTAATTTCCAAAATGACTTATTTCGATTAACTCAGGGATTTACAGAGAGTTCGAGAAATTTCCGACTCCACAAAAGTTAGACGAATAAGTTTCCGCTTTGGCCTCTTCTTCTTCCAATAAAGAGCTCATTTCACCCTTTGCCCTTCTACCAACGAATCTTCTTTTGTATTTGACCCCAATCCGGTCAATTGTGACGCCCTGTGAACCCTCCCCCTCTTTCATTCCCCATTCTTACACCAGAGGCCTCCGCTGACAAGATTACGCCTTCCGCTAATCTCTTCCCTTACATATGCGTATAAGATTCACCAACACGTTTATCAACATATTGCTAGGGTCTCTGATACAGCTCAATATCGTATCGAAGTAAGGAACTGTTTAAAACCCTAAACGCATTTCAACAACAAGAATACGAACTATGATCTACTATTGGGGAATTGTGCATTATTAGGTAGTCTGATTTTCATGAACTTTAACATTATCTCACCGTTCATAAACGATGAATTTTTCAGTAAAAAAGTAAATATATAACTAGTATATAATATGCATAATTATTGTTTTATATAAACTTTAATAGACAAGCAATTTCAAACTTGTTGGTCCTGAGTACACTGTTACTAATTAAAATTCAATTAAATACTCTCGTAAATCATTTGGTTTACTAATTATACTCGTAATTCTCGTGTTAAACTATATGTCATTAATTTAAGCTGTATTGTGAACAATAAATTAGAGGATTAGAGTATTAGAATTGAGAAATGTCTAATTTATTGATATTAAAGATAAATGTATGATCTGCCTAATTAAAGACTTGTGAGATATAAATTATATCATGCATTATGTTAATACCAATACCTTTAATGCACAATAAATCAAATTAAACTTCGGAAAGGTTCATTTTCTACCGTTAATTATTCTGAATTTCATCATCATTTTCCATTCTCCAGTTACTTGGGCATATTCTCTAATTCACTTAGTTCTTATTCGAACTTTGGAGAATACAGAAACTTTATAATCTCGTTTAGTCTGGAGTAATCGATTTTATAGAAAGGTCGAATAATTTCTCGGGAAGTTTCTATTCATCTTATATCCACCAGAATCCTCCTTGTCAAGTGCATGAATGGAAAGACGAGACAGCTGCGTGTGAATAGAAATAAAGTGATTTAACTAATGGTGCTTTCCTCACCTTTCCCTCTAATTCTGCAGCTGTGTGTTTCGTCTCTAATGGGAGGTAACGCGCCATATGAAAGCACTTCGCTCGGGTCCAGAAGAATGGCTTGTTTTCTGCTGATGAATTTAAGTGATGAGGATATTTATCGGTGGCGTCGAAGGGAACTCTGCGAAGATTGCTTCCAATTTTCTTCGCCTTCAGCGATGAGGATCTCTTTGCTTTTTCCCACTCCACCTTTTGTAATGGTGTGAAAGGAGAAACTAGCGTCATTAACTGGGCCTTGAACATTGATTACTAGTTTAATATCTGCGCTTGAATTATGAATGTGATTCAGCCATTAACGTGTTATTAGCCTCATGTAAGATCCTATAGACTGTACTGCGGGATGCTTTATGTTCTAGTTGATATCAAAGAGCATAGGTTCCGCTCTTTGATATTTGCATCATTTGCTACTATTCTGTGGGTTATTAATAATACACAGTAACTAACACATTTTTGAATTCATTTTAGTTATACTCGAATAGAAAATAAATGTAGTTCTCGAGAAATATTTTGATTACTTACGCATGCAATGTAATTATTTAAATCTTATGAGATTTTATTTTCAATTTTTATTATATTTTTTCAGTTAACATTTAAAAAATCTATCTGGTTAATTCATTAACACCTAATAGTCACAAATAGCTATGCATAACTACAATGAGACACCGTTTCGTGATCTTTTGAGATATATGTAACACATTTAAACACGGCTTAATTTCTAAATAGAATACCGATCAATACGTAAAAGAGTATCAATAATTGAAATTTCTCATCGCTTGAATAATTCTTTAATCTAATAACCGGAATACATCTAAATACGTATGTACGTAAACACAATTTGACAGCAGAAAAGCCTCATTAAACTTCAAGCACAATTCGTTACAAATGAAAGATTTTAAAGCGGGTAACATTCCAAAAAATAATATGCGAGCAATATGATAATAGTTATCTATTTACGTAACGAATTGCCCTCCTTATTATCTTATTTTTCTCAAAGAGGGATTCGTTAGTCCGCATTACTCATACTTGAGGTGATTAGAGCTGTTTGAGCACTTAACCTCGAGTAGTGAAGTTGTAGCATTGGTTTGGAATCCAATACAATCTGATAATTCGAGGAAACGTCTACTTCGGTTGAGCGGCCCAATATCCGGAAAGATTAGGATCGAATCCGAACACATCGAGAACCGTGTGGCATTCGATTGGAGGATACAAAACAGCCCATACACGTGTCTCCTTCAAATGAGAGGAGGGATTTTATCAAAAGAGTCCTACCTTCTCTTAGGTTGCTCGTTAAGGGGAAAACAAATTCCAAAAGAAAAGACTTGGGTTCGTAGAGGACTTAATGCGAAGGGTGGACACTCGAGGCTAAAGCGAAGCATGTGATTTTTAAAGATAGTTGCATTTCCTTTTAATGGGTAAAAGTCTTATTCATTAGATGATAGCATTAGAGACCAAAATATGAAAAACCTCTTAACATCGTATGGACGGTATATCTCGAATTCGAGTAATACTTCTTCATTAAACGCAATGAGTTTTATTTAAATCTTTAATGATTTTTCGCATTAGTTGGAAGCTTTAGAACACAAAATATGTCTATTAGTATCCTATGGAAGGTACATTTCAAGTTCGAGTAATACTTCTTCATTAAATCGAATGAGCACTGTTTAAAACTATAATGTTTTTTGTTTAAATAAGTCATTTAAATGTTGTAAAGAGACAAGATTTGGTTCAATACAGCTAGTCTATTTGTCATTGAGTACGAGTGCTAAGAATACCGCGTGAAAATATCACTTTCATGGGAGAAGCTAATGACAAACTGTTTCCCAATATCTAATACCAGAAGGAAAATGGAAAAAGCTCCATATGTCTGCACGTAGAACTACCAGAGTGAAAATCAGTATTGTGAGGTAACTCAGTGTCATTTTTAACCTCTTTAGTTTCGGAAATATACGCTCATTTGATTGTAAGTAATTCCATTCAATCTTTTCGCTCGAAATGGAATGGAAGAAACATCCGAGACCTATTTATCTCATAGACAAATAGCCTTCAGCGTGTAACCTCAGCGATAAGCAGTTGGGTTCATAGAATCTTCCCTCATAGACATTGCGGACTTTGGGTGCAAATTATTGCCCAGATAACGCTCTGCGAACAATTGGGTCATTTGTCATTTTTAGTACTTCTGGTTTCAAAAGCGACTCCATCGATATCCCAGCAAACTTTTCGCGGGAAACGCATTTCCAGGAAAGGAATCCCTCCTCACTCGGTGCGTGTGAGATGCGTGTTTGCGCAATCGATTCTCGATTTGCCGAGAAGAATTCTCGGAAGAAAAATGCCGGGGCCGGAGAGGGAGTAATGGCAGCAAATGCATAAGAGAAAGGGGGCATTACTGCAAAAATAAAATGGTAATGAGAAGGGAGGAACGGGAAAAATAACGAAACAAAAACGTTGGGTGATATCTTCGAATGGCGAGGGTAGAATTCCATTTTCCCTTTTAGTGCCCTCGCCATATATACGGGACCTTTATGAATGTAGGTCATCTGGCTCCTTTAGAATTCCCTCTCCCGCACTAATATTTACGTTTTCTCCTTCGAATGCACGCGAGTTACGTGACTCGGACAGTAAATGCACGAGCAATTGACGATCTGCCGTGATTCTAAAGCGGTTCTGTCGATTAATGACAGTATGGCTCAGGAGAAACGGTTGGCTATGGTTTCTTTTAAAACCTTAAAAAAGTTCTAAACTAAACTTCGATTTAAGCCTCGGTTGATTTAAAAAAAGATCTTTTTCTTTACATTATCTTTATCGAGTTATGTAATAATCATCATCATAAATGATAGTTTGAGAATGAAAGGTGATTTAATGGCGGGAACAACATATTCACGATTCTGGTTGGATACCTGTTAATAGTACTTTAGCGTAAACAATTATAGATCATTTTCAAAGATGTCAAAAATCAGTTTTAATCTTTTATATTTCTTCTTTAGAAGAATATATTAACACTAATCGATAAATTAACTTCTAGTGAATATCAGAACTGACGGCACAGATAATAATGTCCACTATTTTTATTAGTAACATATCTTCCAGACTTTTATTTTTTGTGTTTTCTGCATATTTGAATTACATTACTTTATTCGTTTTAAGTTTGTACACACGTGAAAAAGAAAAAACCCTTTAGTTGAATTCAGGAGAGACTAATGAGTCAGTATATTTTAGGAAAAATCATTAAGGAGTTGAATTTTCTGTGAAATAGAGACATGGAATATGAAAACAAAAGACCCAACTTTAATTTTCATTCATTTTGCTCAATCTAAAAATTCTAAATATTAATCTACCCATTCACCTGGATTCGCTAATAAAAGATTCAAAGTATTTCATGGAAATGAAATGAGTAAATGCCGAATGCCTTCCGTTCCAGTGAATCAAAACGACTATGAAGTAGAGGCAGCACAAGGAAAATATTTCAAAAAATAATCTATAATATTGTAGAAAACCTTTCATTCAGTCGTAACAATGAAGAGAGTTTGAGTGAAATAGCGAAATAGAAAAATTGAAAACTTAAAATATAGAATCCAGTTATGGAATATCTTTGAATGTGCATTTAAAAAAATCGCACAATAATTCACAAGTCACAACAAAAGAGAGGAAATTCTGTTTGTATAGAAAACGATAACCTATGTTTGAATGGCTTCTAATTCGAATCGCACCTCTAAGCCAATGAATCGGAGAGCAAATCATGTTCAATTGGAAATTGAGTTAATAATGAGATGCAAATAAAATTAGCTCCCATTAGCTACAACGCATTACCATCATCAACTCTTCTCAAAGCCGATGGTCAATGGCCTGCGACAGATACATTCCATTTAAGAATGAAGAGCTTGAAACACCTTAAATCCTTCAATAGTTTGATTTAATCCGTAGCTTATTTTTATATGAGTTATTTTGGAACGCTGGAGAGTATTTGAAAGAATTAAGAGGAAGATAGATAGAATTTTTATTTATTTAGAAATAGGTAATAGTAATTCTATCCATACTTACATTTTGCTTGTTACAAATGAGAAAAGAAAGCTGTATAACTAATCAGAGATCGATACATTCTCCCTAAATGCACAAAAATTACGAAACTTGTCTCTGATACCATACTATTTTGAATTTTAAACGGATTATTTACCCCTTTTAAAACCTTCATAGGTAACTCAAACATAATATACCAACGAACTCTCATCTGAAACTGTTCTACATTTTGAATCATTTTAAAATGTTTACATTTCATTTCTGCGTAACTGAATTTACAACGATGGAAGAAGTTTCCACAGTAATCATCTCTACCATCAAATCTTCTCGTAAGAAAGTGATAAAATAAGGCTCATAAATACTCACCTCTTGACCTACATTATCCCACTTTGTAAGTCCGTGAAATTTGAGTCTTTCTCCATTATTCACGCGTAAACTTCGCTAATAAATTGAGCACGCCGTTATCGCACCTCGAATGCCACGGAATCGGCGATCTTTGCAAAGTTCAGCTGTCCTTTGCAGAATGTTTCATCCACCCACGTAGGGTCTTCGCTATCAATCAAATACTTTCGGAGATTCTTTCGATTTTTTCAACTCGAGAATTTCTCGATCATCGTAAATCTGCTCAAACCCTTTTGCGAACTTGAGTTTCGTCATTGTTCAAAGGCTCATTCCGTCGACCCAATGCAACGGCCATCGATTTCTCGTTATCATATCGAATAGGAGCTCCGAAATTTATAGTTTGGCGTTCCGCGAGTTTTGTACGTTCCGTGCGGCGAATTCCACTTGGCGACCGCACATTCCATGGCGTTGTGGTGGAAGGGTTAAGAAAGGAGGGTGTTTGCCCGAATATTTAGGGAATGGAGATATTATAGAGAGACGCAGTTTCCGATTTGGTGATTTCACCGATAAGTTCGGCGAGTTTTTCTTTTTGTAGCCCATTCTTCATTTCGGTGACATTTTGCTAGCTAAGCAAATATTGCGGAATCTAGTGATCTTGGCATTTATACTGTGCGATATTGTTCTATCTACGTTGAAGATACTGTACAGGGAAATGGATGATATTTATGAGATTTATTGAGCACATATTTACAATTATAGGTTAGGATAAGGCCGAGTATTATATCTCTTAGATTGTTTTAAAAAATCCTATTTCCAATACATAAATCTCTATATTTTGCAAATTATCATCGAACGGAATCTGAAGCTGATTTTTATGTCAAAATTTATCAAACAAACCCAATACGATAAATTCTTCTAAAGATAAATGGACAATCAGTACAACATCTAGATTATATGTTGATGTTTGAAAAGGATATGTATTAGAAAACAACCATTTAGCAACAATAAGTAATAGAATAGAGTAGCATAAGACATTACTTAAGAGAGCATTAATGTCAATCCTGTGACAAAATTTGAAATTGAAGGATACATTCTTCAAAATGTGCAATAAATTAATTCTATGTTTTTTATGGGATTTACATTAAATGTGGTTATAAAACGGACCTCCAATACCTTAATATTAATTCTATTCTCCAAGACCTTAATATTATTCCTTGTGAACTAAATAGGAAGAATACTGCAATTTGTGAATAAATATATTGTACATTTGTATAATGGTTCCATTAGGTATCTCTTCATATTACAATAAGACAGGATATCGGTAGTTTAAATTATCTTCGAAAATAAACAACAGAAAAAAGAATGAAAAACTGCGAATTAAATGAGCAAGAACTGGATAATAGAGGAGAAAACAAGTTGAATGCGAGGCAAAGATCCATTAAAAAGCCCTAGTTTAGAGAGAAAATGGGTAACTCAGAGACGAGCGCTTCGTAGCCAAATTTCTGTACGACAAAGTTCGTTTCATCGGAAAAGGAAGTTTCCATGGGCCATATAGGAATCCATTGGAGTTTACAAGGAATCAAAAGTCTGTTACATCTAATTAATTCCGCTTACGTAAAAGAATGATTCAAAGGATATCATTAGTCAGTAAACATCCGTTCCAATGAAAGGAATATAAATTTGGCAGAGAAACTGTGACAATGGAAAGAAACACTGGAATTGAAAAGTTTATTCAAATAAAACATTCAAGATATGGTCAATTAGAACTAAATTTTACATAACGTTTTTATAATCAGTGTTTCAATAAGAGTATGTATGCAATGGTACGTCAGTCAGCTATATTTCTGATTTAACTACGACCTAAGCTATAAAATAATTCATCTACATCTACATAAGTAACTAACGTATAACATTGTACCCTTTAATTAAATTTAATATAAAATTATCTATCTTGAATCTTGAAATGAAAAAGGTACATTTCGACTAATCTAAAATATCTACAAAAATTCAAACATTTTTATTCAATACCCTCCCCGTAATCTTAGTACATTTGAAAGAGAAGCCCTTCTAAAAAAAGCGAAATAGTCGCAGAATAATTATCAAAGTAATCCATTCCCGGGTAACAACTCCCAGTGCAATATCACTTCCCTAATCACCACTTCATAAAAACCCTTTTTAAGAAACCTCATCAGCGCGGCAGACTTCTTTTCTTGGAGGGAAATCCGCCTTTGTGCTGGATATTTTCGGACCAATAATTTAAGCCAAAGGCCTCCAAAGAAGAAGGGGAGGGGGCCTTCTAAGTCAACCCCTATATTCTTGGGATCTCATTCGTTACAAAGAACCCCCCGATGGGAGTTAACGAGAAGGGAGTAACCCCTCGATCAAGATATTCCCGTTCCTATTCTCGCCTTTTTCAATGCCCCACAGATACCTGTGCGTCTCCCTCAATTACCCTCTTCCTCGTGTCTCTACGCGCTCAATTGTTTCCATGGATTCTTCCGCTTTGTTACCCCCTTTCTCGGTCATGTTTCGACTAGGGCAGCTGCGTACTTCTTTGTCGTATTTTTCCGAGAACTCGAACAAAAGGAATTCAGTGTCTTGAAGCAAAATTCATTAAGGGAAAGAGTTTTATACGTGTCGACTATGAGAAAGGCTCAAGATTTTCAATATGATTTTTTAAAATTGGAGCCAAAAATAAAGTGTTTTATGGATGAATAAGGTTAGCTTTTAATGTTATCTATACATGGTTGAACTTTGATGGAATAAAGATATTTAGCTCAACTCAGGCTTTGATAAAACATGTATGTTTCAAGATTAAAAATGGCTTTTATGGAGATATATACAAGGGAATGAGGATATTACTTATTTAACATATTCTTCACAAAAATCAATACATTGAGTTATGGAAAAAAGTAAAATCCATTCCCCGATAGGTAAATTTCAATTGGCTTGGACATGAAAGCGGGACTTTGTCATAGAAAACTAATTGAATAATAATAGAATACTATTAAACCGAGATCACAGATATACATGTATTTTATAATGCTTTTAGAGCAAAATTCCTTTTTTTAACTCACATAGATCTTTCATAAAATATAAATAATGAGTAATTATAAGGCTGAAACTGTATTCTGTTTAATTTTTCTGATAAATTACTTCTTATAATCATCATAGATCAAAATCTGGTCTTAACCTTTGCTTATATTTCTTTCATTTTCAACATTATTAAATCGTTTTATTCTTAAACAACGATAGAAAATACGATTAGTATTTAAATTATAACTCAAAAACTTGAGATTCAATACGGAAGACTTAAAGTCCCAGAAAGATCAAAGTAACTCAAATCTACGTCTTTAACTTGAAGACAAACGCTAATGATGTGCGACTTAAATCTTCTTGGGTGAAAACTCTTTCAACGGCGACAATAGTTTCACTATTCCTTTCGCCCTATAAGAGGTCTAGAATCGTTTCCTTGGTGACTTAATTAACCGCCGATATCTGTTTTTAGTTAATTAGCAACGGAGATGCGTATTTTCTGGGTAAAAGATTCCGCTAAGCGAACGCTCCCTTTCAACTGCTCTTAATTAATGAAAGTATAAGTTCATGCAGAGGAAGTTCTATTAGTGCAAATGTCCGGATCATTCGCTCACTTTCACTTCCTTAAGAATCGCCCGCAAAGGGTAGGCCCTTTTTTTTCTCCTCCTAATGATTTAATGGATGCCGCCCACCTCTTCAATTTAAGGGTGTAATTCGACCTCGTGATTGGTGGTCCTCTCTCCGGGTTTACTTCCAAGCGCCTCTGCCAACCGATGGATTGGAAACTAAACGGAGAAGTACAACAAAGTGCAATGAATATCCCCCGCTAATCCTCGTTCGAGTCGTTTGCGAAGTTCGAAACTTACGAAATAAATATGTCCAAAAGATAATCTTTTCCGGTTTATTTCTTCATAATTACGAGATGCAAGGGAAGGGAGAGAATAAGCAACATGACTCAAAAGGGAGAGTAGAGGACCTAGGTTCGAGTCCCGATCATGTATGTATTTTTATTTCTGGTCGGAGTATACATAGTCAATCTTGTGTTTAAATCGAATGGATTCATAGACAACTTAGTTGCTTCTCTTTTCCTTAATCATGCGTATTCGTTAAAGCTTTATACTCAATTATATATAAATTTTACTCTTGAATACTAAACAAGATTTTTAATAAAATTACGATATTATCGATAAAAGTAAAAATATCTATTTACGAAATTTTAAGAAATTGTTTTTTATAATTCATATCCTTATATATTTATCATATATTCTTTATATACTTTCCTTCTAAATTAGATGTGATTTAACTAATAAGTCGTTCAGCTGTATATATTAAACTAAGAGTTATAAACTGATAAAGATTCAGTGATTCTGGTAAAAACGTCTCAAGAAAGAGCATAGCCAAATATTTAAACCATGATTATCATTGGAGGTCATCACTGAAGGCGACATCATCATGCCCACATATTTAGTGCCTATTGTTGAATTTGAGAAAAAGAAAAACTTCATTAAAAGAATACTTACATTAATATTAAAGATAATAAAATACATATAATAATTCGTATTCCGTAATTCCTATTCTGTTTATTAGTATAAATACATACTTAGAATGTAGAGGAAGCAGGGATTAATTCACAAATTCCCATCACTTATTCCATTTCCTCAAATGAATGAAATTCGTAGCTCACATTATCAACGATCGGAAAAGCCGAGTTTGCAGTCTTTCCGAACGTAATTCCACAAAATGGCGATTCTATATACGATCCTTGCGAAAGTTTTGGATCAGCGAAAAAGAATCGGCGCATTAACCACCATAATTTGCATCGTTCCCTCCACTTTTAACGCATTCGCCATGAATTTTATTCCTCCGCGATACACACAATCCATTCCACGCGGGGATATAAATAAGACGAAATCATTAAAGACGGGGATAAATAGAACATTTGAATTTACAGTTTAACGGCGAACCTCTTTACGCACCGCATGAAACGATATTAAAAGATTTATCGGAGCCAATAAATCAGCGAAAACCTCTCAGCGTTGATTTTTTACTCTCTGATCCTCTTCAGCGCTCCTTCGGCCTCGAGGACTATTGCAGCTGAAATACTGGTCATTAATCCGCGCAAAAATTGAAAGACCCATTAAAACAGATTCGAACGCTATTGGATCGTACTTGCGCTAAGTACTCAGAAAAGCGGCCAGATCAACCCGTTTTGATAGACCATTATTCGCGGCAATAAAACTTTTACAAAAAGAGGAACGGATTGAGCGGAGCGTTTTCCCGCCCTTTTAAAAGCTATCGAATACATAAACCAGTCGACGTAAAATGAGTTGGGCAAACGTGCGTTCCGAACGACGTAGATTGTTTGGAATTAGCACAAAAGATGCCTAATTCGTGGTCCGCATGGTCTACTAAACAGTTTTACGGGCACCGAAGTTAGCTAAATCATGTACTCCACTTGCCGCTCTTTCTCTCTTCGA
Source organism: Pantala flavescens (assembly GCA_020796165.1). Taxonomy (NCBI): domain Eukaryota; kingdom Metazoa; phylum Arthropoda; class Insecta; order Odonata; family Libellulidae; genus Pantala; species Pantala flavescens. The sequence goes on along the minus strand of CM036886.1, from coordinate 14,324,745 downwards.
TAGCTCGTTTTATATATCGACCATCGATACAAACGACCCCACCCCCCCCCAACCATCGCTCTACGGCACGTGTACCGTTTTATTTTCGGCTAATTCATTCTAAGCCGTTTAATTTTTATGCGGGGAAAACTGCAAATTGGATGCCATTTAGAGCTCTTTCGAATATTCTCTCCATTTCCATGTTCGAAAGATTAAAACGCCCACGCGTACGTAAGGTAGCATGCGCACAAGTTGTGATGCGGTCCTAGATGGCGTGTTTCACGTTTCGAGCTTTCGAAAGCGTGAAATTTATACAATAGCATCGGAAAATAAAAGTGGAGAGAGCTGTCATCTCATTTGCATAACTGCGGGCGAAAAAGAATATTCAACTCGTGGAATAAATATCATCTGTGTATCTCTCGCTGAATATCCACTCAATGAAAGAAGTCATCGCAATGGTTCGGGAGCAATATTTGAATAAAGAAATTCCCCTGAATCGGTCTCTGCTTTTTGAACCATTATGAACCATTATATGAAGGTAGGATATTATATTTTGGGAGGGTGGTTTTGATTATGCGTTGTATGAAAGCCTCAATCGAGAGTCTCACATTCATATATATTTATCTCGATAGTTCAGTATGGATTGTGAAGGGAACGTATCAAAAATATATATTGTATAAAGAATAGCAGTTTTATTTTCTTCCAATTTCCAAAGATATAGGATCTCAATATTGCATCATGATGTAGTACCAATTGAGGAAAGTATACAAGTTGAATCCTTTGCGTAGATAGATGAAACCTATGATGAATAGGTGGGTGTTTTCTTCAAATTATTTCCTGATGATGATCATTTTGAATTACATTAAACTTCATCAGAACTTGGAATCGATATTCTATTTTGTACCTTTACATTGATGGATGTGTAATTCGTAATATTTTTTCATATAACTTTCTTAACATTGAAACTATGAGGATAATTTCGTGATATTCAACTCAATATTTATAATGATATTTAATTCAATAAGTCTACTGCATTTATTTTTAAAAACTTGCAATAACAGAAATGAATTTATATACAAGAATTATTTCCCTCGACTCCTTAATAATAGCTATTTAAACACCGATCTCAAAAAGTTCCGGTATTTTGAATATATATAAATACAATTTGTGCGAGTTTTGTACATGTTAGAAGAAGAAAAAAGCTGTTTCTAACTCAACCCGAAATTTCCAAATTATCCACATTTCTTCCACGAAATGATATTACGTGTTTCGTGATTACAACCCACTACGTCACGAAATTACGTCATCCATTCTCGTAAAATTCTCAATGAATGGTGAGTACATTCAACGCACCGAAAATTCAAGGATGTGAGGAAATATTACAATCTCTCTCGAGAAGAAGAGCTACATTGGATGCTAAAAATAAGATGAATACTCTCGGCACCATACATTCGAGATGACGTCATACGGAAATCGTGTCATTCAGAAGTGGAGGAAGTGGCCAACGCGTCAAAATTCGGACTTCGATTGGAATGAAGTTGAGATGGCATCGCCTTTAAGTGCCTGGCCCCCGTTTTCTCGTTGAATCCCTAACGAATACGCAATGGTTTGCTTCGGTGAAAGTACCTCAAAAGAGACTTTTTTTACCTCTCATCCTAATGGAATTGAGAGCGATTCGGATGGAGAGAACCACTTCGTGTAAATCCAAAGAGAAAGGAAAATTCACGCGGATTTAGTGGCAACGCTGATAGTCTGATACGTTTACTTTTTACGCATCTGTTATCCTTTCTCTCGTTCTTATGTGAAACGAGTGCTCTTGGTAATTAGTCCGGCGAATGAATTCCTTTTTCATTCCCCCTCTTCGAGCATTTACGTGGAATTAACATTCTCTTTCAACTCGTGCGAAATTCGTAATTAACACTGTGTTACGCTGCGCATACATTAATGATTTCGCGTTCGCCTAATATTTAATACATAATGTTCGTTTTAATTCGGCGCGTATCTGTTGTTGTTGTTATCACCTACATCTACTGAAAGGTGCGTTTCAGCGTGTGGTCTGGGATGCAGTTAACGGAGCTTTATTGCTCTATTGCTTTATTGCCCTAATCGATTACTTACCCGAATCGTCCGAGAATAGAACACCTCCTACCGCAGGCTCATTCTAAAATGTACCATTATTACTGTCCTCGTATCATCACTTCTTTCACAAAAGACAGGAAGGAAAAATCAGCTCCATTTTACGTTTTGTTTTAATATATTTTTATGCATTATTAAAGCGGAAAATATTCTACTTTTAATTTCAATTTTAATGTACTGGCTGCTGAAAGAGGTTTTAGGATAAATTTCATCTTCTTTTGTGTTAATAGACCTCAGAAATTGTTTTCCTTAATTAGTGTCCTTACAGACACTTAAATGCAGCCATGAATTATATGAAAATTTTGAATAGATATGAAGAAAATTATTAAATGAAAGAAATTTATTTACACTTACTCTGATTTTATGCAATTATTAGAGGAAATTGAAATTTTCTCTGAATAATTTCCAGGATTATTCAAAGGATATTTAAGACTTAATAAAATTAAAACATAACCTGAATGTTCTAATTCTCTGTTTACAATAGACATAAGGATGAGTAATAATAAGCGTGTCCTCGAAAATAATATACGCAGTTTAAATAATTAAACAAGAATATAGAGATATGTATTTTAAATTACTATTGTTTGCGTATGAGATACATGTTTCACTTATTTCTTGAAAAATGTTTGCAACAAACGTTAAAAATTTTAATCACATTGCTATTTCTTATTCTATGAAACGGAAAGTTTTTTAACTTTTTGAAACTACGTCATGGTTCATTTTCTAAGTGAATTTCAATCTCCTGTTCTTTATCTTCTAAATGAACGGGAGAAAATATTTCAATCGCCTTTGGAATATAATTCTTAAAAAAACACAATAAGAAATAAACAAAAAGAAAGACTTATTTAGTCCTATCCATCCGACAAAAATTGAGAGATACAAACCTATAAATACAAAAGAGTTTTAGTACGAAAATGTCGCACCGAAGCGGACAAAAGAGGTTTATTTATTTTCCCAATTTCGTAAATCTCTTCCCAAAAACCCTATTCTACGAATTTGTGCTTTATGTTGGGCGTTCTTCCATCAAAAAAGTCATCAAGCCTCTCTCATATCCATTAGAGAGTCACTCCCCCCTTTTCGACAACCCCAATGCATCACTTCCACGTTCACTCTTATCGATTAAACTACGCGCACTAAATTTTAGTGACACGTCCGCCTCTTGGACATAAAACGCCGGCGAATTGAAAAAGCTAGAGGTGGTCAAGAATCAAGTCACGGTTTAGTTGGGTGGGGTCAAATGAACGGCTTAATTCGATAACAGCCGATATTCAATTCAACCTCCCGAGGGACCCGCTCACCTACATCCATATCGGTTTGATTTGAACGGAACAGCGTCTCCGAAAATAACATACGATAATTCGGAAAACAATGCTCTAAATTAAGTACATCTCCGAGGAATGTTTCTGAGACGAGAACAAATATTCGAGGCAATTAATGTCAGCGGTTAACCAAACGAGGGACGCTAATGAATTTGTAAAATACTCGTCGATGTCATCACCGCTCGCCTCATCTGAAACGGAGATGTAAAACATTCTGAACAGCACCCGACGGAAGGTATATATATCGACGATGTTATTCCGCTAAATTTCAAATATAAAATAACAATTTGACTTTGTGTGGAAGAATTTAGTTGCGCATCGATATCTGATGACATAAAATATCGTATACAGTTCACAGGAAAATATAAAACGATGAAGTAATACATTATTACCTTATTCTTGCAAGAAGTGAATTTCTATGTCATTATCAATCAATCACATCAAATCTTAAGAATGAATTAAGTAGTGGACAGAAGATTTTTAAATTTTATTATTATAAATAAATCTTTATTTATGAGTTCCTAATTCATAAATAAATCTTTATTTATGAATTCCTAATTCATCTAGAAATTGGAATGACATTATAATTAGGAAGATGAGCTTGGAATATAGTATTTCCGTTTTGATTAGTATCAATTTCACCTGAAAGATATTGAACAGGATGCAGAATTAATTATAATTCATCTGAATGTTATTCAACTTAAAATTGCATAAATTTATCCGTAAGATATAAAATAATTCCCTCTGAGCTATGTTATTTATTAATTTTGTACAGAATTCTAGCTTCTAAAGGTTATATAAACTTTTGCTTTGACTCTTTAAATATTTGGGATTAAAAATATAGTGCGCTTCTATGTATTTTTTTTAATATTACATATACATCACCTGTGCCAACTCAATCCACTTCCTCCAATTCCTCTACCGTTGTTAAGACTTCCTGTTAGTTTTCTTGCAGTATCTGAAACATGACAGCTGATTCCGGAAATACCCGTTACCTGTGTTCGTAAGAAACGCTTCGCAGGAATGCTGGGAAATACAAAAACCATCCATTTCCACGTGTCGAGGTTGCGGCTGACGATAAGGCGTCCTAAATAAAAACCATATTCTCGCCTCCGGGCATTTGTCGATGCCTTAGGCTCTTGCATATTATCTGAGGAAATATCGGCGCACTTCAATAATATTCACGGAATCATTTCATGCCTGTGTTCGTTCGAGTATTACTTCCGGAATATATGGAAACCATCGCATTGCAATGCAACGAATCTCGCACGTGAAATAAATTTCAATTTTTTTTCTCGGGCTATGATCCTATGGTCGAGTGGTTTTTGCACGGAATGAGTCCAATATGTGCTTCAGGCAATTTGAGAACATACGTTTGACTCTCGTAGTCCTGTAATAGAATCCAATATCCAATAAACGAGTGAATTTTCTCTAAATATTTTCGTTCAATGGGAATCAGAATTAAAAAAGCTCGAATAAAAATTCGAAAGAAAATTTTTAAAATTGCATGTTTAATACAGGATGAGTATGGAAACGATTAGTGGATTTATAACTTGAATTATTTCATTTTATTTATTTTATTTATAAGTCGTTGAATATTTACGTGAATTTACAAGCAAGACTAGATATACACGATGTTTAACATATAGTTCTTTCCCACTTGTAAGTAAATTTATGTCTATAAATATGATAGAAAATCGATTGAAATTTTCTCACATAATAATGTTACGATGGTTCATTTCCAATATATGTAGCATCCTTGAACATCTACGATCATGATTTTGATACGTGTGCTTCTATTCGTTTGAATCTTCAGATGACTTTTACATTCATTTTTGAAAGCTGGCGAAAAAGGCTGGGTTTAGAAATCATAAAAACCCTTTTCTAAGCTATATTTCCCTTCACGCAATATCGTACACCGAGCGCTATCGATAACCAGTTAACATTCTTACAGGAGAGCAGTGAATGAAGCACTAACTCTAGAGTAGCTATTAGATAGCAGGGTATCGGAGACTTATAAGACTTCTTTTTCGAGTTTGCGGGAACTTTAGACTATCTCGTGAAATGTTCAGCGGCGCAAGACATCTTAAGACGGCTTCCTCTCCTATGAGCCATTCTCCTTAACGCGGAGATGAGTCAACCTTATTTCGCAGCTGTTTCGTATCGGAAAATATTCAAACAAAAATGGGTTATTTCGGTAGTGCGACACTAACAAGCTTATTTAGCCCCTCTTAGACGGGGAAGTATCCGTGTATGAATGCGGTATCCTTCGATAGACCGTCGAGTACTTTGGAAAAACATCTCGCTAGCAAACGATGGACTGGAGCAGAAGAGAATTCTGGGAGTCATAACGAGAAGATAAGACTCGGTTGAGAAAAAAGAGAAGGCGTAGGGGGAATAAGAAGCAATAACTCAGGAAACTTTTGGGGCTCAGAATGGGTCCTCGTTTGTGAAAAAGGGATACCGAAAAAAGCAAAGGAAGAAGAACCAATGGGGACTGATGAAGGCTCAAAGAGGGAATCATTACAGATTTATTGAGTTTCTCAGAGTATTGCATATCCACGGATATTATCAACGCAAAGGCTGCCTCGTATTCAACGCCTGATTTTATTCACCTCGAGAGATTATGTGATGCGATCGACGGGCGTGGGTTGCGTTTTTTAAAGAGACATTCGCTCGCTATATTTGTAAGCTTTACTATGTAGAATTTTGCGGTAACGAAATTTAACATGGGGCTTAAATTTTAAAAATCCTACAGTTTATTTTGAATTTGTTTCTTTACTCAAAACTATATTGGTTTTCATATCCATTCCGCACTTGATATTTTTTAGATTTCAAGGAAATTTCGAAGGTAGAGACAATTCAAAAGTTGCTTTAATTATTTCAAATAAATTCCTCATTCGACGGTCTGAAAGAAGAAAAATAATTGTAATTTATAGTTATTTTAAATAAATATAAATTTATTCTACACAAGCATTTAAAATCAGTTTTAAAATTTTATTTTTGAGGCTGTTTTAGTTGAAAGAGTACGACATAGGTTTAGAATAGACCAAGCCTCAGGTAGTTGTAAATTTATCATTAAACCATTTTCGTTCAAAAGCAGAAAGTGAATTGTAATTTACAATCCTAAATATATTTCGATAAAAAAAGAAAATATATAAAACAATATTATAAACTAAAATTACTATCAAGAACTCTAAAAAGATGTAAGTACATATTGTATCATTATATCCACGGAGTATGGACTAATTTGACTAATGAGTTTATTTGAACTGAATTTTATTTATGTGGTAAATTTTCCATTTAAATTCTACTTATATTTAGATGCTTTTCTTTTCTATAGATTTTGGGGAAAATTATTTACGTTCATAAAAGGACATAATTTCAATTTAAAACATACATTCATTTCTGTAAATACAAAGAACACTAACATGTTAATTTTATAATATTTCCTCAGCTAATGTAATTTCAGTTCATTATAATTTAAATTCTTTCCTCTTTTTTACATTGAAATTCTTCACTTGCACAGTATTTGAATTACTACATTACACGAATTACGAACACTAAATCAACAAAGAAAACTTGTTAACTTTCGTAGATATATCACAGTATATTATTATACATTAACATACATTTAACATTACTATTTCCGTGCAAGGGTCCAACGTTTATTCAGTTTTTCTCTTTCGCAAAAAGCTGAGCATAATCACATCAGATTTAGAACCAAATGACTGTGTTTCCTTATTTAGACGTTCTATATTTAGACTAAGTAAAGGTCTTAGAATCGGTGGTTTAATAAAGAGAAGGGTATTAGGGGTGGGTCTGAGGGAGGCGTTGAATGGGACCTTAATACAGAGCGGAAAGGGGATTTGTTTATTCGATATAATATAGAGGAAATAAAAGAGGGTGGAATGAGGTCATAGCTGCGTGAGGTGAAGAAAGCATCCCAAGAGGAGACTCAAGATGTATAGGCCACTTTAAGGAAATGCGTCCCTTCATAAATATTTCACAGCAGTTTTGCCGACGAATAAAATATTTTTCGCGATCTGATTTATAAATGGGACATTTTGCCGTTTAATTTACAGTTTATAGATGGTGAAACAAGTGTAAACGACTTTACATTTCCCAGAGAATGAGAATATGATAAAATTTTCTTGCAAATTCTGAGCAGAATGTTCAAAATTTATTTCATTTTTGTGCTATATTTAGCTGTGTTCTGAATGGATAGCTCATTTTAATTATTGTTACCTTATCAAATATTTACTACTACTATTATATATCGTATCATACTACTGCTATACATCAAATATACTATGCTATACATCAGTATTATTTTCGAAATGTTCACAATTATTTCCATTTTAATTATCATATAATTTATTTCTCAATGAAAAATATACAGATAGAGGTTTTGTAATACTGTTAAAAATTTCACTTCTAGTTTGTTTTACTCAAAGACATTTAACTTGAACATTCCCTCAACGAGTTTGAATTCAGAAAAAAATGAAATTATTATTCTCAGTATCTATTGGAAACCTTTGATTAAAGTTGCTTATCATTCTCCGTCAAAAATAAATAGCGTACACTAATTTTCTGATCTAATATCACATTAAATATCTATGACGTTGATTCAGAACGCGTAGGACATTTCCAATTGAACCACGGAAATAAGTTTCGCGGTGAAAGCGAAGTGAAGAATCGCATTAAGGAAGGAACCCGTCGTGGAAACGGTGGTTGTTCGATTCCCGGCGATTACAAACAGAACCGTCTCGAGGTCCAAATGCGTAGGAAGGCACAGAGCGTTTCCTTTTTTTGGAAATGAGAACGATACTCAAGGCACAGATGTCGGAAAAAAACGCCTTAGTAAAGTAGGTGCCTCATTCCAGATAGAGCTGAATAAGTAAAGGGTGTCTACATTAAACATAAGTCATATTTTTGGGAGAAGGGCAAGAAGTAAGGAAAGGGAAGCATTAAGGAAGAAAAAAAGGCATTCTGATGATAAGAAGGAAGCGCGGAAAATATGAGCTTATGCAAAAGACGAGGAAAAAGGGCTGTCGGCATATTTCTCTTAAAGATATCGGTTGCGGCGAAATGGCGAGAAAATGAACGGGTTGCTGCTGATGAGGAGGGAAAATAAATAGATGAAAAAAGAAATAAAAAGGGAGCGGAACTTTCAACACCATCCTTTCAAGAACCAATTCTCTATGTTTGAAAAGAAAACCAAAAAAAACAAGAGTTAGTGGATGTATCACAACATACCACACAAAGCACCACATTCTCGCGACAAAATTAGATTCGGGCAGATATTTGGAGTTTTCTAATCCCAATTTCCATGGTAACACAACGCGCACCCATGTACTCCCCGATAAAGATGGGCTTCCCCCACACACACACCCAATCACGCTTTAACAAATGAGGAAATATAGAACGGATTCGTGTGGTTCAACTACACGATGAGCACAATATTAAGTTGTTTGCATGCAGCTTTACCAAATTCTCATTTGCAAATTTTCCTTGGGTTACATCGCTCTCAAAATAGTACAAGCAGGATTTTAGGCGTGTTTATATGGTTAGCGTAAAAATTTTTGTACTTGTTTCCATAATAGTAATCGAAAATTATAGGTAAAGATGTAATAAATTATGTTCTCCCAGAATGTACTTGATGGTTGATACTCATGTTCATGAAAGTTTGAGCACTTTCGAGAAACTTGCAGAGGCATTGCAAAACAATCCTAAAATAAAAAAACGTAATGAAAACAAATACATAGAATTGTAAAAAATCAGCGTTAAAGTAATGGTAGGTAATTAAGTTTAACCATCAGGGTTAAAAAGTACTTATTACTTACATAATGACTTCGCAACTGGGTAGTAGTAGATGTTATCTGACAGAGGAATAAAAGAATATTACTGTAATCCATACAAAATTTTAAAAATAATTTTGAGAAAACACTTCCTAAATGTTTTCGTGAATAATAAAGATCATTTCAGTATTTCAAAATTCTTATAAATACTAAAAATATGCTAGAACTGAATAAAATTCAATCTTATATCTACTGTCAACTTCTAATCGTTTATTTTAGTCGCACATTTTCAAAATCAATATAAAATTAAATCAAGAGCACATTTTGAATATCTATTGTAATCCTCATCAAAATAAGCTTCAATTCTGTCATTCATATACTATCCATTACAAAACGAATTTATTTTGATCATATCAGCCCCTGCCACATCGTGAAAGGTAGCTTGCAGGGTTACTATGTAGATATAGATAACCTACAAGAGCAGTTCGCAGTTACCCTAAAAAAAGAGATAGTCAATAAAACCAAAATCAAGAGAAATTTACAACAATCAAATCATCACTTAGCAATTTCTGCAAATCAATGGCAACAGTAACAATTCATTTTGCTGAAAATCACCAGAAATATGGACAATCAGATTGGAAACGACGTTGCAGCGGAGGGAATAAGTTGAGTAAAGGATTGTTTAGGGTGCAGATGCTGCAAAAGGCGAAATTTATTCCCATTCGTCAATGTCCCAAATCTCATTTCCGTCCACTTTCTCACTCAATCCGCATTTCCCAATCCTTTCGCAACACCATCCTCTGTATCCCACTCTTATTACGTAGCTCATCCCCACCACCAATCCTCTGCTTTGCGAATCTTTTGTGCGAATTTCATTCAATTCAAGGGACGCTTCTCCCCCATAAGTTTATTTTACTGTTCGCACGTGTTTTTGTGTTCGGGGGAGCGTGTACGCAAATGCTACCGCGAGTGTATCGCACGTCCCAACCAGAGCTTTCCAGTTCTACTCTTTTTTAGGCCGCCTATTTCTGTCCAATCGCAAGAAACAGTCCACTAGCCTCTCTTCTGTTCATAACTATCAAACTGGTGCGTACGTAAAGTGGCGTGGTTTCGGTACGCAAACGTACTTTAAAATAGAGACAGTTATTTTCCTCTCTCTGGGGTTCTAAAAATACGCGAGATAATTAAAAAAATCTTTTCAAAAATTAGTAATATTCCTCATTCGTCAATAATTAATGAACAAAATTTCACTTTAATAAATCAGTTTTGTAAAAATTACATCCGAAGTAAAACTTTTTCTAGAATTGCGAAACGAAAAATATACTTAAATGTCATAAGCATCTAGCCCTCTTTATTCATATCTAGATAGGGATTATTTAATTATTATAAATGCCCTAAAACTACTAATTTCTTATCAAAATTCAGTAGTAGAAAATTTAATGCCCAGCATTTCGTTGTAAATGATCAAAAGTGGATTTAATCAGTTGGTAATAATCTTAAAAATTAAAGAATACTTTGTAAATTAACTGCAAGATTAATTTTGAACATTGTACAACTTTTTGTTTTAAAATATATTTCGTCAACAAATAATGGGAATCCACAAAGCATGATGCGTTAACTCTACAATCTGTATTTTGATATTTACATATTAATTTTTGTCATAATTTCCAGTCTTACAAAGAGATTATTATACTCTAATAATTATTATTTCCGATACTTTCAAATGTATAGCTGATTCTAATAAAATGTCTCTTAGAAATGCTTCTAAAATTTTTATTTAGATAAATAGGTTGCCTCAAAATTCCACAAAATCGTTCAGAATTAGCCCAGATTTATAAACCAACTCAGTTTTTAAAGAACAGTTTTAAGAGCATAACACAAAAGTACACTTCCAATTCTTCATAATGTTTGTAGATACTTTTCAACTGCAATTCATTCGGTCATGAGAAACAGTAATACCAAAGTAATGATGGAATCCACAAAATAAACGAGAAGGTTAATCTTTCCGATATTTCCGGATGGAAAGAATATCGGCCGGTATATATCCGGGCTTTAGCCTTCCGCTGTAAAATGTGGCTTAGACGCAAAGACTATACGAGCGGCAGATTTCATTGCCACTTACCCTTGGCTTTGTAAGATTGCAGACCGCAGCGTACATTCGCAGCCATATGGTTTACAGTTGACTCGTGACAAATTCTGCGCTTTGCGAAATGTACGATGTGATCTTTTAAGACTTAACGCTCCACCGGAATTTGAGATCGGCTGGAGTTGTTGCTGTCAAAGTTTAATGAAGTTCAAACGATAAATCAATGCATTTGAGAGACGTTGTTTGCAACGGATTTACTCCGCTGAACAGTATTAGGGCTTTTGGAATTATAACTTTGTTTGAAGAGACGAATAACAAAAGTTTTTCGGTCGTATTTAATAACTTTTCAAAAATAACGTGAGTGGTTGTTTGTGCAAAGCATGACAGATCACTAACTAGCACTTTTAAAAGAAGTCTTGGGTTAAAAATTTATAATCAACTGATGAAAAAACGCTGTTTCAATTCATTTTTTTTAACCAACAGTATGACATAATACTGGAAGGATTCATCTGTCAAATAATTTTCTATTTTATGTGTTCTCGTTGCTATTAGCAACCAGAGGAATAAAAAATATTGATCTCGGATAATAATTTCGAATAACACTTTTCAATATTGTGTTGTTATTCGTATTTAAAATCTGCGACGCAATGAAATTTGTTCGAATGAACCTAGAATATTGATTAATAAAATATTTCGATATAATAAGTATCGAATCCTAATAAATGAAAGAAACTCGGCAGAATAAAATCGGAAATCTTAGTAATGAGAATCTAGGAGAATGTAGGAGTAAAATTCGATCTAATTTTCACTTCCCTTTAGCATCCTATGTACTCTGGTCGCGAATAACTTGACAACACCGGACGTCTGTAGAGAAAGTAGGAACTAGGTACGATGACAACGCGTCAAGGGGGGACGTAAAAACCCGTCCCACGTACCTGCCTCATCCGAATATTCCGCTAACAAATCCCTAGATGTCCTTTCGCTCGGATCTGAAGCACTATCGATGTTCGCTGTTGTGTTTTCTCCGATCGCCATAAAACGCCGCGCCAATCTGATAACGTGTCTTCTACGGTGATTAACTGCTCCGTTGGATACATAGAGACGCCAAAGGAGAAGAACTCTCGGCGGAGGAACTCGTCTCTTTTAATTCGAGATTAAAGAGGGGTTGGGTAGATGTAAAGCTGAAATAAATAGGATGAAATGAGATGCGAATTTGATACTCATTCGCATGGGATAAGTATAGATGAATCGCTTTTTACAAAAACAAGTGAAGGTGCCATTTTGTGGAATGTCATGAAATTGTGGATTAGTTTATGGCATAGAGTTTTTTATGAAAGAATCCACTGAAAATAATACCAAAATATTATATTTCGTTTCTATGTAATGACTTTTTGAAAACGTCCTATTCATGTTTATGTGGTGATTGGTATTTCCTACGACTGAATTAGGGTATCAATTATTATTACAAATGATTCAGATGAATGATTATAATTAATTCAGATTAACAAATATTTCCTCTTACAGTTCGTGTTGGATATTGTAAATGATGGTATATCCAAGAATATTATAGGAAAAATTGTAATCGTTAAAATTTCGTCCGTATATTACTTTAAATCTTCTTTCGTATAATTGTTGTCAGAACAATTAAAAAAAAATCCTTCCATAAGGATATAACTTCAGATAGTTCAACTCACAAGTTCTACGTTTACTATATTTAATCAAATTCTCAATTAAAATATTCTTCATCAAGGATAACTCTGTCCATAGAAATTTATATTTAATTTCTCACTAAAACAATATGGATTGTTAGCAATAAGTAAAAATCTCTAAAATAATTTATCAAACAATGTTCTTCATGGGAATAAAGGTTTATATTACTCTATAGAAAAGTAAAATTTAATGATTGTGGTTCTTTGAGCATATTTTTACTATTAAGCAACCCCTGGCATAAAGTATTTTTATAATTTTTGTATATATAAGTGCCATAAAGCTTAGGAGGAGACAATAGTAAATAAATGATCGAGTTAGAGGTAATTTCAATATTCCAATATTTCATTTATAATTATTTGTTATATAATTAATACAGTTCATTAAAGTTAAATATGATGAAATTCTTTTTTATTCAGTCGAAAACATTTTTCAAGTAGATACCACGAAAAAGGTATCAATCAAACGTAAATATAATACATTAAAGGACTTACTCATGACCTACTGTCCTAGACAACAGCCTCCTCTTCCATTCAGTAGTAATCTGCCATAGTTACTGGTGAGATTCTTCCAAAAATTCAATTAGGACAGGAAAACGATCGCTGCAGGAATTTCCATTATATCAGAATGCATAAAAACTTTTGGAGGTAAAGGAAGACTCCCGAAAAAAAGAACACGGTTCTTCCGCTAAGTGATTCGTCCATATTCGCAGAAAGATGGGGAAAAACATTTTTCTCGCAGAATATCCAAAAATAAATGACGACCCTCACTGGGACGCGTTTTTGATAGCTCTAAAAACTGGATTTGGACACTAACGAGATGAAAGAAAGCATTCTCTCAAAGTGAACGCTATTCTTTTACGCCGCTGCTATCTCTCCGAGCATTGTCCACTCGACTTTTATGCATTTGTTTTTGAACTGCTACCTTCAATCAGGACGTGATTTTGACGAAATTTATTTTCGGTAAAATTCTGCTAGAGTTCGAGCATATCTCTAGGCTTCAGTTCCGTCTCTTATGAAGCACTTTTCCCAGGGTGCACTGCGCCGAAGTTTTTATAACAAAAGAGGGAACATTTTTACGACTCATCCACAGCTATTATTTCAAACATGATTGCGAGTAACGCGGTATTTGAGAAACCTCTTTGTGTACTTACCGTATTTTCAAAAGGGATTGTCTTTGAGAAAATTTTTGCAGATGAAAACTATGAGTGGTTCTTCTCCGCATTCATTAATTATTAGAAAGAAACACTGAAGTAGAATTGTATTAATTCAATCCAAGAGAAATTATTATTTATTTATTCCTGTTGTATAGTTTTATAATCTTCTATATAAATTAGCTAATGTGGAAGTATCTGATAGATGAAAATAAATGTTAATAAGAATTCGATACGTACAATATGTACTAAAAGTCTACAACAGTAATCCTTTTATTCTATGATTTCTATAATTATGTTTTTAATGCGCTATTTATCAGAAAAATGATCTAACACTTCGAATAAAAGAATACACAACATTAAATTCTATTCAGATAATATTTGATATTGTTACTAGAGGATTTGTTATGCAAATTTGTAGTTAAATATTTGACTATATATTTTGTTAATTTTGATCTCAAAATCGTAAATATCATAATTTATCGTATTACAACACATTTTTATTCAGGGACATAATCCTAGCGTTTAAATCAGAAACGAATGCTGAAAACTGTAAACGTTAGTAAGGATTAATATATTAACAAGTCACATTAGGAGTAGTAATGGAGCATAGGCATGCTTATCTAGCAAATATATCACTATCGTCTGGAGACATTTTCATTCCGTTCCTTTCGTTACTGCGGTATTAAAAATACGGAGCTAAAATAACGGCCGTAATAAGCATTTCGATTCAATGGATTACCCATGGGCTTTGGCAATAAATTTCTAATTCTTCTGACTTCCGAAATATTTTTCCTTGTCCACTCGAGACAGGCTTTTAGTGAAAAGGAATACCGCCTCTAATATGGGTGAGATCAAGAGTTCAAGAGCGTAATCCGGTTGGGAAAAGAGCTCGGAATAAAGGGATTAACTGCGTTTCCCTGAGGAGGACCTTTGCAAGAGGAAGACAGATCGCACTGAAAATGGGATAAATACCCGAGGAATGGAAAAATTCGGGAAGTGCCAAAGATCAGCATCGAGCCAAAGGCGTTTATTGCAGTGCCATAAAATATTAGAAAGAAGAAAAGTTGTGTAGAAAGATATGTTTTTGTTGATTCTTGGTATCTTATACTATACAGATATATAGTATAATTTGTATATAATCTCGTAGAGATGTTGATAGAAAAAATTTTGGTTCTTTTACGTACGATAAATGAAACACATCAATTGAATTTATGAGAAAATCAATCCTAAAAATGTTTTTATCAACATTACGAATCAGAAATTTACGCTCATTAAAGATTATTATCGTTATAAAATGCGCAACTCTGAGTATTCTATCTTATTTTGGATTGTTTCGATACACTATAAGCTTTTATAAGAAAGAAGAAAGCGTGTAATTCGAGAATCGATTGACGGATATTTAATTTTAAACTCACTAATTACTTCCGCAGGGCGAAAAATTCGTAATTATTTTAGTGAAGGCTTAGAATAAAATACTAGATTTATTTATATATTATTATTTAGATTTTTATTACGCTTTAGCTTTTTCTTTTTTAAATTAAAAAATAATTTCATACAAGTATTGGAGTTATTAGTTAGAAAGTAAAGAGAGAGTCCCAAAAGTAAAATTTCCATGAAATTATTTCATTGTTGTATTCGATAACTTTTTTAGATTTCTATTTCAAAAGAACATTTGATGGATCACAAGGGAGACAGGTGTAATGGGAAAAAGAAATAGCAGTGAAATGGATGTGAGAAGACCATATGGCGAGAATGAATGACGACCTTTAGACATGAGCAATTCTCAAATAGGCAGCTCGAACATCATCAAGTACTTAGTGGTAACATGGCAACGTGCACCTCAAAATGGAATGGAGAGGGAGGGAGGCCTGAATACTGCTGATGGTAATTGCACCATTATCGATTACTCATTGAAATAAATTGTATTTCTTCTTCGTAGTCTTTCGTCTCTATGGCTGATAAATTTCAACATTTTTCCAATAAATCTTCATCAAAAGTTTCCCTTCGAGGTGACGTACCCTTTTCCTTGAAAGCTTTCCCAAATCATCGCATTGAATTCATTCTTTCCTCAAACTTTTGCTCAAGAGGATGAAAGAGATTAACCCTCCAATGAATTACCGTAACTGAACTGAAAGTCAAATCTCTTTAACGCTTTAGATACCAAACTTTACCGTTAAATGGTGATTTCTCTTCATACTATGCCTGTGCTTCTGCGAAATGGTAGTTTTGATGCCTATTCTCAAGCGATTAATTTAAGATATATACTTATTTCCTTTAATTCGGATAAGTCTTTCCAAGTATACGAAAAGCATTCTTTTCGATACAAATACGAAGAGAATAGACTTCTTCTTGTAGATTTTTGTATTTATAGATTTCTAGGGTGCCAAAGGGAGTTTACGTGAAATGCGATTCTATCTATCATCATAGTTAACATGGAATTACGAGAATATAATGTTTTTCCGACGATAGAACTTATTGGTAAGCTATTCTTCTTTTGAAATGAATTCTCTTTAGAGAATCTACGTTTTTCGTAGGTTCGATTCTTTATAGTAAAATTCTTTATATTTCTGAGCTTTATTGGTTTTTCCATTTACTCCTCATTCAGCTAGAAATCAACTCCTTATTTCCATATAAAAAGTAGTGCCAAACACAAGTAATACTAAAGATAATCTAGCATGTTCTAACTTGCATGGGTTCTTGAATTGGTAAAAACTTTTATCAGTAGATTTACTAGGATAATTACTTCGTTAAATACTTAGAAATAGAATACATTTTCCGATATATCTCTTTTAATACCTTAATATTGTATGAAATCAAAGAACTTACATATATTGTACTTGGAATAAATTAACGTATTTGAATATTCGTTGAAGAGAGTTAATAACCAACAGGGTTGGGTACTTTTAAAGTAATTAATAAGTATAACAATCTCCGTAAAAGATCCTACTAAACTTGGTCCATACAAATGGATCTACAATATGGTATTCTGCTTTAAATGTACGAATCCTCGCTTCCATTCTCACACACACACACTTTTGTTTCCCTCGCAACGCATTGTTTCCCATCTTCCAATTTCCCCTCTCTAAAGTTCCTCTTTCTTTAGCAAGTATTCCCACATAGTAATTCATCTTCGCATAATGCACACATCGAGTTTTAAAGCGATCCAAGGGAATGAAGGAGAAGAAAGATTGGTAAGCAAAGAGGTTTTACTGAAAGATAATCTTCTCCTGTGGAACCCCATCTCACAGCTCGGGAGGCGTTTCCTAATAACATTAAGGCGATTTACTCGTTCCCCTCCCACGCCTCCATCCGAGGTAAAAACTTCCCCTCTGTTCCCCTCCCAACCTCTTTAGTCTGATTGGCAGAATCCGTATGCAAAAGGGCCTTGAATTACCTTGCGCAACACCTTGTTTATTTTGAATGTTCATCCACGGCAACGATGATTTCTTCCGCGAAAACCTAATTATGTCGGATTACAGATATGGCGGAAAAAATACGTTCCTAAACTGTAGCGTAAACAATTTATTCTGGAAATTACTTTCCGGGCCAACGTTATTAAAACGAGAAATATATCACGCCGTGGAATGTGCCTTTTATTTATTTTTTTTTTCACTTTCAAATTGCGTATTTTAATCGTAAATTCTAACTTCTCGCAGTTCTAGCTTTCATCTAAATGGTAATCATTAATCAGAGGGGGATCTGTTTTACTTTCGAGGTTTAAAATAGCGAAATTGTAGGTGTTGTAAGTTATCTTAATTCATTTTCTTGTTGATGTATTTTTATGGTTTCTATTAAAAAAGTCACTCCTATATTTTTAACTTGAAGGCAGTTTTCTTCAGATCTAAGGTACATTTTTAAGGTCAGCCACCTGGATGCTATCAGTAGAATTTTAATTGCCTGTCTTCCGAAATGGATCATTAAGTTCGATAAATGTTTCTAGGCATAGATAATTGATGCAAATTACCTTTTATTTTAAGAGTTTTTTAATTATGTTTATTTATAAAATATTTTCATACATTTATAATTTTCCACAATCATAATCAATTTATGAGGTTTGGTTTAAATATTTTTATAATTTATTTATTATTATCTACTATTTAAATTATTTTATTATGAAAATAACTATTTCAATTCATAATTGTCAACCGGTGATAACGAACATTAAGCATTTTAAGAGAGCATTTCAATTGAAATTTATTACATCTTCCCATATTCTTCATATTGTATTCCAATTCTGTATATAAATTAATAATATATTTCTTTCAACTGAAACGAATGCGAATTCACATTAATATAATTATGTACTACCTCTCAAGATAGTCGAAGCCCAGCTAAAAACGTGTATGGTTTTATTTGAAAAAAAAACGTCAGGTTTTCGTGATGAAAAATTCTACTTACGTTCGTATACCTTACTCCTCTTTTTACTTAAGTCTCTCTTTGTATCACGCTCGTTCTCGATACAATCGAATAGCGTCTTCTCCCGCAGATTGTGCTCCATATCCAGATGTATCCGAGCCATTGATAGAGGAAAATCTATAATGAGGACGATTTCCTTTAAAAAAAAACGACTCAAACACTCAGCGTCTGTGTTATGGATGGAGTTGGAGATTAGAGGGATCTGGAGACAGCCGATCTTCACGGAATGATTAATTGACTAATACAAGAGAAGAAAGGGATCCGATGGGGGTATATTAATGCGTGATGAAAGAACCTGTTGAGAGATAAACTTTCGTTCGGGAGAGCGAATAGATTATCGGAAGAGATAAGCGAAAGAGGGCGGGGGGAAATTGCGGGCCCAAGGCGTTCCTAAACGGAATTGAAGCCAATTCTAAAAGTTTGCTCTCGAAATTCGATAAATTAGGAGCGAATTAGGTGTGTTAAAAGTGCCTCTCGAGAGTTGAGGGAATGAGGTACGTCTCTGAATTAAATGACAAGCGTTGAAGGTCGATAAATAAATCCAACGCACCCTTAACGTTCTTAAACTCTGGTTCTAGAATTTATATGTTTCAATGAAGGGTTAGTAAGTTTTATTAACTATCATTATTGAGCGTAGAGTAGATTTACGTCAAATTAAAAGCGCTTATTCCCACGTCATTATCTTTCGCATACGATGTTACGACATTGTTACGATGAACAGTATACTTGAACGCAACGTTCACCGAGTAGAATTGTCAGAAACAAGGAAGATCAGTATACACCTCTTCTGCAATTAGGTACGAAAAGTTATCATGGATAAATGAAGCTTACTGAAGAATATTATGCTCTTTCTTTCGAAAGAATACATTCTTCCTCATTAATAGTAAAAGCATGCGAAGTTTCTCATAATTTACATTTATTCTTGCTTTGATCTAAGTGGATTAGAAGTCTAATGTTAATATAGCGCACTTGAATTCCTTAATTTGGCAAACCAAAAGTTCCTTATAAATTAAGATTTCACTCTTCATAAAATTACAGGAAGCGATATATTTTGGAAACCTGAGTTAACCTGATAATCGAACCTTTGTACCTCTATAATATTTTTTTACAATTGTATTATTCACTTAAGTAATGTATTAAAAGAAGAGATATTTATGGGAAATATATATGTATTCTCTAAAGCCTCACGCTGAGTTTACGTGCGTAATTTACCAATATCATAGCAGCGACAGAAATGTTTCATCTCTAAGTAGCATCATTTATGTAAACGAAGAGGAATATTTCAACTCGAAAGATAAATGAAATTCTTATTTCACGTTCAATCATGCATGCATGTATTCACGAATACTGAACTAGCTGGATATTCGGTAGCTCTTACCTATCGCCATTCCAAGGCCGACTTCCAATTCATTGTACAGTCAAATTTCGATTTCACTCCGCATCAGGCCCTTTCTCTTTCCAACATAACGCATGCTCCTTGCATTTCGAGCCTTCCTTATACGGCCATATTTTATTCATTATCTATCATTCGCTTCTGAAGCGTTTGCCTATCCCGTAATTTACTTTCTATTATACCCCAGTTTATTCATAAAAATACTCGCAAGATACCGCACTTGTTTTATAATTTCCTGCGTTAAATTACGTAATTAAGTAC
Organism: Pantala flavescens; assembly: GCA_020796165.1. Classification (NCBI taxonomy): domain Eukaryota; kingdom Metazoa; phylum Arthropoda; class Insecta; order Odonata; family Libellulidae; genus Pantala; species Pantala flavescens. Next base: position 14,304,491 of record CM036886.1, on the reverse strand, counting down.
TTTATCGATACCTATTTATATTGCGAAGTATTCATCTATTTATAAACATTATTGATATGCATAATTGTTCAATTTTTTCCTTCGAATTACCTCTCATTTTTTGTCGAGTTCACAAATAAATTGTTAAAAATACATTATGAAATAGAGTAATTATTCAGATAATTTTTCACAGATATAGAAGAAAAATCTTAGAAAATTTCATAAAATAGTGTTGATGAATATATTTACCATATCCAGTTTTTGTACGTAGAAATGATTTCAATAGAAAAGTAGTAAGCTATTTCAGATCTTTATTTCATTAAAAATTTGCCGAAACATTCCCTTAACGTCGTTTGCTGGCGAGTTTATAACACAGTTTGACTCTGAGATGCCTATATTTTCCATAGGGAGAATATAACACGATTTAAATAACGAAATGTCCCTTGGTAATAAGGAAGGTAGGGGATTAGGCGAAGGAGCAGAGGCAGTTTAAGGATAAGGCGAGATGTTTATCTCTTAATACGATACCCATTCTAACGTTTGCGAATCGTTTCAGCTAATACTTGGGATAAGAACAGAATCTTCCATGAGTTTCGCCTCCAGTTCTACGCTTTAATTGGAAATGTAATTTCATATCGTGACTGAATTATAGGTAACTTCAGGAAGTTCAGGGAACTTATAAAAGAGGTCTTTATTTCGATTAGGGAAAGTTAATATTCTGTCAAGCATGACTCCTTAGTTCTGGTCTAAGATTCCACCGTAAACTACTCGCATTAAAAAAACTAGTACCCAGTATGATACGTAATAATCTAATGATATCGCAAGCCTTTTAAATGCTCTATATTGTTACATATCAAAAGGAGAAGTAAAATTTGTAATATAGCTCTCATATTTATGTAATCTGCTAGTGCGAGATTAGCAAAATTACATTGTACATGGATCGCTCACCAACCCTTTCCTGGAAGTTCTAAATAATTTAGCAAAACATCAAAAGCCAGTTAGGTTTAGAGTAAGGAAAGTAGCGGGGATGTGGAGGGTAAATTAAGGTTCAGGTGAAACAGGGTTCTCCATGTAATGCGTACACGAACCCCCAGCCGTCAACCGCGTGAAGAAAGTTGACCTTTCAGCACAACACTCCTCAAGTTACGACAAAAATGCAGTGCAGCGTTACATTTTAACGATAATTAAAAAATGGGTTTTTTTCAGGGGAAATTCACAAAGGTTGGAACAGTTCTCTTTGACCGTGGATATGTTTTCTAATCTTCCGTAAGTGTTGAAATTCGGCGTTGATGTTTTCTCCGTTTATGGAGGGAGAGGGAGTTAATGCTATGTTTCTGTTCTGTGTTCTCTGTGGAGGTTTTCACGAGGGTTTCTCCCCTCATCTTAACGGCGTACAATGTACTCAAGGTTGTTAAACTATGGACATGCAGCTGCCGGACAGGGAGACCAACCATCGAACGAACAAGAACGTGAAAATGTAATTTTTAATATGATTAGATTAAAATATAATAATGATCGTGTACAATACAGATAGTTGAAACACGAATTAAATTTGTATTTAAAAGTAAGACATTTGAATCAAAAATATACATTGAATTTCTTTCGAGATAATGTGCCTATCAGCGAATAATTGGTTTAAATACATATTTACTCTGAAGTTTATGTAAATTGGATTAACTTGACTTTTATTAGATTCAAAAATACTTCTTGTAATAAATTCAAACCCTCGTACGCCCATTTATTCCTCCTATATCTAATGTTTGTTGCTCTTATCATTTTCGTATTCGCTTTATTTTGTTAAATAAGTTTTGAATACAAGTAATCAAATGTTATTTGTAAACTTTTCCTATCTCAAGTATTACTGTAAGTTATAACGTATGGAAAGTTAGCTAAGTAAGAGAAATGTGAAGGAACAATGGATTCTTTCCAATGGGAATAAAAACTTTTAGAATAAGAGATTTTCTTTCGTATTTAAATTATTTTTAATTTATTATAGACCAAATTATGATATTTTTAGCGTAATCAGGGTACTTTATAGATTCAGTTTATTTTCTTTCGTGACGAATGCCTAGGCTATTTCTAATGACATGATTATTATCCCAACTGTAGAGTAACTGCCGGATTATGTATAAAGGAATACAGTTTGACTTTGGTAGTCCTGCAATGATTGCTTCCATGATCATCCCTTTGCAAAGAATATGCAAACGCTTGACCTACAACGATTAAAAAGGTTTCCTCAATTCTAAGCAATAAATTAAGACGTAAGAAACATTTAATGAAGAACTCACCAAAGCACTGACTTGACCGTACGCAAAACCGATGTAAGCACACCATTCACGTTTAAATTGACCCTCAAATTCACATATGTAGCTATAGTAACCATTCCGTTCAATAACAGCGTTCGCAACGATTAATCTCGACGTAAGGTTAAGATCGCATAATTCGGGTATTAAGGAATCGAACGATAAAATGTTCGCGACATGGCTTATCTCCGTACGTGTGTCTTCTAATCCCCAACTCCTTCTCACCCCAAAGTCGACCGCGTATCCCACCTCTGCCACTGTACGTACAAACTCGGCCACCTTTCCTGTCTCAGCCGTTTTTAAGGCACCTAAACCCTTGCTCTTAATTGAAACCGCGCCAAAATCCCACAGAACCCTTTAGGGATACACTTTCCACCAAAAGGAAATATCCCACCGTCCTATTACTGCGTCAACGTGTCTCCACCGAGTCCATTTATGCACGCGCTTTCGGAAAAACATCTCCGCTGCATAATGACTCCAACTGATCCCCGCTTTTATTGATGGATTCTCATTTTAATCGCGCTCGTGAAATGGGATCAAGGTTTTCATTCCGGAAGATGATGTGACGTCGTAAGGGGAGATTTTAGAAGGTGGCCATCAGCAGAGAAGGGTGTATACGTTTGTCTCCCGGAGGAACGAGTTATGATGCCCAAAAACTATCAGTGGTTAAAGTAGACATTTTGATATCTCTATGGTATCCATGCGATATATTTTAAGACGCAAACGTAATATGATTGGACAGTAATTGACGGGGTTGTTAATTTTTAAATTAGATCGTTCTTGACTCGCTATCCATTCGTCAACTGTCTTTCTTAATCGTAATAGATGCCCGTTGTTTACGTAAATTTTAAATTCGATATTTATCGCATAATGAAGATGGAAATGTGGTCTAAGAAAATCAACATTGATATATGATAATAAGGTCGGATTTAAAACGCTGTGATTCAATTTAATTCCTTATAATTAAATTAAAAACCAAAGCAATAAACTTTAAATTTCAGGAGTATTATTTTTTTATGACAGGAAATATTCAAACTCCCTAAAGTTAGCTTTAAGATTAACATCTTAACCATGTATAGTCCAAGATGATAAAATAAGGAAGATACTTACTCTGTCTCTACTTTTCAGGTCAATTAATCCGCCTTCTTCCCGTTAATCCAGTTGCTGGTTAAATGGTAAGATTCTATCTCATACTTAGATATCTATTATAGATGTAATCTTCAACTTCTAGATCTAGATTGTTAAAAATAGTGTTGATCCTCAAAAAAAATAACTCTTGATAAAGTTACATCTCGATATTTTTTCTGCCTACGTCATAAAATCTAAACATGATTTAGTTTAAGGTGTTGGATGTTTAAATTTTCATCAGAGATTACCCACCAGGCGTATTGGACATAATAAGGAAAATTACTGAAAAAATTAGATAAAAAGAGACGGAAGTGTGGATTAGTTTGTAAATTGAAAGGATACTAGGAAGGAACAAAGTTCTGATAACCTCATTCTGCTATAGAGGCTTACGTTCTTGATAAGAGTCAAACTATTATTTTCGTAGTAATTAAAAACTAAACATCCATACGACCCTAATAACAAATTGTGTCAAATATATTATTCCTTAGCTTCCACATCATGGAACAGATATGCTTCCAATATAAATACTGTATAATATATTATATTCATTACCAATAGTTAGTTTTTAGCTTGTATTTGGATTTGTACATTCTGAGTATTCGATTTACGAAATACTAGATAATTTGACAATCTTTGGAAATGCCAGTCACCTATTGAACTTCTCTGAATGATATCTTCTTTGTTTATTATTTATTATTATGTTTATCGTGTTATAATTAATTGCTATCCTTCGATTTGGTGATATTTTACACTTTCACCTACTTGTATTATTTGATTTTGTTTCCTCTCTTGGATTAAGGAACACGTAAATCAGGAGTTTCGTTAGATGATTTCCATCGGCATTTTTCCTCCGTTCGGCTTAACGTTCTCTTTATCCAATCGATTCCCCATAAAAATACACGCGAATGGTATCCAAATGAAACGGATCATGAACTTAAACGCGATTATGGATCCGCATCTCTATACAGATTCCTTAATTTCGAAACGAGGATGTTTCTGGATTAGGGACCAGATCCTTGTCAACGCATAATCTCGAATAGAATTTCGCTCCCTCAAGGGACGTATTGGGATCGGGTATTTCACAAAGCAATTTATAGGGACACATTAAGGCGACCCTGAGGCTCTTCGCAGGGAAGGTACTTGATTCCGAAACGACTTTACTGCCGTTAAAAGGGAATTTTAAGATCTCAGCCCCATCCACTTTTGGGCCTTTTTATTTTGCGTAGGAATGCGAGAAAGATATGCTTTCTCTTCTCTAATGTATCAGAAGAATTACCCACCGCACGGGGAGTTTATTTTTTCTTGAAATCCGTTCCCACTCTCGTATTGAATTTTCTGCTTTTTTTGTTAACCCTTTTCCCGCGGGAAAAAATATCCTCCATATTTCCTTTCTCTGGCGTCATGATGAATCAAAGCTTGCGCATCTCTCCGCAGAGAGTCGCTGGAGTAGCGAGGTCAAAGCAACCGCCGCGTTTATAGAAAAGGATACTGAAAACATATCAGGCGAATGTCCATTTTATGCGAACTCGGTTTGAGATAATCGAGTCCTTTATTGATTTCCCAATCGAATGCGAGTTCAGTAGAGGATGATGTATTGTAGAAGAATCCGCATGTCGATTTTATCAAAGGGTTTATCGTTTATCAGAAAAGAGTTTTCCTATACACAGGCGCAAAAGCTATCAAAGGAAGATATTTCTAGTTTCATTATTATGTACAAATGAATTACCAGATGGTAACATTTCTTAACGTAACTCATGCAAAACAATGTTCCGTGATCATTCACGCAATCGTCACATTAGATTAAAATAAATTATGATAAATGCAAAAATAAGTACTATAATTTCCTTAATCTCGATCATATTTAACTTTTAATAAATTAATTTTTAAATTATTTCTTTTTTTCGTAAAGGATGGAAAATTTTCTTGGGCAAGCCATTCCAATTTATCGCTGTTCTAATTATGAAAGAAAATTTTTCAACCTCCCTTTCGTGATCTATGGTTCTGATTTGAATATGATCATGATGTTTTCCCACAAAAGAATGAGGTATTATTTTATTTTCCGCGTCTTTTTAGGGTGGCTCGTCAGACATTATGTGTGAGTGCTATAAGTATGATCGAAAATATTTAATTATATTTTAACGTGAATATTGAATGTAAATTGCATCAATAGATTGTATTAATTCATTTGAAAATTGTCATACAGCTTGAAAATATGCTCTTATAAGATAATTTTTTCCGTATTTTATCTTTGGAAACGAATATTCTGGAAAAAAATTATCGCGAAAATATTTATTCTTCCTTAAATTTCATCTACCACTGACTCCATCCTGCATTACTTTCTCAATATAATCCATTGTGTGCTTAAAATAGTATTAGATATGAATTTGACTCTATTCCAACACATATCAGAGGTCATCCCATCAAATGTCATACTATTTCAGCCATGTTGCCTTTGTTTAATTAACAATCTGAGGACCATCTTAAAATACACGGGATGTTTCGATTTGATGACTTAATATTTACTCTAGTACAAAGCGAGGTAACAGGAAATCTATCTAATGACAAAATCTATTTGGAAAGGTCCTTTCACTCTGTATTATTTAAATAAAACATTGGACTCACACTACCAAATTATAATTATTTCCATAGATAGACCCATCATCCATGATTTGGATTGTTATTTCTCTTCATTCTCTCTTCTAAATCTTATAATTTTTCCTCTATGGCTCAAAATTTAACCCATCACAGAATAATCCAAGTCCACAGTCACTCTTGAGTCGCATCTTCCATAGAAGAGGACCACTATATTATTTATTGTCACGGTATTTGCTGTTATCTATTTCCTCTACCTAACTTTGCTTTGCCACAAATTGATCCTCTTCTGTTTGATCAAAATACTGTTTACACTCTAAAATATGACATATCAGTTAATGTAGAATGAAACATCTTCTACTGGAATTTTGTAAAAAAATATAGTTCACCCCAATAATTCAAGCTTCAATATTTTTAAATTTCAGCTAGTGATCGCATTGAAAATTAGTAAAAGGAAATTTGATACGAAATATTTGAAAGTAGGAATGATCACTCCAGATTATTATAATAATATGCATATTGAAAGCATGAACAAAGCTGGAAAATTGTTGTTCAATTATCTGTATTTTTCTTTCTTCAATGCAAATTTCATTCTAACTTACTTATCTTTTTTGTCAATCCTTTTTACTTTTACAGTTTTTGGCTTCAAGAAATCTCTCTCTCTGAAATTAAATAACTTTTTCTCAATTGAAATATTCAAAATGAGCGTTACTCTAAACCGCTAAAAACTTAGCTTACGAGGCAATTTAGTATATTATTTTCCCCCTGGGTGGATTTGAATTCCTTTAAAAGGCAGAGTACTTTAAATTAATGAAATACCTCACCGTTTAAACCAGAGCGTATAAAAAGTTTCCGAACAGTTTTCCCAATCACGAATCGGGAGTTACTTTAAACATCGGTTTTGAACACTCTAATGCACATTTAAGTTCGTCGAGTGAATATATCGATTGGACACTCAGAATATGAAATTTATAATATAGAAATGACGCTGTGCAGAAATTAAAATCGTATCACTTTTCAATATTGCTTCGAAAAGAGAAAAAAAAGCACGGTTGAAAACTTAGCCGCGGGAAATTCGCCCACTGGAATTTAGATGAATCAAAAGAGGTATGTATATCACTCAGTTTAAAGTACTCTCTTTGATAATCAGCGTATTTATTTCTTACAAATAGGAAATAGTTTGATGGCACTACCATTAAATGGAGCATATAAAGTTAGTAGCTTTAATTAAGAGTTCCTTCAGCGAATGAGTTAGAGGAATGTTTTTCCTTCGGTTAATAATAACCATGGCGGTACACTCATCTTGTAATCAGTTGTTATGAGCGGTGACTATGGTACAGATGAGGTATGTAATACAGGGCAATAAAAACAACCAAAAAGGCTGAGTTCGAGTTGAGTCAAAATTACGGGAATGTTCAGTGAACACTTGACCTAATTCTAGGATAGAGTTCGTTAGGAATTAAATGGTGTAACAGCGTGGATTTTTCTTCGGGCGATGGCACTTAAATATTTCCCTTATATTCCACTTCATACTGTAAGCCTTTAAAAATAAATTGCGATACAATGTTTGATCTACTAAGCAAAACTAAAAGTTTTTATTCACAAACAAATAATAGCGATTGAAATTAATAGAGTTTTATTGTCTTTGTGATATTTATCCTTGTATAGCGAACTAATTTTATTTTATCCGTACATACATTTCTTGAAGTTAATCACATGAATGAATTACATAAAAACACCATAGACGAAATAATATTGCCTCAATATGGCAGTCTTCTCCTATTAGGATTTATTTTATGAGCTTTTGAAATTTAATCTTTACGATGAAAAGCTCTTTTATTCAAATACGTTTCTTCTTTTTACATTTTCATCCCAAACATCATATTTGTGCACATTTTTAGATTAATATTGCGTAGAATTCGTTCGTATCTTGTTTGAGTCTGAAGTTCAAAAAACGATTTTCAATTCGTAACTTTAAAAGCTTCGTAATCCATAGACTCGTGACATCAGAGTGAATTCCCCCATCCATCTTTATTCCTCTTTTATCCAAATACCTCTCATCCTTCTTCGTGCAATTCTCTAACTCCCTTTCGATCCAAATCCTCTTTATTCCTCTCAAACGCCCTTCCTTTTATTCTCCTTCTTTTGTTTGTGTCCTGTAGTCGGTAAATCTCTTTTTCCACAACTCCTCCATCACTTTCAATTTTTTTTCCGCAAGATGTCATGACCCTATTCACCGTAGGATTCCCGATCCCGTTATATATAGGTATTTGCTCCTTCGCTCGGAGGTTTTGTATATGTATTTCTTGGAATCTGCAGACCCTCTCTCTTTTATTTATTGGCCTCCTCTTAAGCACTTCTTCATTCTTGAATTTAGTGCCGAGGAATCTTTTTAAATGATATACGCTGCAAGTTTCAACCGTGACCCTTTTCATTAGCGATATGAATGGTTCTTTTCTCCTTGAAGCAGTTCCGAATGCACGAAATGAGCCAAAACTTATATTTTCAACCATTTTGCTTCCATTCCTTATATCTTTCACTGACGACAGTGAACAGATGGGATAATGTGCTTCCAGACTATTATTTCCTTTGGGACGCATTAGTACTTGGCGACAATTCGAAGCCGCATGCAAAATACTAATGTATCAATTTCATACTCTACTTACTCATTCTTAATAGAACTCGCTCGCTGGATTACTATGTATCAAAACTTGAGAGATATACAAAAGGGTCGAAAGAAACGTACCTCTCTGAGAATATTTAATCAAACAGTGATCAAAGAGTCTACTTTTAGTCAAAGTTTAGAACATTGTGTGAGAATTGGTGGTTGAGGCTAAGTCAAAGTTTCATTGTATAGATATTGACGCTATACTTCAAACAAAACTTTGTTGACTAGAATGATGTATTTTGCAGCCAATTCAGGAGAAACAATTCAATTTTAAGTTTTCGATTCGATTTATTTTCATTGTATGTTAATCATTATGTTGGATAAACACTTGGATAAATGTAGTCAACCGTCCATTTTACCTTCTTGTAACATGCTCATGATGTTTCTTCATATCAGCTAATTTTTTAGGTACCTGTTCTATGTTTAACAATTAAAAGTTATTAGATTATAGCCATTAAATCATAAAGATTTTAGAGGAATTAACTTACAAATAAGTAATGTTCTTACGATCGTAATCCTAAAGAGGGTTTGAAGTGCATAATTCATAGAAAGGAAGGATAGTTTTTTAGAACTTTGCACGTGCTCTTTTTCAATGTATAACGTAATTAATGTTAATTAAATAATAAGTTAAATGGAGTCTGTAAATGAAACACAGAAGGATAAATCTTACGGACTTATTCTGATGAAATAAAAATTTCCACTATGGCCTGAAGATAACAAAGGCATTCCGTTACATTTCCTTATGAGTACGTTGGACCCATATAAACTCCTGAATATACTCAAAAGGCATAGATTTCAGCATCAATTGAAGATAGCCCTATTGTGTTCCTATTCTCCTCGTATGCCCATTCCGCTCACTATTTGTGGGCATTAATGAGCATAGATGTGTTGAATGAATAGAGATGTATCCGACAATGGGGAAGCTGCATAACCTTATTACAGTTGATCTCTGATCTAAGATAGTGCAGAACACGCACGTGCACAGTTGCATTGGAATAGAATGAACTGTGCCTCATATCCATATAGAAACTAAAGTGACCACGAATTTGCATTGTTAGAGGTGTTAATAAACCTTATTCAGAAATAAAGGCATTAATTCGTGATTGTTAAGATAATGTATGGTAACTAAGGAGTTTATTTGAAATGTGTTATTTCAACTAGTCATATTCTAGATTAATATTAATATATGAGTGATTAAAAAGTATGTAGCAGAATTTAGAAGTTTTATAAATCCTCTAACCTTATTTAAATCAGTGATTTTATAAATTATAATATAGATAAATTGATAAAAGTATTATATTTATGTCATTGGGGTATTTTTAACATATTTAGAATGCATAACTTCTTTTATGGAACTAAAAGAAAGAGGAAATAATTGTGTGTGTCTTAGCCTTCCATACTTCTATCAAATCCGAATATTTTCACAGTACCATTCTTTTGGGCACGATATATTCATGTCCCTTGTTGATTCAAGTACCCATGGGGAGGCTTTTTGCAAAACCTTATATACGTACTCCTGGTTTTAGTTGATACAGTTTTGGTTTTGCTGAAAGCGTTCGTGCGAAATACCCATAGGAACTGCTTCGGAAGACGCAACACATGTTCGAATATAGTATATCTAAGTAATTTTTCGCATCCTTCAACAGAAGGGATTTGAGAGAGGCGCCCTTCTTTCATCGAGTTACAGTACGAAATCCTATTTATAGATGATTGGATCGCCACTCTCTTAGAAACAAAATGCTCAATAATCGAATAGGGCAGACATTCGACTGACGTTATCGAAGACCTTTCCCCAAAAACAGACGCTAAACTTCCATGATACTCTAGTTTCTCTATTTATTTACTTATATCGAACTACAACATTGGTTCCAAAGAAATAGAAAAAGATGATTTGTAATAGTTAGATATTACAAGATAAGGGTATATATATATATAAATCGTATTTGTTTGCATGACCTATGAAACTTTGCAAAACGAGGAAAATGTCTCGTTTTATCTAACTTCGTTACTTCCTTTTTTCATGTCACAAAAATTTGCCTTTTCATTTACTTTTGTGCTTTATCTTGACAGAATCATTCTTTTCGAGTGTCACGGAATGGATTTTGACAATGATATCTACAGTTTAACTCATTGTAGCATTTGTTATACACTAGTGATGAAATAACACCTTACTTATTCCCAAATCTAGAAATATAGCGTTATCTAAAGGGTTTAAACTTATAGAAATCAATTGTAAATTATACTTTCTGTTTTATGTACTGAACTATCACAATGTATTTTGATTAATCTTAATGCTAGTTTTATACTCTTCCGTATTCAATCCTACCTATGTTAGTAGTTCACAGTCATTATTTTCTTCCTCATGAAAATCAAATTATTAATAGAAAATTTTGAAACTATAAAGCGGGTTTTAGGGTTCCATTTCCTGTAATGGTCATCGGTCTACATGTATAAAATATTTTTCATTAAAATTAAGATCATTCAGACTCTGCGAGACTATATATTTAACTTTAACTGACGGATCATTAGAGAGTATATAATTTAAAAACAAAACGCCCCTAATATTTTGTTAACCATATTCAAAAAACTTCAGATTTGTACGTATTAGAATAGGAAGACCAATCATATTCGAGAGACTTTTATTTCAACAAGCAAAAGAACCTTTTTCTATTTCAAACGCATGAACGAACGCATGGATATTTAATTAATACAGACCATCGAGAATTACGGAATTTTCTAACTCTTTCAATCAACAGTTGTCATGGCATGTTGAAGAATCATTTTTAAATAAAATTAAAAATTCTCTGAAAGATACGTATATTCTTCCTTTATAGTTTAGGTGTTGAGAGAAAAAGTTCCTAACGTGATTAACTAATGGTAATTAAAAGTAAGTTAGTAACTAATTAAGTAAATTTGGACTATAACTTTAATTGCTTGGGAATACAATTTATCTCTCTTATTTCAAGAAACGCCGATATGTCGACTGTCAATATTCGTTACACTCACGCGTTCGTTACGGAGAAGTGGGGAAAGAAAAGGGCTCAAAATTTTTCATTTTCACAACTTCCTCAAGGATCACCGATAGCAATTTTCTGGATCCATAACTCCGTCACCCGCATATTCAATTTCCAATTCCAAAATCCCTTCTCCTCTTATAAACTTCAATCTTTCTCTCTTTACGGAAAATCCCTTCCCCATGATCACTCCCTTCGCTTATCATAGCGTGCACTTGCGACTTCTCTCAGAACCCTTTGTAGAGAGTCATCCAGCCCACAAATGTCTTCCATCAATAGAACAACCCTTCCCTCGCAAAGTTCCCTTTCTTTCTTCTAATAATACCTCACTAGATCTTCCTCCACTTGACGATAACTTCACAGCCTCTCTCACTTTGAATCATAGGACCGGAATTCTTTCTAAAAATAATTCCGGAGATAATATTAACGAATATCTAACATCCCTGAAAATGAAAATTCGTGCTTGTACTTAGTAGATTTTAAAATTCGTGATTATACTTAGAAGATAGTAGTTATACTCAGTCTTTGCTACATTTTAAATTATTATGAATCATAATTAAGACAATTAATAGCTAATTGTGCGTATTTTTTTACAATTTTACGTTTATTTGGTTTAATAAACGAAGTATAGAATTCTGATATTTTATTAAGATTCGTGGATATCATAAAATAGAAGAATTAAGAGCAAAATTATTGAAACTTTTTCCTAGATTTCGGGATTTCCATTTAAATTTATTCCCGCTAAAGCGTATTTAAGATATACTCAGATTATAAAAGACTTACTTTCCTTTTGTTTCTAATTTCATTTCCTGTCCATCCAGAGAAACTATTATTTTGATAACCGAGAAGTGTGGTTCTATACCGCTGTAGCATAAAGGCAAAGTTGCATGTCAGTGTACAAGTCAAACTTTTTTCATGACATAATTTAGTATAACGTGCGTCAACATTACATAACCCGCTGTTTTTGAGATCAGATAATTTTCATCAACGTCACAAATTAATTGCCGCGATGAATATTTCAGACACTCAGTTTACTCATTTACATCTGTTTAATCCATGGCTTTAAGTCGTTTCCAGTCCAGTCCACAACTGGTACGACCGTACCCAGGTGATAACAGTTTTACGAGTATTTCAAATCACTAACTCGACAAAAACAAAATTTATTTCCTCTTTCAATCTTTCCAAAACGATTCGCATCCAATTCCATCTGAAAACATATTTATGAAACTCCTTTTGTGCCATCTTTTACTATTGTTCTCTGCGTTTAAATAGAAGAATACTTGAATGTAACGCGGATGTATCATACCCATTCTTGTGCACCCAAAACGGGGTGTCAAGTAATTGGGTCGCCGGCCCTTGCTTTTCCTATCCAATCTTCCCCTTTATATTTCACCCTTCTAACCATTTGAATACGCGAGTTTTGCTTACTTTGCAAACTCATTCCTTCCTCAATCCTCACTCTGTTTACCAACGGTCCCCTTACTTCTTCCTCCTAGATGGCAGAACAATAGAGGCCACGGGATATTCCTTAACCCTTTTTCCCTCCCAACAAGTTTCCTTTTCGCTCTTATCTAAGTCGTCCTACCCCTTTTGCTATCTCCGCCCCATACTTCCTTTATCTGTCACGTGACCTCCCACTACGCCAACTATATATCTCTCGAGAGGGCGCCATTGTGTCCCCATAACGCTCTTTTCGCCATTCAACTATTTTCCTTATCCTTAACCAATCTTCCTTAGCATAATTCCGTCATACCTTTCCCTTACGAGTTAAATCCGGCTGCATTCCCAGCCTCTTAACCCTGTCTGCAGCCCTTTCCCCGACCGCCGCCCATATAAAGAAAATCTTCGCATATACTTATGCATGGTAATTTTCCCTTATTTATCGCGGATTTATTCATGAACGAAGTAATGAGAAAGCTCATTTTTTTGCATCGCGTGAAGATAAGAATGAGAAAGTATGCGGATACTCTCTCGTTTCATTTTTTCCTAGCCGCTTGCGGAGACCATTTTTGGCAAGAGCCACCGATCATTAGCTGTGTATCAGCTCGGAACTTTCTTCCATAAAACGGCGCAATCGGTCGAACCCCGAACCTTCGTAAAAGTATTCCCATTTCGGAAGATTATTTCAAGTGATAATAAGTGGAATAACTTCGGGTTAATGATGGAAACTATTGTTGTACATCCGTAGCAACCAATATCGTTGTAGAATGTATCATCGAATTGTAACTTAATTGTCCTTGTATATATAATGGAAAAACTTTGTAATTTCCACAGAAAATTTGCTTTACAAGTGTCCTGTTTCGTAATGTTAAATTACGTCTCCTGACTAATTTAACATTACGAAACCAGTCGCTTATAAATCAAATTTTCTGTGGAAATTACAGTTTTTTCTTTATACTATGGCTTTCCACGAAGTCACGCCTTCTCATATTGATTTAAGTACCTATATCTTCGTCTTCTTACATCTCATCAAAAATAATGGTGTTATATACATAGTAAACATATTAATATTCCAGAAATTATCGTTAGAATAGAATACAAAATAAAGTTTGTAACCTATGTACATATGATTCTCTCAAGTTTATAAATAAATAAATTCTATCTTCTATAAATTCTAAATTCCCAGTAATTTTTTTCATAAAACTTCTAATTTTGAATTAAAGTTAATTGCAATAAACATTTCAAGCGAAAATGCAAAGATCTAAACAGAAATTAGAGAGATTGATGTTATACGATCCCTGCTTCACGCAACTGACATTTTTAAGGTCTGCAGATAATTTCAAAAATATTTCGAGCATGAATTTCGTCATGGAAATCCCGTATTGAAAGTACGATCTTTCCGACGAATGAATGCGGCAGTTGATTATTTTCTAGAGCGGCCACTTTGCGGCTGCATGTGCGGCTAAACGCGATATTGAAAATGATCGGATAAAGTCGTCGTGATTAAAAACGAATATCTGAAAGCAGCGCCGTAGGCAAGAGGGCTGTCATTGGGGCAGTTAAGCTGTTTGAGTGAAATATGGAGTCATGGAGTCGCCACTGAAAACTCATTATTATATCCTCGTGGTGAAATTAAAAGGGAAAATTGAGGGAAACCCAGCAGCGATGAACTTATCCGCTCATCATTTTCGGAGCAAGTATTTGTTGGTAAATGAGTAAAAATTTTCCGGGTCGAAAAATATACAGAAATACGACTGATTCGAATGAAGAGGTTTTGTGAGCACCACAATCGTAAATGAACGATCATGGAACTTGATTATGGATTATTCGATGACTTTATTTCATATAGTTTACTGCCGCAATCAACTAATACTTCTACATTTGGATTTTTTTAAATTAGCGATCCGGTTCTCTATCATTAATAATGAGACTATCTGAAATGTAATTGAGCATTGAGGGGTTTTACTGTGTATTAAACTCTTCAGAACTCTATGCATACGATATTAATATAGTAATAATCGACCTAATGGTTGGAAAGATTTAAACCACTAAGTCCCCTTTACTTTAGTAATTGAAAAATTGGTCCAATTAGTCTAAGGTACAGAAATCCTTCATCTCACTTGTAAAATATACTGAAACGTAATGAATTCGTTATTCCGTTAGATGTGACTTCTTGAAAAACATACTAAAAGTGGTATTAAATGTACTGGGAAAACGACGTGTATTCATTTATCCTGAAACCTAACGTAGAATTCGAGACCCTGCTATAAAAGCCAGCGATATATCACCTTATGCCTTCTTATCGTATTCCCTTACTTATAAAGTGGGCAATTTGTATGAGGTGTTAAGAGCTAGAGTAATTAATTTGACATGTTTTCCTCAGGGGAAAAGATTTACATTTTAATTCTTGCGGTTGCGTGATGCATGAAGGCTGTTAAGGCACGCGGGTCCCCCGTGGCACGCCAAGGTATTTTCTCGCATGAGGAGTATCAACATCTCCCTTGCTCCGTTTGTACTTTTGACGCAATTAAATAAGCTTAATATCGAGAAAAATTGAATTCGACCAATAGATAAAGTTACTGTGGCGTGTCTATCAAAGAAAGTGCTACGGGAATTAAAGAGCAATACATATATCTCTACGAAATATTATACTTTCCAACGGATACCGCAGTAAAAGAGGAAAATTTTGGAAAATATTTCAAAAATTTACGATTATACCTTTAAAATTGAAATGCAAGATATCGGACGGACCTAATATTAAAAGTATAACCTACTCATATAATTTTTTAGCTCCTAGGCTTTGTTCCTTTACACCATTCTTTAAGATTGAGAATGAGTAAGGTAAAAATAAACGTATTTATTTTGAAAATAGGCTAAGATATTGTTTGGATCGATCTCGTGTTTGGAATGCCGTCTCCAAGCAGCGGGAGGTCGCCCCTTCATGGAATTTTGGTTAGAATTACGGAATTAATTTCGTGTGATGGAATGAAATCCATTCCTCGAGTTCGTTCACAATTTCCGGTTATACTTGGCTAATTCTCGGAATCGAATATAGAAAATTCAAAGTGGCAACAGAGGGATTTAACCTTGACAAATCAAATCAGACCGAAAATGGCATCAACAACGATGAATAATGAAAACAAGAGACACCCCTGGCATATTTAGGGGTGGATTTAATCACGCTATGGAAAACGAAGTTCAATCGGAGGGTTAATTCGTCCAAAATGTCTGAGACGACTTCCAAATGGGAATACTAACTTTGCAAATGTTGAGAGAGCCATTTGGCGAATATGTGAGCGGATCCATGGAATTGCACGTTATTCTCGGCGATTTGAATATGAGAATTTTGTTTGAAATGAGATCATGAAGTCGTTGCAGAGACGTTACTGATTTTTTAGTTAAATTGATCGCGAAAATGAAATTTTATGGTGCTTAATTAAAAATACAAATTCGTACGTTATTAACAAACCTATTCCGTTCAATAGGAAAATCATTCAAGGTTTGATGTTAAGGTTATTTTAAGTGAACCGAACTAAGAAGAAAAGAAGCCTAGTTTTTTAAAAAAATGTTCAGGTTTTGACGAAGGATTGATTTATTAATTCTGCATTATGCATTATAATCTCTTCTTGGAATTCAGCCCAGGCCTTTTAAAGTGTAATTCAAGTTTGTTTTATTTAAATTTTTCTGTCAGAAAATATGGTTATGATTGATAACCTTTGTAGAAGCATCTGACAATCATCTATATACAGCCCGTTTTTCTCAATTAATAGCTTCAAATGCTACTTAAATTATTTATAACCATTTTAACAGCATTCAGAAAGGTATCTTCATACTCAAAGTTATCATGAATAAGTTATCAGGGAATACTTATATACTGTATGTTTGGAGGATCTTGACTTCATCTTAGAACGAGCAGTTAATCTATTAGATATTGAACATAGCGTTCTATTTTTTATTTACGTATATTTCCATTGCTCTCATTACATAATATTCAGACATCTAAGATCTTGGCAAGCGCATTCCTATCTCTTACCACATCCAACGTAACCCAGGTAGGTACGGTCTCATAATTAACTCTGTTTGAGTTTATTACTCAAATTCGACACACTAATTATCCTGCGATCTCTGCATCCATGACAGGATATAATTTCGTTAGGAAGATAACTCAGCAGTCACTACGATATTCATAAAAAATAAGTAATTATATTTCGTTAAAAACTTCGAAGACTGCCATCACATATTTAAGGGGGAATAATCTTGTATAAGCCTTTATTGCCACAAATTCCAACTTTACTTTCCCATCGCCATCTTCCGATCATTTCTCGAGCAGCTCTCGATAAGGAGCGGTCTCTTGAATTCGGGAACATTTTGCGGGTAAAAAGAACGGCCTTGAGGGTGCGATATAACGAGGCCGCGATTAGGGAAGGCCGATAGAATGCGCCGGGGGAAAGCGATTGCGGTATAAGACGACATAGCGTTATTTCAGCGATTTCGGCACGGAGGCTCCGTCGTTCCTCAAGGGTGCAAATTGAACTCGATAAAGTGTTATAAGCATACGTAAACTCCGCCTTACGACAGTAATACAAACTAATAATGGCTTGAGAATTTGGGGCGTGTAGTTCTCTCCTAACCGATAAGCTTTATTACACTCTAATGTTTGACGAGGCGAAGTTTGGCGATAAAAATGTCAAAAACCCTTTCGCGGATTGGGGGATATTTACGGGAATTTCGGAGCAGAAATGAGAGTCGGTGTCGTGACTGGAAATTGCGGAACATCGGTGGCAACCCTTTATATGCGCAAATATGTATTTTTTTATATATTGGATGAGTTTCTAACGGGACTACACACTCCTAATTTTGCAATTTGGTGTTTGCTTCATTACACGGCTAGAAATTGAGTTTAGATAGCTTGTTTGTTAAAAAATATTTTTCTGTATTTGTAATTCCTTTTATTATATACAAATAGAGCTTAATAATTATGAATTTTAAATGTTTGTTCTAATTTACAATTTTAAACATGACTATTAAAGACGTTGACAAACCAAACGAAGCTAACTAATTGTTGAGGTTATTTATGTTGTTGTTATGGGGTTGTTGATATAGATACCCGACATAACAATTTTTCTATTTATAAACGGCTTGTATTTGAGTAAAACATATATTATGTTTTAACTTTTTGATATTAAATTATACCGCAGAGTTCTAAGAATATTTTAATTCCTTTGAAAATTGGATCACAGTCTCTCTTTTTTGATGCAGATATGGAATAAATACGTGTTAGCTGTGCATGATTTTTGAGATTCGCAGATACCAGGTAATGATCACGTCTCGGTGGGGAATTGCACCTATAAATCCATAAGTGGTTGGTTATCATGGACGTATGGCATGGTACAATTTTTACTTGAATATACTACCCGAGTAATATAACCGAGGCGCAGCAAATTAAGCTGTGTACCCAGCACTAAAAATTAGAATTTCACAGAAAAGTCACGCTAGAACAAGGAAAAGAATGAATTTTGAACTCCGACGCAAAATTAAGTTTTTATATTTATCGTATCTTCTATCGCCAAATTCTCGTTTTCCATAATACAAAAACTAACTTATTATATATATTTCCTTCAAAGGCAATCCTTTAATATCCTTCAAAATGATAGTGCAAAAGATAGTTATGAGAAAAACATCTGAATTGCGAAAATGTCGATTTAAAGCATTGAGCTCTTGAACGTGTATAACATAACCATCGATGGAAATATCTCTTTGACAGATTTTTAGGGAGAATTTGTTTGACCTCAAAGTGACATTTGAGTCTCTTATCGCAGTTCTTTCGGAGAAACATTTCATGGAAATGACATTAAAGAAAGATTGAAACAAAAGCGAGGAATTAAATTGCGTGACATAAATGGTCTTGGAAAACGCTTATCTCCACCGAAATGCATCGTTCATCTCTGTAAGTAAGAATTACAATTCGAAATCCGAAATTCGTGGCTGTCATTTGTGGTGGAACAGGAGTCTGATACGTCACTAACCCTTCAGATAAGAGGACCTTTGGGCTGTAAATGTTGCACGAATTAGGATTGACTTAGATTTAATCTTCATTTCCATGGTTAAGCCGAAATAGGAAAAATTTCATCAAAGTCAGTGGAAATAAACTTAAAATTTAATTCATTTCAATACAAGGTCGAAATTCATATATTGACTATGAAGACACTAGGAAATATAGGTATATAACCTCTACAGAGCAAAAATATAGATTTTTTGAGCATTTACAAATAATTACAATCTTTTACTTCCCTAAGTATAGCATAGCAAAATTTTAATAGGATACATTTAAGAGCTGTCGTAATAGATTATTTAAAAACTCAATTTGGAAGACATCGTTGGTATGAATTGTTATTTTTCATTTGTAAAAAAAATGAGATATATAAAGAGATATTTACCCTTAATGAATTTTAAATACTTACTTAGTCATATTAAAATCAGATTCGAAGTTGTCTCACTCGTTCAGTATAATAAAATGGTATAAAATACCTTCAGGAAGTAATATTCAGATTAGATGGAATCACAGTTTATTCCAACATTTCGTAGCTAATTTGAAATGGAAAGCAAACTTTATCGCCATCTCCGGATATCGTTCCATGCTTAGTTTTCACGCAGTAAATAAACTCGTTTGAACAGACACGCGAAGACGTCTTTTTATCAGCCATTATTCAAAGGCCGAGATGTCACAATGGGATAGCGTGCGTATGCGGGTCTCAGAAAACCTCTTTGAGGCTCCCAAGTCATTATACATCTTCTTGCTCAGGACCAAGATACGAGGCGTTTTCATTCCGTCTTCAAAGTAAGGAAGGGATAAATACTATAATTCTAAAAATTTGCACTTAAGGCTATTTAACACGTACGAGAATATGATTATTTGCATTCAATTAAGAATAGCATAATTTATGATCGAAACGATTTTTGGCATCAATACTTTTCTTGCAATAATTATTTTGGTTTACAAGATATTATGAGCGTTTTATTAGTTTGATTAGGTCAATAACTATTTCTAATCATTTTGTGAAAGGACAAATAAAATGTGGGTAATAAACGGATGTTACATGCAAAACTTTTCTTAGCATTTCCTGAAAGGAATAGGTAAAGTGTAAACGTATTTGTACATCGCTAAACTTTCAAATTAATTTAAGCTATCTTACCT
Organism: Pantala flavescens; assembly: GCA_020796165.1. Taxonomy (NCBI): domain Eukaryota; kingdom Metazoa; phylum Arthropoda; class Insecta; order Odonata; family Libellulidae; genus Pantala; species Pantala flavescens. The sequence goes on along the minus strand of CM036886.1, from coordinate 14,284,172 downwards.
ATCTTTTAGCTATTACCAATCTAAAATAACAATTTATAATTTTCTCTTTGATCAAAAATATCTGGAATTGTTGTTTTTAATGAGCTTTTTTAATGGTAATTATAAGTAAAATTAACAAACAAAGAACTCTTGAATTATAAAACAACCTTAATAAGTATTTTCAGAAATAGTGTCACAAATTAAGGTGGACTAATAATCAAGTTTAGTAAAAAATTTTATCGTTATAAAAAATACGTAAAACTGGTACGTGAGTAAAACAGGATGTAATGAAAATATATGGATTACGAGCACACATATAGCAAGGGTTATTCTTATCGCTGAGTTAATGATATCCGTCATTCGAAATAATTTTTTATTGGTTCATTTTCTTCCATTGAATTGACCATTAACTCTCCCACACATAAAATTTCTAACAAATAATAGGAAAGTTACTAAACTTCATAGGAGTTTGATTCCAATTTATAAGATTTTCATAAGGATGAATATAATTAAGACGGTATCGAATCGTAGCAATGGGAATATATGCCGAAAAATCCAATCAGCGAGGAATTTGAGTCGAGCTAAATATTCGTTTAAGAGGAAAACTTCACTTCAGAGATCCTTTGACGAAAGGAATTCAGCTCACGTTTTTCGGAAAAGATATTCATTCGAGTCTATTTTTGGAAAACTAGAAATGTCCTCTAAGGCATGTTCGATTACGGAAATAGCTCATGTACATCTCTTCACACAGTTTTATTTTTCGTTTTTCCTTCACCACGTTCACTTCACTGCATTTTCAATTCCATATCCTACTACGTTTGACCCTTGAGCAGTTACGCTTGGAATTTCGCTATATCCTGGTCTCAAACAATTTTTCGTATTTTTTTTTTTTCATTTTGACCCTCGTCCTTTATTCCGCTGCCATGGGCAAATGCTTTCATAATCACTCGACGTTTGACGCCATGTACCGCCGATTAAATCTTAAGTAAGAAATCTGCCATCTCACCACCCGTCTCTATACGGTCATCTGTAGCGACGCCTTGTGTGGAATATTAATTAAAAGACATGGATGATTGATGCTAATATGGGTCTTTCACACAACGGGTCTGCCCTCTAACCGGTGGATTTTCCAATATATATACACGTATTTAGTATGCATAATTTCCTTTGAAAAAAAAAAACTAGTCTTTAAAGGTCCGTAGTGTATTTCTTTACCTCAAAAGTTACTCGCACAATAAAAAGAGTTTTTCTTTTCTATACGCCGACTGAATTCTTTGGCGGATTATTTATGCTTTAAAAAGATCCTCATTTAAAATTTGAAGTTGAGTTTATATATTCTGGGTTGTAACTTATAAAATAGCATTCCGGGAAATGATTTTTATATTTTGTCATGCTCATAGATATACTTAACTACTGAATTCTTTACGAGGTTTCCTTGTATTCAGTCGTAGATGTATGATTACGAACGGAATAGAATTTCTGAGAAATACTTCTATTACAAAAATTATTAATATTATGATTCCTTTGATTTCCAGAGTTTTCATTCACGTGCTCGTAATTTTGCTTGATTTCTAACGAATGGATCTACGTACCATCAAATGACACTGAATGAACGTATTTACGTATATCTCCTCGTCTAAATTTCTCTGCGGCAAACGCTAAAGTAAATGCATTAGAAAAGCGGATTTCTTTCAAACCCGGCTTTTGCTTTTGGATTAAATCGAAGTTCCAATTTGCATCCGTCTCCTAAGAAATGACTACGGAAAAATAGTTCCGGCGCATGGGTCGACGCCACGAGAACAAGTTTTTCAATTGAAAATTCGGAGTAAGAAAATCTCCTAATCTAATATCTCAGCACCACCCCAATTTCCTTCATTCATTACGCGCTTAGCTATGCTCAGAGCCAACTACACCAATCGTAGCTTTTGAAGGCGGTATGCATGTAAAATACGGTTCCATCTACTTAAAGGAGTTCCCCTGGTTAATTCCTTTATCAGAGGCGACCGTAGGGCTGCACACGCGGAAGTAGGCGATTATGGCGTTCGAACGATCGTAGTTTTAACTCAATCCTCGTGTTGAAGTGAAAATATAATTTCAATCATAAAGTCATAGTAATTATTAAAATTGCTATAATCTATATTTTTATCGGAATGCTAACTTCTTTAAATATAATTCAGACTGTGATAGATTTAGTATAATTATATTCTACGTTTTAGCTCGTCGCGAGTTGTATTTCATTAAGGTACGAAATTCGTAATATATTTATTGTCTTATTCTCTAACCATTAGGATATATTTCGAAGTGCGGAAAACCTATTTTGTTGTCCAGAATCCTTTTATAAGAATTAATTTTCTGGGTACCCGCTAAGATGAGTGTCAGACGCAGCAGTGCAATTTTAAATAAAGAGTTAGAGGTTAAAGAATTAAATAGAAGTGTTTCCACAGTCAGTAAAAAGAAGAAATATTTCCACTTCCGAAAAAATTATATAATTATCTAATTTCGATAGAATTTCATCTATTGAAGTCTTGGATGGCATGGTGCAAGGAATTAAAATGAAGTAAAATAGTTAGAAAGATGATGAATTGTATTTTTATATTTACTAGAAGTTATGTAGAAAGCAAGGATTTTAAACAAAAAATAGTGACATGGGCGGAACTCGAACCCAGGTCTTCAGCTTCTGCTTGTCCAGCAGATATGATGACCACTTCTCCATTCACTCAATTGCCTGATTGTACACCGGGTTGGTATGATACTGAGTTGGGGAAGCCCATTATAAATAGATCCTTAAAAGGATTATAATGGTGTATGCCTTCACGGAAACAGACCCGTTTACTTATAATCTAACAGATTCGCTGTTATTACAAAAACCCAGAAAATAACGTATTCTAAAACTTGTTCCTCGAAATATTTTACGTAATTTTAAGCCGTATATTCAAGCCTAAAATTAAGAAGATTATCCTAAAATCTTATGGACGTACATCAGAGAGAAGGATTAAGATTATACTATGAGATCATGATTACAATAATACCAACAGTCCAAGGATGAACTAGGATATTCTTAAAAGATTTTATTAAAACATTGTTTACGTTGACTAATTCTTGAATCATTATTTACCAAATAAGTATCAATTTCCGCCCATTTTCAAAAGCATAAGTCATCGAAAAAGGCTTTATGAAAGTACGCATGCTATACAGTACAATTTGAGCTATTATCTGTATACATGAGCTTCTTCATAACTTCCTTAAATACTTTCCCTTTTAGGGAAGGAATCTGAGGAGAGGTTGACCTGGCAATGTACACGTAATACTGGAACTTACGTCAGAGAGGGGACTGACTCACTCGGACAGCTATGTTCGTTCGAGAAAGGTGCACGTTTCCGAGCACCGGTAGAGACTTCTTGAAAGAAATGTACATTCAGAATTTTGTTCGTCCGGAATATCCGAATTAAGTTGTTATATACGAATCAGATCATATCGTTATTAGTGTTTAAACGCTAAGTTCAGGAACTAGTTATAGACAGTGATAAGTTCAAACGTGCCAATGATGCATCGAGTGCTGTTTGAGTGACTGTTCTAAACTGGTGTGCGATTTGAAGTTTCAGTTGTGAATGTTGTGTACGTAAATACCAATGGTTATCATTATGTTAGAGGGCGGAAATGTGGAACACTCTTGTGAGTATCAATTTCTTCCTATTCAGTTGTAATACGAATCATGATTTCATATTGTGCATATTGTTGTATTGTTGAGGCAATGAAACGTTTTATTCAAACTGATTTAAGTAATCAGATGCAGTTAGAGATTATTCATCTATAATTAAATTGGAATAAAATTCCTTCATTTTCCTTGCGTAGGTTAACGTGACCTTATTAATAGAAAATTTTTTCTTTATATTTGTCTGATTTGAGCTTGAGTGAACTGTAAATACGTCCTAAATGAATATATATTCCGTCTCTGCATTTCGATAGGCAATTTGTTGTCGAGGCTAGGTGGCGGGCAATGTCATCACCGTTTCCGGTCTTCTACCAACGACATTTTCGTTTTTTTGAGCTTGATTGAACTGTAAATACGTCTTAAAAATTGCATCTATGTTATTAACCGTGATTTTTGGATTCCAGATAACAAAAACGACTTGTTCCTCGTATGCATCTATATATTCAAGTTACAGTGAGTTTAGTTATAAATTTAATTCGCGTTCACGGATAGTTCTTACCATGTGTCGTGCTTGCTCTTCCAGCATTCAAACATGTTTTGATGTTTTATTTACATATTAACTTAATTGTATCGGAATAATAAATTAGGATTCTTCTTGCACAGGCTTGCGCGAGCAGAAATGATGCTGTTTTGTTGATCGGCATCGTTTGCAGGGATTTTCCAGATGCTTCTTTGGAAAACCTCCTACAACAGCTCACGAACAGTAGCACTGGAACAGCAGAAATTTACTAGGAATTAATAACTAAGGAAAAATGTAAGTAGATTCATTTTATTTTTGATTTACTTGAAAGAAAATTAGCCAACATTGATAACGTTTTTTGTGGTTGATTTTACCTTTCGAAACGTATATTGTGTGTGTTGTGTTGAGGACTTCAGTAACAACTCGTTGATATGCTATAATTCAATTATCAGACTAAATCAAGCTTATATGTACTTTGAAAAACGCTAGTAATACGAGGTATTATCAAATTTATGGCAATGATTGTAAATTGCTCTGAAATTCAATATATTTTCCTTGACCCGCCAAACTTATAAATTATACAAAAAATTATAACAGTTTTGTATTTGAGTGGATTTTTAAATTTATTCTTATGATGGTAGTCCATATTTAAATTAATATATCGTGTTTGCTTGACTTTGATATATGGCAGAGGTTGCATGCAACAAGACTCTAATCCTAATTGATTACGCTCACTGATCTATAGTAGCAATCTTTCACGAAACTTCTTACTTCTCTTTCTAACTTGTCTTCGGAACCGTATGCTTTCCGTATGCTCGATATGTGGTCTCGCTGACGCAAAGTAGCATCCCTTACGTACTATTTCTTCGCTTTATCTGATTATCCTCTTAACAAATCCGAGTTTCTCAAGTGCTTTCAGAAATAAATTACAGATTTGAGCACTCCATAATAACTAATTTGTGAGAGCCACCTCTAGTTTTCTGACGAAATCTACCGATAGAAATATTTCCCTTGGGGCTGTACGTGAAAGTTAAGTAAAAGATAGCCTTTCGCAAAATTATTGAACATTATTATCAAACATATTATCATTTAACAATAATTATCTACATTTAGTTCAAATTACCTATATTTTTGCATCATTCTATAATTCCATTTAAGTAATGCGATAGTATTTTTTTCAATTACCCCCTTTTTCTCTCAATCTTTCTGAAAATGAGTGTATCTTAGGGAAATGTCCTAACTTATGATAAGAACTATGACGCGAGGGGTTCTCAAGATTAGAATACTACTGCTAAAGCGTTATAATGTAAGAGAAAAATACGTAAGCCAAATTACGTAAAAGAAAATTTTCCTGTACACACCAAGGAATGAGGGAAAAGTGACAGTTTAGAAGATTAAGTTTATTCCTATATATTTTTAACTGATAATTTAAAACCCTTTTACTCAAATTCATATTTTTGAAATTCGTCTAAATGATATCTCGATATTTAAACTATTAATATTTTTTTTACCAAAACTCTAATACTTTCATAGATACCCGAGGCTCACCTTACAGAAAAAATGTTTTAATTTAAATAGCGCGTGTAGTCTACGCGGCGATATATGTAGGTGCGGAGAATATTTGCATGCATCACTGTGACGCGGAAAAAAACTTTTTTGATGAGCATTCCTCATATCAACGGAAGTTTACGATTTATATTTCTGAAGTAAATAACTCAAAAAAATTCTTACTGGAGATATATTTTTAATTTAAAATTAAATTTAGCAATGAGTAATATTTTACAATCGCTTTTTTAGGAATCCACTAAGGAGTGTAGTACTTATGTCAGACGCAATAGTGCTATATTTAATAAAGGTTTATTTTTAAGTTTTTTTGCGTAAAAGGTCATTAAAAGAACATCTGCGCGCTTAAATATAAACAAAGATATTTGTAAAATTATTTTTGCCTCAAAAAAGTTTACAAATTGGATATTTTAGATTGATTCCTTTAGAGGATTAAGTATTTTTTTGGTTAAGGGATTATATTATTATTTTTTAAAATTTATTTACCAGCTAGCACTTAAAAACGCTCTTGTAGAAAACCGCTAAGGAGAGGAATTCTTAAGTCATACTCAGCAGTGAAAAATTTGTAAAATGTCGTATAAAAGAATATTTGCGTGCTTAAATATAATTAATAATATTCAAAAAATAATTTTTTTCTCCAAAAAATTTAGCAATTGTCTATTTTAGAGTGAATTCTATGTGAAGATTCGGGCGCCTTGCGGCGATTAGGACCGCTCCGCCCCAGCGGGTTCGAGAGCTGGAAGGGGGCCTGAAGCTCCCGCAACACTAAAGTACGGGCTCGGTTCCGTTAATTTCGAAAAAATCTCCTGGGCAATTTACGACGGCCAGAAGCTCCCGACTAGAACCGAACCCGTGAACCTCAGCGTCGCACCTAGGTGCCTCGGCCCACTCGGCCAACCGCTCGAACGGTGGAAGTCGAGCAAAATTAGGCTTTGAGTTGTTCAGGTCTTCTACGTCATCGAGCATTCCTCCCCCCTCCCCATCAGTACAGGAGACCCCCAACCACCGTGCGCCTCAGACAACGCTGTACTCCTCCCTTTTTACAGGTCCCTTTAGACGTTTACAATAACTAAACTAAATATATTAACTCAGTATCTAACTCAGCTTTGAGGAAGCAAATATATAATAAGACTCTGAATGTATAAATATTTTATAGAGAATATTACTTCCATTACTATTACTATCTAAACAGTTTTGAAGAAGTTAAGTGGTTCTTAAATAAAAAACTTGAGTCGAGTACGGAAATTCCACAGCTTGATGCCTCATAAGACGGATCATTTTCTTTAATAAATTTACAAAATTCACACTGAACCAGTCCAGTTCACGTCTCTTGGAGAAAGCTATTTTCATGAAATTGGATATTGGAGATATTTCAATTGAAATTGATCTGAGTTGGTATTTCATGATAAACGAACAGATATTTCACTTCTTAGAGGAAATATTCATACATTTGTGAATGTTCTGTGCATGACATAATAAACATGATAACATGGTTAAATAACTTCTTGTTAAAGTTTTACTTTTCTTTAATTATAATATAATACTCGAATGTAAGTACAATGTCGTTTATATGACCATTTATCTAGTATTAAGTATAAAAATTCCTCTCGCTTCCGGACTGTATTAAATATTCCCCTATTAAGTACTTCTCCTAATACATTTTTTGTCTATTTTAAACATCTTTCAACAATTTCAGATCTAATAAGTCCATTCTCAGAAGCATCATTTATCGGAAATGCTTTGATAAAAGTCCTTCTGTTGTAGTCTAGAATTTGAGTCAATTATCTGAATCTAAATTGATTTGAATCAATTATAATCAACTAATGTTCATTAATACTTACCAAAATACTTTATCCTGTAGGGAAGGAATCCAAAGGAAGGTCGACCCGACGATGGTCACGCTTACGTAACCCTCGAATTCTACGTCAGAGGAGTGGGTTGACTCATTTGAACAGCTGTGTTCGCTCGGGATAGGTGCATGATTCGAGCTGTTCTAGAAACTACTTGAAAGACACATTCAGAATTTTGTGCATCCAGAATATCCGAATTAAGTTGAAGCTTAATTGTCAGGATGTATCGGTATTTGTGCTTAAACGCTACCTTCAGCAGCATTAATTAAAGATAATAATAAATTCTATTGTGCTTATGATGGATCGAGAGTTTGTTGAGTGACTGTTCTAAACGAGTGTTTCATATGAATTTTAAATTGTGAATGTTGTGTACATGTTCACGGTTATCATCATGTAAAAGAAGGGAAGTAAGGAGTAACTCTCTCGTAACTAAGACTGGTGAGTATTATTTTCTTCCGATTTATTAATTTGTAATACTAACCATGATTCGATGCAATGCAGAGTAATCACAAACTAATCTATCATTATCCACTCATGAATGAATTTATGAAATGTGCGATTTAAACTTATTATTGTTAGCCTTACATATAAGTAGATCTTATTCAGCGATAGTTGAACAAAACTTGTTATTTTTCTTCGTCTAGTTTTACATGATCCCACAAAAAGAAGAAAGACTTTAATTATAACCGACTGATTGTAAAACTACATGGTATAAAAGTGGTTTAAAGTATTTTACCCTTACTAAATTATATTAATCATTATAATAAATATTAACTCCTTCTCCTCTCATAATGAAATATAATGCTTATTATAATTTATAATTATTTTATATTTTTTTCGTATTTCGACAGGCAATTGTTGTTGAAGCTAGGTGGCGGGCTTTATCATCACCACTTCCGGTGTTCAGAAGATGCATGTTTCGTTCAGTTTGAGAGACTTGAAAGAAATGCACGTGCACAATCTTGTACATCTGGATTGTCTGAATTCAGTTGTTACTTTTAATTCAAGCTATATCGGTACTTGTGAAAATACCGCATTCAGTAACTAGTTATAGTGTAGATGATTATTCACCTGAGCTGATTCCTTGAAGAGGAACTCCCTCGTTACTAAGATTGGTGAGTGCCTCACTTTCTCTCTCCTATAATTTTTTATACGAATCTATTATCTATTTTTTGTTATACGAATCATGATTAAAACATTGAAGTTATGAGAAGTACGATAAAGGGATTTATGGTCTACTAGATGTAGTTATGTCTAGATAATAGATAATTAAATAATAATTCATTATTTTCTTTTGTAGGTTATTGTGGTGTCTCATTAGATTTGACTATTTTAAAATTTTTCCAGTTAATATTGAGTTTAAATATTATATTTTTTCATAATAATTTAATAGCATAATTCTTTCACAGGTGTGAGCTGACCTTGTGGTATTAAACTTTTGTTGATTAAAGATCTGAAACAGGTGTCGTATGAAAGCGTTTTGCATCAAGTTCTTCACTGGTTATGCTCTAAATGTAAGTATATTAAATTTTTCATCTTGCTGATCACATAAGATTGTATAACCTTAATTCCTGATAACTTTATTTATTTTGCTGTGATATGTATGCGAAATAAACGTACTACGTTTTGATTTAAATTATGCAGAAGAAGAGAGTACGTAGAGAATAGTTATTATACATTTGGATAAAATAATACATCATTCAATATTTTCATAAATTTTATTTCAGTTTCTGAAAACCACTTAACAAAAAGAAGAAAATATAAGGAACTCAGTATTGGTGCTGATTATGGAATGCCGAGTATGAGTACGATAATGGTAAGCACGAAAATGTAAAACCTGGAAAGAACTTATAGTTGAGAAACATTGAAAATATCCTATTCTATTTATGTTATATCAATTTTAATTTTTCTTCCAGGTGAGCTTCAACATAGTTTTGGATTAACTGACTGTAGCAGGTACTGTAGAAGGGCAATACTTAGCGAAGCCACTAACGTAGGGTAACGACTCTAACCTAGGCTAACTAGTAGGTAGAGTAGCCACTAATCTAATTAGTAGGTAGAGTAGCCGCTAACGTAGGCTAACTAGTAGGTAGCGTAGATGCTAACGTAGGCTAACTAAACTTAGTGGGTAGACTAGGCTAACTAGTAGGTAGCGTAGATGCTAACTAAACTTAGTGGGTAGACTAGGCTAACTAGTAGGTAGAGTAGATGCTAACGTAGGCTAACTAAACTTAGTGGGTAGACTAGGCTAACTGGTAGGTAGCGTAGATGCTAACGTAGGCTAACTAAACTTAGTGGGTAGACTAGGCTAACTGGTAGGTAGCGTAGATGCTAACGTAGGCTAACTAAACTTAGTGGGTAGACTAGGCTAACTGGTAGGTAGAGTAGATGCTAACGGAGGCTAACTAGTAGGTAGAGTAGCCACTAACGTAGCCTAACCTAGTGGGTAGACTAGGCTAACTAGTAGGTAGAGTAGCCACTAACCTAATTAGTAGGTAGAGTAGACGCTAACGTATTAGAGTAGTCACTAACGTAGGCTAACGAGTCTAACCTAAGCTAATTAGAAGTTAGAGTAGCCGCTAACTAGCGTACTCTAACAAGTAAGTGTGCCTAGCACCTAAAGGTGTGAAATGTGTGTGGTTAGAACACTATCTACGTTAAATTCTACCTACCTACTGGGTTAGAACCTACCTGCGGGGGGGGGGGGGGGGGTACCTACCTACGGAGTTAGAACACTACCTACGTTAAATTCTACCTACCTACTGGGTTAGAACCTACCTGCGGGGGGGGGGGGGGGGGGGGTACCTACCTACGGAGTTAGAACACTACCTACGTTAAATTCTACCTACCTACTGGGTTAGAACCTACCTGCGGGGGGGGGGGGGGGGGGGGGTACCTACCTACGGAGTTAGAACACTACCTACGTTAAATTCTACCTACCTACTGGGTTAGAACCTACCTGCGGGGGGGGGGGGGGGTACCTACCTACGGAGTAAGAACACTACCTACGTTAAATTCTACCTACCTACGTTACACCTACCTACGGGGTTAGAACACTACCTACGGGGGGGTACCTACCTACGGAGTAAGAACACTACCTACGTTATACCTACCTACGGGGGTACCTACCTACTGGTTTAGAACACTACCTACTGGTTTAGAACACTACCTACGGGGGGGGGTACCTACCTACGGAGTAAGAACACTACCTACGTTAAATTCTACCTACCTACGTTATACCTACCTACGTTATACCTACCTACGGGGGTACCTACCTACTGGTTTAGAACACTACCTACGGGGTTAGAACACTACCTACTGGGTTAGAACACTACCTACGGGGGGTACCTACCTACTGGGTTAGAACCTACCTACTGGGTTAGAACACTACCTACGGGGGGTACCTACCTACTGGGTTAGAACCTACCTACGGGGTTAGAACACTACCTACGTTAATTTCTACCTACGGGGTACCTACCTCTACGGGGTTAGAATTGTAAGTTAATTTCTGATATTCTATGTATGCATAATATTCTAAACAAAAAGGTATGATTATTGTTAAAAATAGTAAACTATTGTAGATTAATTAATTGGAATGTTAGTCATTATACAAAAGTATCATAGAAAATAACTAGTTGTTAATAACTTATAATAAGATATTCAAAATTTAACTACACTATCGATGTATTTGCTATCAGTTCGTCCAAATCTAGGTAGAGGATTTACCTGAAAGAAAAATAAAAATTATGTATACAAATTAAATGAAAGGTATGATAGAATACGGGTTATTAATGTTCATCGCATGCAAGTACTTTTCAATGTTTACAATTTCGTGTTTACCTTTTCAATTTCATTGCCCTCATTTTCAGCATCCCCTAAGTACCGCCAATCCTGATCATCTTACGAAACATTTTTTTTTCCTTTTCTGCAATGGATTTCAAAATCTGTTATAAAATTAATGACAACAGTGAACGATATATTATTTTCCCAAATGTAATACAATTATAAGTCTCACAAAACAAAAAAATCACATATTGATATAATATCATGCAAGGTTTAGATATTTACAGAAATATTTAAAAACATACCCATGATACAGGACGAACCGTTGAAGACGAATCCATGTGTCATCTGTCGGATTTTCTCATTTTCTTCCTCTAAGTAATTAAAACGCATGAAATTCAAAAAATTGAAACGTAGTTAGAATATTTCTCATTACAGTACTCAGAAATATATATACGAATCACAATTCGATTAAATGGCTCGAAATAAATGTGATACTCACCAGTCCTAGTTACAAGCGAGATGCTCTTTCTTGTGCATGCTGAAAACTGAGGCTGCGTTCACAATATTGATGACAGAAACTTTGAAACGAGCTCAGATGAGTCACTATATATAATTTAATAAGACTCTGAATGCACAAGTACCGATACGTCTTGATTTGAAAGTAACAACTCTGATATTCCGGAAGTACTACATTCTGCTTGTAAATTTCTTTCAAGAATTCTCTCAAACTGATCGAAACGTGCACCTTCTGAACACAGGGAGCGTTGATGACAATGCCCGCAACCTAGCCTCAACAACAAATGCCTGTCGAAATACAGAAACGGAATATATATTCAATTAAGCATTATTTTTCATTATGAGAGAGGAACAAGCTAATGATTCATGATAATGCTAAGTAAAATTCGGAATAATGAAATACTTACCACCACTCTTTTCTCTATGTAGTGTTAAAATAAGTAATGAATGTTTTATTCATGATCATGTTAACCTAGACAAGGAAAAATGCATGTTTTATTCAAACATCAATGAATTAGGTCTTATTACATGTAAGCCTAACATTGATCAGTTGCACTGCACTGAATCACGATTCGTATTACAACTGAATAGATCGAAAGGAACTGATACTCACCAGTCTTATTTCATTCGGGAGAGTTACTCCTCACTTTCGCTCTTTCAAGTGATGATAACCGTTGGTATGTAGCCCGAACACAACCTCAAAATGCACAAACGTTTAGAACAGTCACTCGATGCATCATCGGCACAATTTAACTTATCATTGTCTATAAATAATGCTGCTAAAAGTAGCGTTTAATCACATGTACCGATATATCCTGATAACTATGCGTCAATTTAATTCGGATACTCCAGATGCACAAGATTCTGTGTGTAAAATACTTTCAAAAAGTCTCTAGAACAGTTCAAGTCGTGCATAGCTGTCCGAATGAGTCAATCCACTCCTCTGACGTAAATTCAAGTGTTACGTATGCACAACCATCGTCGCGTTAAGCTTCCATCCGATTCCTTCCCTACAAGAGAAAGTATTTAAGGAAGGTTTAATAGGGCATATGTTAACAGATAATTAACTTAAATTCTATGGCACCACGGGAGAACTTTAATCAAAGTTCTTTCGACAAATGATGCTTTTAAAAATGGGCTTATTATATCTATATAATAAACTATTTAAAATGTATATATCTAGGATGCATGTGTATATATGTAGGATTTATGTATATACACTATGGAGAAGTAATTCATACAGGAATATTTATTACGGACCGGAAACGGCTACGTATGTATTTCGTTAATTCTGATATTTACGATTTTTAAAGGAAAATCCTCCGTCTTATAAGTAAACTAGGTGTGGGATTTGGAAATTACAATTCCTGTTAAGTTCTTAAATAACTTACTAATAAACTTTATACAAAAATTTTTAGATGAAAAATAGCAAAGGTTTTGCAAGAAATGCATTCAATAGATCATAGCATTTTTTGATGCATATAAAAAAGATGATCATTTACGTATTATATTTTTTTACAGATAATAGTTTTTAAAATGAAATGATCAATTATAAATCTTCATGATTGAGAATTATTAATTACAGGGAAATAGAAGTAAAAATCGATCTTACATAGAAAAAGTATCCAATATTATTAAATCTACCTCTTCTTTCAGCTATGGGCAACTCATGACGCCTAGGATATATAAAACCATGACATTGGAAATTTAAGTATGGAATGGATTACATAAAAATTTCTATCGATAAATAAAAGCCTAAATAATGTATGAAAAAAAAATAGTTTTAAAGTTTACCACCAAAATAAAGTTATTCTCTATAAACTATATACAACTTCATCAAAATTGAGTTACATATTGAGGTAATATATGTATTTTGTAAACGTCAAAAGCAGTAAACATAAAATAATTTATAAACTTAACCTCCAAAATAAAGTAATATTCTCTATAAACTTATTTTGCTTCATCAAATATGAGTTAGATGCTAGGGTAATATATTTAGTTTAGTTATTGTAAACGTCTAAAAGGAACTGTAAAAAGGGAGGAAGTACAACGTTGTCTGAGACGCACGGTGGTTGGGGGTCTCCTGTACTGATGGGGAGGGGGGAGGAATGCTCGATGACGTAGAAGACCTGAACAACTCAAAGCCTAATTTTGCTCGACTTCCACCGTTCGAGCGGTTGGCCGAGTGGGCCGAGGCACCTAGGTGCGACGCTGAGGTTCACGGGTTCGGTTCTAGTCGGGAGCTTCTGGCCGTCGTAAATTGCCCAGGAGATTTTTTCGAAATTAACGGAACCGAGCCCGTACTTTAGTGTTGCGGGAGCTTCAGGCCCCCTTCCAGCTCTCGAACCCGCTGGGGCGGAGCGGTCCTAATCGCCGCAAGGCGCCCGAATTGTCATATAGAATTCACTCTAAAATTGCTAAATTTTTTGGATAAAAAAATTATTTTTTGATTATTATTAATTATATTTAAGCGCCCAAATGTCCTTTTACACGGCCTTTTACAAATATTTCACTGCTGAGTATAACAAACGAATTCCTCTCCTTAGCGGTTTCCTATAAGAGCGATTTTGTAAGTGCTAGTTGGTAAAAAAAATTTTAAAAATATCAATCCTAAACCAAAAAAATACTTAATTGTTCTGAAGAACTTAATCTAAAATTTCCAATTTTTAAATTTTTTGGAGGCAAAAATTATTTTTAAAATATTTTGATTTATATTTAAGTGCGCAGATGTTCCTTTAATCACCTTTTACACAGCAAAACTTTAAAAATAGACCTTTGCACTGCTGAGTCTGACATAAGTATTCCACTCCTTAGTGGATTCCTAAAAAAGCGATTGTAAAATATTACTCATTGCTAAATTTAATTTTAAATTAAAAATATATCTCCAGTAAGAATTTTTTTGAGTTATTTACTTCAGAAATATAAATCGTAAACTTCCGTTGATATGAGGAATGCTCATCAAAAAAGTTTTTTTCCGCGTCACAGTGATGCATGCAAATATTCTCCGCACCTACATATATCGCCGCGTAGACTACACGCGCTATTTAAATTAAAACATTTTTTCTGTAAGGTGAGCCTCGGGTATCTATGAAAGTATTAGAGTTTTGGTAAAAAAATATTAATAGTTTAAATATCGAGATATCATTTAGACGAATTTCAAAAATATGGATTTGAGTAAAAGGGTTTTAAATTATCAGTTAAAAATATATAGGAATAAACTTAATCTTCTAAACTGTATTTTTCCTTATTCCTTGGTGTGTACAGGAAAATTTTCTTTTACGTAATTACGCTTACGTATTTTTCTCTTACATTATAACGCTTTAGCAGCAGTATTCTAATCTTGAGAACCCCTCGCGTCATAGTTCTTATCATAAGTTAGGACATTTCCCTAAGATACACTCATTTTCAGAAAGATTGAGAGAAAAAGGGGGTAATTGAAAAAAATACTATCGCATTACTTAAATGGAATTATAGAATGATGCAAAAATACAGGTAATTTAAACTAAATGTAGATAATTATTGTTAAATGATAATATGTTTGATAATAATGTTCAATAGTTCTGCGAAAGGCTATCTTTTACTTAAATTTCACGTACAGCCCCAAGGGAAATATTTCTAACGGTAGATTTGGTCAGAAAATTAGAGGCGACTCTCACAAATTAGTTATTATGGAGTGCTCAAATCTGTAATATATTTCTGAAAGCACTTGAGAAACTCGGATTTGTTAAGAGGATAGTCGGATACGAGAATAAAATGTGCGCAAGAGATACTACTTTGCGTCAGTGAAACCTCATATCGAGCATACGGGAAGCATACGGCCGTTGGCATACGGTTCAGAAGAAGTTAGTAAGAAGTTTCGTAAAAGATTGCTTCGATAGATCAGTGAGCGTAATCAATTAGGATTAGAGTCTTGTTGCATACAACCTCTGCCACACATCAAAGTCAAGCAAACACGATAGATTAATTTTAATAAGAATTACCATTATAAGAATCAATTTAAAAATCCAATTTAATATAAAACTGTTATAATTTAGTTTGACGGGTCAAGGAAAATATATTGAATTTCAGAACAGTTAGCAATCATTGCCATTAATTTGACGATCCCTCGTATTATTAGAGTTTTTCAAAGTACATATAAGCTTGATTTGGTCTGATGATTGAATGATTGTATATCAACGAATTGTTGCTGAATTTCTCAATACAACAAAAAAACTACATGTGTTACGAAAGGTAAGCATAAACCACGATATATGCTATCGATGTTGGCTACACATTTTCGTACAAGAAAATTAAAAATAAAATGTGTCTACTTACATTTTCTTTTGTTTCAAATTCCTAGGAAATATCTGCTGTTCCTGAGCTAGGCGGTTTTTCAACGAAGCATCTGGAAGATACCTGCATGAGATGCTGATCTTCAATCAACAAAACAGTTAAACACCGCCATTTCTGCTCGTGCAAGCCTGTGCAAGAAGAATCCTAATTTATTACACCGAAAATATTATGTAAATACTTAAACAAACATCAAAACACGTTTGAATGCTGGACGAGCAAGCATGACAACTTGGTAACAACTATCCGTTAACTCTAATTAAATTTATAACCAAACTCACTGTAACTTGAATATATAGATGCATACGTGGAAAAAGTCGTTTTTGTTATCTGGAATCCGAAAATCACGGTTAATAACACAGTTGCAATTTTTAAGACGTATTTACAGTTCAATCAAGCTCAAAAAAAACTAAAATGACGTTCGTAGAAGACCGGAAACGGTGATGACATTGCCCGCCACCTGGCCTCAACAAAAAATTGCCTATCGAAATACGGAAACGGAATATATATTCATTTAAGCATTATTTTTCATTATTAGAGGAGATTGAGTTAAAGATTCATGATAATGATGTATAAAATTCAAATGATATATAAAGTTACCACCATTCTTCTCTCTCTGTACTTTTACAATCAGAAAAATCTAACGAAATTCTTTTTTCTCTTCGTGAGATCATGTTATCCTATACAAGAAAATAGAGCAAGTTTTATTCAGCTATCAATGATTAGGTCTAATAACGTTAATTATTAAGACTTAAACCGATCGGTGTAAATTATTTCTAAATCAAATATGTTCATTCATTAGAGGTTGATGATGCAACAACATGCACAATATGAAATCATGATCACAGCTGCACAATGTGAAATCGGAAAACAACTAAATGAAACTGAAAAGATTGAAACTCACCAGCCTCGATTTCGATCCTCTAAGTTACTCTTCACTTCCACTTTGCCGCTGAAAACTGCAGCTGATTACACGAAACTCACAATTGGAACTTCAAATCACACACGACTTCTGGAGAATCACTCAAACAGCACTCGATGCAACATCGGCACAATTGAACTTATCATTTTCTATTACTTGTCTCTGAAAGTAGTGTTAAAACATAATCCCCAAATGTTCCGACATTTAAGTGGCAACTTCTCTGAGGCAAAGTCTCTAGAACTGCTCGAAACGTGCACCTTTCCCGAGCGAACACAGCTGACCGAATGAGTCAGTCCATTCCTCTGACGTAAATTCAAGTGTTACGTTTCCGAACCATCGTCGGGTCAACCGGATTCCTTCCCTAAAAGAGAAAGTATTTAAGGAGGGTTTAACGAAGCACATATATACAGAGATTGTTTTCATTTATGTATGCCCATGTATACATAGATTGTCATAATTGATTGATATGGTACGATAGGCGGACTCTCATCAAACCATGTCGAAGAATGAAAGAGATTTTTGAAAATGGCCTGAAATTGATACTTATATGGGTTATAATGATTAAGTAATCAGTATATATAAGAGATGCTTTGATAAATCAATTAATGATGTCCGCTTTCATTCTTGGATATTTGGTATTATCATGCTTAATACGCAAGGCATTTCGAATGGCTAATTTCAGATTTCTATTCTATTGTTCTCTAGTAGCGATTCTGTTAAAGTAGAAGTAGACAGTTCTGTTTTCGCTAATTATTTTCTATTCCGTGAAGGGCTCTATTTTTGGGTTGCTTTACTAACTTCATCTACATACAATCTAGGACCAAGATAATATTTCGTGTACTTTGAATATTTATAAAAGTATGTATCTTTGAATAATTTCTAAATAAAACTATATCATCCATCAACTACCTGTCTTTATTTTAAACCCTCACCATTTCTATTCTTTATATTTTGTCATCCCAGCTATCACACGGCACATACTGTGCTAGTAATGAAAAACTTGATTGATCTTGTCTTTGGAAGTGGTTGGTTTCTCCGGCCAAAGCTACGGAACTCGGATGTCTTACTGAAGTCGTTGAAAGTGCTGAACACAATCGAAGGACTATCCTCGCCTCTCAGTGGTCACTCCGTGTTTTGGTGAAAGTTAAATCACATGATTGACCACTCTTGAGAAGTTTGAAGGAAGAGACGAGAAAGATGCTACTCAATTGTTACGTCGCTAAGTGATGTTTGAGTAATTCGTTATTTATTCCAAAGTAAGAGTTTCGAGTTTTAAATCAACGTCCGTGAAACTGTATCTCCTAATTCTATAGATACATCTATATAGTAATATAATTAGATAAAAAAAAATTTTAAATAAAAAAATTAATATTTTTACGTTATCGTAAAAACAATTTTAGTAAAAATTATATTTATTTTTCTATTCCAATGAGCACTATTTTCCCAAAACTTTTGCGCACGAAAAGTGTAGTATATAAGGCTGAGAAAATAGTCCTATAAATTGATATCGGGAACATTATTCCCTTTGAATTGAGTTATATAGCACAAAAAATCATTTATCTCAAATTCGGTTGATATATAATATGTATTATCTTATGTATATATAATATGTATATGTTCTTTCCTGCGTTTATGTATGTATGTAGGAAAGAACAGGAGTTAAACGGCTAATACGAAGAAGAAATTACGGATAGGTAGAATTTTGCAAATTCAGGTTGGTAGTAATACTAGGAGAATATTTTTAAAATGCTTATGGAGTAATTAAAATTAAATTAAATTAAACTGCAAACTTTTGTAGGCAAATTGACCATAGATTTCACATCCTTCCTTAAAGAAACTATCGTCAGATTTATTGGCCCAGTTTTTAGGTTCAGGTTAGATAATATATTTGCTTCATTTTTTAACCCATTTCTGTGGTATTCAAACCCAAAACTAAATCATCAAAATTTCTGAAATTCAGAACTTTTCAATCAGAAATTCAGAAATTCATGAATATATTGAAATCATTGATATCTCATACTCTCCGATGCAACGGGAAATATTGATTTATAATCGATCATAAAATTAACTCATAAAACTCCCACAGCATTTTTATAATTTAAATTGACCTTGATCTTCGTGATAAAAACCTTTTGAATCTTAATCAAAGTATTCGTTCCCGGAAACTTCCAAAAACGGAATAGACTTGAATATTAAAGATTCGGATGAGTAGAACGAATATCGATTTGGTTCGGCTCAAAGTCTCCAGAAACGTAGCATTAACAGATTAGAATGCAAGATATGCATTTCACATTTACTTAAGAGGTTTCCAGCTTCAAGTAGGACGCGACAAACTCTCTCGGAACCTACGGTTCCACATTCATCTTCACGTATTCTCGGAATCTTCAGATGGAATTCTTGCTCGCGGATTAAATCAACGAGCGCACACGTCTTGGAATGCATTTACAGCTCATTGTTTCATCTCCGCGACGGACTGTTGAACCAAACGAAACATTTTCAACACCCACTGGTTATTAACCCTTAGAAACAGCAAGAGTTTGAGTATGACTATTTTTGGATGGTTTGCGGAATAAAATACTCGAAGGCTTAATGCAACGCTTGTCATCGGTTGACGGCGAGATGTATAAATCGCGGGAAATTGGTGTTCAGAGCCAAAAACATCTTTGCTGCAATCGCATTGAAATGCGAGGTAATGAAATTGACCTGTCGGGCTGTAATTCAGCCACTCGGCGTATGAAAATGTACACAGAAGTAGTTAATCAAACAGAATACACTATATTCCGGAAAATTTGAGATTTCGAAGACATTAAGGCTCCCGTTTTGAAATTAAAGTGCAACGAAAATTCCGTTTCAAAGTTTTGTACACCTAAACAATGAAATTTTTGTATCGTAAGGTCGTAACGTTGACAGCATTTTCAATTCAATAATAACAATTAATTTCAAGATACGTATGGAGGGAAGAAGCAGGGTCACAGACGAAAATAAAAGGACAAATCAGATTTATACATGCATTTCGCAATTAATTTGCAGGGAACATGAGGTATGCAAATGGTGCAGGACGGGAAGATTTATGAGATACGTGAGCTCAGTTGCAGACCCAAAAATGGCTGTGAAAAGTGAGAACTGAAATGACGCAATGAGACGGGAGAAGTTAAATCAAACGAAACGGGAACATGTATTCGGAGATATTTCTGGAAATTGCGCTACATTAATTCATAGTACATTTTAATTGAATTTATTCATGGATAGTGTAAACGTTTACTCGTACATGACGTTAGTAATCAATCCGCATCAGATCAAAAATTTTAGTCGCAAGAAGAAATTCGAATAATTACAATAATCCACTTTTAATCATTGGAGGGGCTAATTTTGAGAAGAGCAAATTGATTAAGAGATATTCAGAGAATGATATTCCCGTTCTTGATTCCCTATAAAAATAATTTAAAGTAGAAAATATCAGCCATATTAATTAGTATATTGGTGGGAAATTTGAAAAATCTTTGACAAATATTAAGTATTTCATTAAAGGTTTACAAATCTCTATCATTATTAGAAATAGATAACAATAGATATGAGAATTAGAGTCGATTGTGAGGCAATGTAAAACAAAATGTTTTACATTGCCATTGTACATACATTTTTAAATTGATTCGTATGCTCGGAACTTATTTGTAAGTAAGCTACGATAAAACATGACTAGATTAGATGTATTTGAATATTTCTTTTGTTTTGAAACTATCTATAGAGCTATATTCATCGATTGCTAAAAACTTACACGCTTCACTTACTTACAATCGGTAGAAATCTGCACCACTAAAAAGTCAACAAAAGAATAATGTTTTTTAATCACTATTTGAGATTGAATTTGTGCCAAAAAATCCTAAGAGATTTTTTCAAACATGCTGACTTGATCGAATAAATTTAATCAAATGAAAATCAATAGTTTAGTGGAGCATGATTCGGATTTTTTAAATTATGGCACTTTAATCTACGAAAAAAACGTAATTGAAATAGCCATATTTCAAGCATAGGAAGGTAATTAAATTAACAGTACGCGGTAATAAAAAAAACGTCAGCGGCGAAGACACGGCGTGATTATAAGTCCCCCGCACACGTGCATAAATTAACGAGATGGTGTAGTTTGTGACGTCAGAGGCTCATTCACACCGCAATGAATTTTAATTAACGAAGAAACGTAATTTTTTGACGGAATATAAATAGATGCCATAAATTAAGCAGTGTTTCATTCTAGTGAGTGAAAGATGATAGGAATCCTAATTAAAAAGTTCGATTCCTTGGCTGCCATAACTCACCACCTCGAATGCATGGGGCGAATGCGGGAAAAGGGTTTCTAAGAAGCTTACGTATGAGAAGCCCCCCATTAATTTGGGGCCCGAAAATGATCAAACCCCATAAGACCGAAAGTTGTGTGAAGGAGGTCAGGGAGGGATTTTAACCTTGGCGTGCCCTCCAGAGGGGTCACTGAATATCAAATCACGGAGTGCACGTACGGGCCCTCTTGGGGGAAACACAGCTGTATGGACCATTTTTGGAGATCGTGTCCTCAAAGGGATGCTGCCTGAAGCGAATCCTTGAATTTCTCCGAATAAAAGTGGGGTGAAATTTTAATTTTGTAAAGTAAGTGCATGTAAGTACTTTTATTTGTGATTTTTATGGAGTGTAATTTTATTACAAAAGAAAAACTTCATGCGATAATTGCCAGCATTTGAGAACCGGTGAAAACGGTGTTTATAATATTACTCTATACTAAATTTACATGTATAAGTAACATCTAATCTTTAATATTCTTATGGTTTTCCGTAAAATTAAGCATCGTTTTAAAATGAAGTCATAAATTGACTCAAGGAAGAGTATGATTATGTTTTACCTAATTTTTAACATTAGCATTTCTTCCCTTACATAAGCTCTAGTTTTGATATGCACTCTTATAATTATAGTTCGCGAAACATTTATAACTCTTTTTTATGTTGATCGACCTTTTAATGTCCCTGTACTTAAGTCAACTGATTCATTTCTGTAAAAAAATTTTGATTTTAGGACGAGAACATGTTTGTGAAAAGGAACTAATGGTTATCAATTATGTATCCTAATGATTTTACGATTTAAGTTGTTTTTCTTTCAAATATTTTTTTCATTCTATTGACAGATTAATTAATTAAATCTTTTATTTCACGATAATTATTTGATGAGATAAGTGGAATTAAAGATATAATTAACCCGCTCGCTTCATGAAATACAATCCTCAATTTTCTTTAAGGAAGATTAAATTTAATGAAAAATGAAATACTTAAATAATTTCCGCGCTCATATCTTCAACGTTAAGCAACTTCCTAAAAGAAAAAAGTTGGCAAAATTTTTTCAGAATTTTATGGTATAGTTTGTTTCGATTTACTCAATACATTACATATCTCTTTTGAGTCAGAGGAAGCATAATTCCACTAATAATTCTAACCTGAAAATGAATATATAAATAAACACGCACGTTATAAATATACAAATTTATTTCGAGAAGATAAGGAACTCTATTTTTCCTTCCTAAGTGCGTCATTCTTCGCATGAAGAATAGAGATGCTTCGAATAAAATATTCGAATAATTTTCTCGGATACATTGTATGGAATCTCATACAATGAGCGAATTCGGATTGAATTGCGAATGTGTATTTGAGGTGATGTTAGGAGTCCAACACGCAACATTACGCTACGCGTTATTCGCCCTCTCCGTTGTCATGCAGACCCAGTAACACGACTCTGAATACGGGTGGCTTTTGTTATTCACGGATCATTAGGCAACAAACTACCCAAGTATTCCACTAAGAAATGCACTTTATAAATACAGCATTAGGTTCCACCTCCTTAACTCCCTTCCCGAATAACTCTCTCAACAGAAACTCACTCTGGACAGGCTGATAGTATTGTTCAGATAAAAAGGTTTCCCTAAAAAAATATGCTGTGTCATACATCAGGAAAATACGTCTAAATAATCTTTATACATTAATACCCTTCTCATGGATTATGGCCTTTCGTTGTTTTAATGTATCATTATTCTCTAAGAATGGATGTATTAATTAACGATATATTACAGTCCCAATTGCCACAATGTTTGCTGTAAAAATAAATGGTTACCTTTTCCAGTAACTTCTTTTCCTTTAGGGCTTTGTTTAGGATACTACTGAACATTCTATAAAATTACTTCTTTACTGTGCTACGCAGAAAATTTTGACTCAATTTTAATTTATATAAATATTTTAATCAACCTGAAGAGCTCAGTAAATATTCATAAGTTCTATTTATTAGGTATTTGTAAATAAACTTCAAAGTTTTTCCAAGAAACAGATCTTTATATTTATTCACATTCAAAGAAGGCAGTGTATGGTTTCCTCTGAAATCGGCAACTTCTTCTTTTCCTCTTTCTTACTTTTAGAGACTCACTCTATTAGCAAAAGATGATATCTGCACTTGTTCCTGTTTATGTTCCTCGCAAAAAACAGCTAAGTATCTATTTCAAAGCAAGAGCTATAGACATGAGTAGCTCATAGGTAGAATTAGTTTAACGCTCTTCCTGAAGTGATTCTTTTCCAACGGAGCATTTGCCTTTGATGGATAAGGTATCCTTAAATCGGATTCATGTACTTCAAAGCTACTTTGTAGAAAAAAGCTTCTTAGGGGATTGCATCCTAATAATGTTCCTAGACACGTGGACCATAAAAAATCTATACCACAAAAGGTTTCCTGTTTGAATACCGATTCATTTAATGTTTATACTTCCTAATCAAATATCCTACTCTTTCGTGAATGATACTTATAGATAAAGTATTATGAACTGTAAGTAGAGAACACAACGTAAATCATAAGTAAAAGGAAAACTTTCAATGTTAATACAAAATTAATAACTTATTAATGTTTGGTCTTACGATAAAGTTGTAATTAAATATTGAAAGTTATTTCCTCTACTTCGTAACTTTAATGCTTAAGAAGTTAAAGGGTTATATCTATGATTCAATGGCTCTTTCTCTAATATGATACTGTTTATAGATTCATTAAGATATTGAAGCATTCTTGAAAATTTTAACGAAATTATGTTTTTCATAAGTTACTCATCTTCGAAGGAAATATAAATGAAGTCTTATCTTTAAGAATTATGAAAATTATTTGAATTGAGTTTGAAAGTCATTATAACTTGTACAATAGCAGCATTCATGCATAGGAAAGATATGTTTTCTGTAATAATGATCATAATTTCATTGCATTCAAGGAATTGAATAGAATTAACAGTAAGATTATGTTCTCCACATTGAGAATTCTTTTCAAATACACACAAAAAAATTACATTTCAAATTCTTTTAAATTTTATCGCTAAATTAATATATATTATTCTTCTGCAAATAGTCTTATATCTTTCGTTTTTAGGTATCTGAAACTCTATGACATAATTGATATATTTCAAAGAGGGATTAAAAATGAAGCAAATTCATTTACATGGATGAAGGATGAATTAGTTCTATATTTTACTTTTTCCATCCTTTAAATAACTGTTATGTAGATTTACGATAGAATTATTGTAAAATTTACGTGACTAATCCTAAGTAAGCTTCTTTCAAGATTATTCTTACGCATATATGAGAGGAGAGCATTTCTATCATAAAATTGCATTCGTATTTCTGAAGGAAAATGTGAATAAAAATACAACCATGACACAATTTAAATAAACCTCCAGTTTGTTGGAACATCGTCACTCAAACATCACCTTCAAAAGTCTAAATATTGATTTTCCTTTCAAGGTTCACGATTAAGACTTGTAATTAGCACTTGAAATGTTAATTATCGAGGTATATGGTAATTAACGCAAGTCTTCTATGTGCAACGGAAGAACCTGCTTTTGTAACGAATCGAGCTACGGAATTCTTCATTAAAGTCCTGAATTAAAGCTGGAATAATGTTTTTCTCCGATTACGCTCCTTTAACAGATAAATTCACATTAAATATTCACGAACCTTTGAAGCTGATCCTTAAACAACGCTATGCAAGGAAATCTATTAATCATCATAAAAAATATTTTCGATTTGAAAGCATTCGAGGGATGACGAAGTGTTAAAGAACGCTAATTCCCGGAATTTACGTAAAAACGCCATTACCAGCGAATTTCATACATCGCGGAAAAATCGAAAAAGACATTAATTATTCCTTTACATTTAATTTGGAGTTTGACCTCAAAATGCGGAAGTTCGCAAAAGGGCTATCCACGGGAGGTCACAAAAAGTTCACAAAACTGTAGACCCGAAAAGGGCATCCGGAGGGAAAAAACACGGTGTCATTCGCGCAAAAATCGTTGCCTTCCCTCCATTTTTATGTCCGAGTATTTGTACTCCGAAATTAACGATAACGCCCGAGATGTTGACAAGAGCGTGTTTGAATTGGGAAAACCACCGCCGTATATTTAACGCATTTTTGTGAGAAGTAATGAAGCCCGAGGGAGGCCCGGTGAGAAAAGGTGGGCAACGTTACAGAACGTCCCGGAAAGCGGGAGTATGACGCCTGATGCAGTCACAACGTGGCCTGAATGTTTGAAGAGGAGATATGCCACAGTCGGGTTGTTTGGGTTGACATATTTCGGAAGGGATCCAGCCCTTAACGTACAGTGTCCCTTTCGGAGCATTTCCTGCCATCCCGATGCCCCAAAACAGACGTACCTTGAGGCATCCGTGACCTATGGATTTGCTTTTCATTTTGGACTTCATGCGTTTCCCATCTCGTACTTTTAATCGCTCCATGATCTGAATTTGTACGGAAGGCGTCCGTGCCTCGGTTTATCTATCCCTCGGAGAGAATGGTTCGTTAAAAAGGACGGGCACTTTTCCGGATTACGTCTCGCGTGGAATAGGAAATAAATGCGGGACTCTTCGGAGTTGCTCTAGGAACGGAATTATCTAGTTACGTAGAGATCTAAATTCAGGGAGACTGTCGTTAGAAGCACGGAGATTTTTCCGGTGCTCGCTGTATAAACTAGGCTCAGAAATGGTGCACGGTGCATAACGATACTGTTCCTTCTGTAGCTAGCTTTTTTGATGCGTAAAATTCGCTTTGGGGCATTGATAAATTGATGAGATCATCGGAGTGAAATATTTATTCACGGTTTCCCATGTACAATGAAATTTATTACCTGTACAAAAGAAATTTACTTGAATAGAAATAGTGACATTCAATTTACAAAAATAGCTATAAAAGAGCATAAATCATTGTGAAAAGTATGAAATAAAGTTCTATATGTATATATAGTAGACATCTTTTAGTTTATATTAAAGTTAAGTATTTGGGATGATGCTTTTTATCAATTTTAGCCTTGATAGTAACATCGTAAATTTTAATTCATTCTAGCACCACGTTAAATACAGCACTGATGATGAAAAATAGAGATTTATATATGTTTTCTACTGTAATCAAGGCTATAATAGCAGTCATATATCTAATTAGAATCATATCGAACTCCATCAATCAATGTAACGCGAGATAACAACATATCTACGTCAGCATAACCAGATAAAGCAATTATGCCATAAAACCATGATCGTGCACAACCCAGCAGCACATTAAAAATAAGTTCCTCACCATACAGTTCATGAAACCAGCGATCGCTCTCCGAATGAAATATCTCCACGCCCTCCAACTACACCTACCAAAGATAAACTTTACGCTAGGATAAGCGTGGCCTCCAAAGATACTGTTTGGGCACACAACCGATTCATAAATCTCAAACTTCCGCGACGGTTTCCAAGGGAGCATCAAAGCGGTCCGCAAGTATGCAAACACAAGCAGACAATCGAATTTATTTATCTCTTGCATTTCCGCAGAAATTTAGTCGTCTGACCGCGTCACGTTCAACCTTCGCTCCAAAATGTCTGTGTGATGAATGATGCCAACCCTCGAAAGCCATTTCCCTCTTATTTTTAATACTTCGAACTGTGGCACCGTCCTGCCCTGACGCCCCCTCGAATAAAATATGGCAGCAAGGTGTGTACCCCCTGCCACACGCCCGTCGCTGGATCGGACAGCAAATCGAATTCTACGGTGGATATTATTTCCACACTGGAGGTGATCCCGAGCGCCATAAAAACGCAAAGAACGTAAAATTCGGTCGTAAGATGGACGAGATTAAATAAAAATCTGTTTGGATTGTTTTCCGACGAACGGAAACGGTGTTTCGTATTTTATTTTAATTTATCTTCCGAAGGAAACAGCTGAAATGATATGCGTTTCTGAAATTTCCGGTTGTCTATTTTGTTTCGTTTTTATGTAAATTTTTCGTAAAAACACCCTTCTTCTTGTTTGATTTATGTTACCGATTTTTTGTCTAGTAATATTCTTAAGAGTTTTATTTCTATCGACAGTTATTGATTTTCTAGCGCATCCATAGGTGATCCTCAAAACTATATGAATTATTTAATCAAATATCTCAATGTATCGTTTACTTCATTATTTTCTTCCCCTTGCTTATGTTTCCAACATCGTGGGTTTTTCAATTGCATTAATATTTCCCTAATTGTCACTCAACTCTTAGTTTTTAATATTTTCTTTGTGTATTTTAGTGATGTGAGATGTTGCGTAGAAGTCTGTTCCTCATTTCCCAATCCTAGCCAACAGGATTAATTGTTTCTCTCTGACTACACTAATATCTTACAAGAACTGGATTTTCATTTAGATAAAACTCGGTATTTTTTATTACTACATGAAACGAGTTCCTCTTATAAATGGTCGATAAGTATTTTAAAATACTCAGTGAAAAGAAATGGAGAAGTGAATTTTTGATGTAACGAAGTAGAGATTGATTTATTTGATAAAAAATATCAATGAGTTAGATTGATTTATAGGAAAATAAAATGTGACGAAAGAAATATCTGTTTAAAAATTTTTCAAGCTAACTTGGTTAGTTATTTACATAGTATAATACATTTATAATATCTTTATTAGGTATAAATATTATCCTATGTACCTTCCCAGCATATTGTAAATTTAACACTTAAACGCAATACTTTACTGTGATGGAGAAGTTTCTAAGGAATAGTTAATTCATATTTTTGCATTAACTCAAGTGCAATTCGTAAGACGTAATTAGCTCATGCTTCAAATTCCATTCCATCACTAAGAGCTGTTTACACGGCAAATGTGGTAAATTTTCGCGGCTTCGTAGTTTCCATCAAATTCTCAGTTATTACAATGGGAAATGTATGGAATTAGTTTCAGAGTTTCTGTAACTATTCAGATTTAAAGAGGTTAGTGAGCAACAAAAACCTTCAAAAGCAATCATAATTTGAAATGAACAAACAACGCTTATTAACTTCATTTATCTAATCTAATTGGTGTTCCAATTCGTAACTATTGGTAACTGGTAAATAAAGAAAACTCAGCAATAAACTAAGTATGTAAATGCAAATTATAGCAAAATAAATAGATTCAATTAATAATAAAAAAATATGATGTATCTGCAAAGAAAAAGGATAACATCAAAAAAGACAATTAAATTTTATCATTAAATTTCACTTAAATAAATAAAAATGAAGAAAATTGTAGTTTATTAAGATATTTATGTATCGTTTAATTGATTTTATGATTTGATTTTGATTATAAATATTTAGTAATTCTCTTTCGTATCGTGTTATATTCCCTCTAACTTTGCATTGTTCAAATAAAAGTTCCAAAGTGTTGTTATCTTAACAGATATTAATTCAAAACTTGGTTTCAACAAAATTGATTCATCCCTAGAGAAACTGGGAACCCACACTGGTACCAGTTATTGCTTGTGATTTCTTGGAAGCTGACAAAATGAATGGTACGTTCAATAGCCGAAGTACTGTATCATGCTTTATTTGGGTCAAGGCCGAGGATGACAAACTGATTTATGGAAGGGATGCAGCCAGAGGATGACCTCAGTGATGTACAATTTATAACTTTTCTATGTCATTATTCTTTTCCTCGGAATAGCGACTCATCCTTTATTCGAAGAACATGTGCACGAACTCTCAAGCGATTTGACAGAATTTCAGCTTTTGCAGCGTTTCAACTGTCATCCTTTCCGATTAAAATTCATTTCTCTGTACCATTTGATAGATAAACTATACAAACTGGTACAATACACAGAGGTAAGCGAACATTTCAAAGCTTATTTTACTATTTATTTTATTTATAACAGCTTCTGCGTATAGTTGTAGAATTAATTATGAAAATTATTAGAATTCATGTTTATAATAATTTCTAATTTTCCCCAAACCTACGGGTGTGATCAAAAATTTAATAATATATATGAATATATACAATTTTTCATGGTTATTTACAATCATATTATGATAAATCACTTTATGCAGTAGGGTATTTACAAGTTATTAACTATTTAACACACTCTGGCTTGATAAGATAAAGCGTTGCAAAAATAAAATTGCTTTTTAGATAATGCTTTCCACTTGTCGATTAGAAATTATAATCTCTTTTCCACTTTTAATTAAAGCTTATAGTTGTGAAGAAATGTGTCAAATAAATTGATACAATCTAATAGAAGTGAAGAATTTTATTGTAAAATAAAAAATATTCGAATAAACTCAAAATAATAACTCTCTTCAAAAATAAATTCCAAAAAGAGACAATACACACTCGAATATCATATAAGGAAAAGTCGTTCTTTGGATAATTAACGTCATTTTTTGAAATATTAAATCAGCGCCTATTTTTCCTCTAATTTAAAACTTTTACTGAGCTCGATGCGTGGGCAGAATTCTGACAACGAAATGTTCCCATCCAACCTTGAAAATGGGAGTAATTTTTTACCCGTGAATACAAAATTAAAATCCGATATTCCCGTCCCATGTGGGCTTTTTACATCACTTCCTCCAAAAGATCCTATAGACGCCCACAATCTCCTGCACTTCTGACGATCGCTATCACTTCTCGTCATGGGAAAGAGATCCACTGAATGGGTCCATGTAAGATCCAAAAGGGGGCACACGCGTTGCATAATTTTGTGGACCCCTTGAAATATACTCACTCTCTACATATTTTCCCGAGGAAACTTCTTATGATTTTCATCTGATTTATTACTTAGTATTTGGAGCAATTCAATTGCTAAAATTATTCATTCAAACTCGCACGCCTTTGTTTATTCGCGTCTGGAAAGTAATGCATTCTTCCAATCAGTTTGATTGCTGCATTCGAAATTTTCGACTTTACCTCCAAATAAAGGAACTGAATCTTAATTTAACTGATTGATTCTCTCGGGTATATTATCTTCTAAAATTTTCGAAATTTCATTATTCAGTTCATTAAATTATTAACCTTTTGATATATATATATATATATATATATATATATATATATATATATATATATATATATATATATACATTTATTTATTTATTTTCCAATTGAATATATTACAAATCAAAGTGCAATGCAGCACAATATATTATTAAGTTTTCATTGATCTGAAGTAATCTCTAAGAAAGCTTTCTGCAGATCAATAAGGGATTGAACTTTGACAATTCTGCAGTATTCATTACGAAGTTTACATTACAAAGTTCTTTTTCTTATTCCAAATGCTCTTTACAAAGTTCTACCTTCTCATATTGATTATTTAAGTGATCGTTTCAATTCAATTTAAGAAGATAAATTATTACATATGATAAAATACTAAATTATACATCTGCAATATCCAAAAATAATATGTAATATGATCTTCTACATCATGACTGAACGATGGGTACTATAGAAAGAGCTAAAAAACAACTTAGATGTACATTCATACAATCGTTCACCGTCATCTTTACAGTGCGTCTATTCCATACAATGAAGCAATGAATCCTATATCCTAGAAGACATTATAAGCAAATATATAAAGAGAATCAAATGAGTAGCATGTACACAATAAACGTATTTTTGAAATCAACATTAGAAGGCGTGACTTAGTGAAAAGCCATAGTATAGTGAAACAGATAATTTTCTGTGGAAATCACAAAGTTTTTTCATTAACGTATTATTAATCAAAATCCAAAACCTTTGTTTCATAGACGATTTTGTTTAGATTTTTATCAGGAATTAGCGAAATTTTTGGTGAATATGATAAAAAATTAATCAAAAAATACGTTTTATTATTAACTTATTAATAGAAATCCTTGCATAAACAAAATATATTCTTAAAATAGGGAATAAACAGAACCAAATAGACTCAAACGTATTTCCTCATACAGGGCACACAGTTAAACTTGTCTATCTTATTGGATGATGTATTGCGTGCGGTAATTCTGAAATGAATTATTGTGGAGGACAATTGGGTTACGAGGCCACAGCGTTGAGAAAATACATTCGTTCAACGGAATTATTTTAGAATTTTGAAATCCATCACCGGTGTGTTTTCATATAACGTGTTACATCGTTCTGAGTGAAAAGATTAATTATCAAACATGGATTCAGAGAATACGATTTTAACATTTTAGCTAAATTCAATTTCCGTAAATATAAATTGTATTTTTTTAGTAATTAAGCCGGAATTCGATAATTTATCGCCTTTTTATTTTTTTAATTCGTTTTTTAGACTCAATTTGCTTACCCTTTCACATTGAGTCGATTCTCTTATTTAGATTTATTTCCGAAAATTTGATTACAATTAATTATTATATTAAGCGAAATTAATTGATTGAAAATAAAAAAAAACATGCGTGGAAATAATTTAGAACTCGAAATGAATTTGAATAAGAGAATCGTCGCGGAAAAATATCAAATGAATATTTTCTTTATATTTGTTTCATTCATGTCAACTTAACCTTTATAAGCCCCTTCGATTAGATCGTCCAAATTCCAGGGATATTAATTTTCATTACGTTAATTCAAATTGACGCCGACTGCCACGAATCGCCGTGATAACGTAATCAAAAGTAAGGTGATGATGAAAAATTTTGGAGAACTGCGGGAAAATCTTTCCATCATCAGAAAGCAAACATTATATGATTAGGTATAATCCTAAATTCTATTTCCTCAAACAGAAATTATTATTTTTGTATTGATATTACGCTCTTCAAATATCAGCACGTATTTTTATTCAATAGATGATTGAGTCGATATTTTTTATATATTACTTTTCTCTCATTGTTATTATTGAATGTAAATACAAGATTTGGAGTAAAGATAATCAAAATTGTTGATCATATATGTATATACGTATACACGTAGAGAAGAAAAATACTGGATGTAGTATCAACTATTTTTGCGTTTCATTTAATTCCAATTCATAGTGTTTAATCATTTCCGTCTGATTTTCTTTTAGTATTATTTCTTTTCCATTATATTTGATTAAACTATTGATTAATTGATGCCCTACCATTGTTGCATTTCCCTATGCTGATCCTTACACCTTTATTATCCAATCATATTACAGCACCTCACACCCAAAGGATCAAAGAGTTGTCGGTGAATGATAAAACTAGAGAATTCGATCACTAATCTCAAACACATTTGGAACGTCAAATAAGATATTCGCGTCTGAAAAGCTCGTTTCCCTTCTCAGAATCTCATTTGATTTATTTTCGTCATGGAAAATAGGCCGTTGATCACAAATCCGACATCTCATTTGGGGAAGAGGAAATAAGTCAGTTGATGCCATCGACACAATCCTCGCGCCGATGCCTCTGAAACACAAATGCAGATGGTTTCAAACGGGGCAATAAACACCGCATTCCTTCCAAAATTCGAATACTTCTGCTTCGGAAAGTACCTCGGTTGCATCATATCCGATTTCACAGCACATTGACCTAACATAGCTCCGCAGAATTTCCACAGCGATCCGTAGCAGTCCGTTATTTATTACTCCGAATTCCTGCGGCGGCTGCGAAGAGTGGAGCCTCCACTTCTTCCAAAGGTGCTTCAAAGAGCCCATTGATTGTGGAGAGAGCGTGTTTGATATGTGCAACATTCGAAGGAACGAATTTCGAAGGTTAGAAAGCTGCCCTCGGGAGGTTCTCTCTGTCTTTGCCGATATCTTTGTAAATATCCAAAGACGTGTTTGCCGATCGCGTATTCGTGTGTATGTGAGAGAGAGTGCATTTGCCTATCACGCGTTCAGGATTTTTAGTTTTTTGAAATCGATGATTTACATGAGATGCTATGCAGAGTGATGAAGATTGAAATAAATTGAACTGACCAAAGCAATATTCTTTGAAAACTATCCTGTAATATATAATCAAAATGAATGGATATTATCTAATATACATTGATTGACCTATGTTAAAGTCATAAAGTGAATATAGTAAAAGTATAAGGAAGATGTAACTTAAAAAGTTCAAGTTTTTAAAGGTTCAATGTAATTTATGAATTTCAAATTTCATCCTGAATCATATTTATAAAGATAAGGCGTCAAATCGTTCCTTCCAGATTACGAGTCTTGGCGATCAAAATCAAGCTTTGATAAGACGATGTATCGACATTGACTTCACTTACAGACACAGACATATAGTTGAATTCTTTTCATCAAATAAATGAGTATTTATAGACTTCATAAATGACACAGAATCAGTTTATGCTGAAATATAGACTTTATAAAGCTCTTTTCATTTAGAAAACTGCATCTTGATTTTAATTTTTATAACCTATGAATAAAGCCTTTGTTATGCAAAATTCAGCATGGAAAAATGTTCGTAAATTTCTGGAGGTATGCTAATTTGATTGAGAATATGCAGTTAAATCGCCACCCACAGATAAAAATTATGTTATATTCAATAATTTATTCGTTGCCTGAGAATTATGGAGTACTTTTTTATTCTGAAATATCTTTCCTCGAATTCACACCTTTTGATTTTGATTTTACAATAAAGGAAGAGGAGAAAAAGAACACACAAGATGAAATTTAAGTTTTCCCTATTCATCTCAATCTATTTTTAAGTTTTGATTCCACGATCGCTCTTTAAAATGTATTCCCGAACCGAATTCGCGTAGATTTATTAGTCCCGGTAAAGCGCGACAGAGTAAAGAAGATGAATGCGTATGAACAGCAGGTTGAGCTTATCAGACTAAAAGGGAATATTCAAGGGCATCAAATGAATCAAATCGTCTTTCCGGAATCACTTCCCGTCACGCATTACATCCGTGCACCGCCGACATCTGGGGCCACATTCTTCGCTGTAAACGCAAAACAGTCGATCAATTCCGTTGACAAACTCTCGCAACGGCGTTTTGCATCCCTCACAATGCATTAATCTCCAAAACGGAGTTAAACCGATGTATTTAATCTCCAGGAACGCAGCTTCCGAGTCTTTTGACATCCGCTTACATCCTTTCGGAGCGTGCATGCGAGATGAATCTCCTTAATTGAGCTCCCTTATCACGCACCGCGGCTGTCTTCAATCAGACGAAGATGTCCTCATTTTCGACTCGATTGTGTACACGCTAAGGTGTGCACGCACATGTTTATCCTTTCGTTCTTATCTCTGCCAATTTTCCCTCTCGAACCCAAGTTCATGGTGTCATACTTTCTTGAGAGATAACCCGGATCAAAGGAACTGCTCTAATCGCGTTAAGATAGAAATTTTCTGCCTATTTAGCTTGGTATTTTGTTTTTAAACGGTTATCAATAACACTTGAGCTATTCGTTCAACTTCCTTTCGTATATTTCGTGTTTTGGAATAACCTTTTTAATACTTCTGCTAACAACCTGCATCTACAGCATCCTTCCCTTCATATTATTAGAAATCTATTCTACTTATAACCTACCATACGCCCTATGTATCTAAAATTTAGGAATTATCATTGCTGTTGATATCATCGTAACAGAATCGCACTCGGGCATGAGGGCCTAAGGGTATAGCTTATCTGCAGGGTTGCGGTATTCGTTTAGTGTTGCCAGGGACGAATGTTGTCAAGTTTCCACTGATTTATGTTCTCAATACGTCATCCGTGTAGAGCAATTTTTAATCTTCCTAGAACTACATTACCAGTATATTTCGCGGCATGACTCTTTTGATATTTTAACTTTACAAAAGGCTATCAAGAACCGCTTAAGTGAAATTATTTCAGCTCGATTAAATTGAAAATGTTATTCTTTTCAGGAAGAATGTTTACATATTAGACTTAGCTAATAAGCTAGATTAATCTAATGTTTACCTTGGTTAATCAATAGGAGTATTTTGTACTCTTTCTGTCCCTTATAATAAAGTATTACGAGGTGAATGCAGTCAAAAATAAATCCCTCTAGATGATTACCCCATAGCTATGCATCTCTTGTAATGCATTAAATAGAAAAATAGAATTTTATACGTTATATATTTTATATAGAATAGGAGCCAACTCTTTGAATATCAATTTTATCAGTTTTTCTGATTATATTCTATTTAAATCTATTTTCCTTCTCTAAAATTCTTTATCATACCTTCCTTTTTAAATTTAAATAACTAATAGTAGTATTGCTTTAGCAAATCCAACAGCCCTATATCGTTGAAAATGGTACGGAAAAATAGATGATATGCATAAAAAGAGATAACTTTTATGTAATATCGTATTTAAGCAAGAATATTCTTTTATATTTGCTCCAAATTTGTATTGAAAGATAGAAATACTCTTATCTTTAATTATTTAATCTATTCCATTCTATGAAGTATATGCTATTGGCAGACGCATCGCAGTAACTACAATTCATTTGAGTTGCGACAATTTCGAGTAATTATTTTTTCAAACTGCCGATAACTGATTGCTGCCTTTTTTTACATTGCTAACTGCTGACAATAAATCCATTTTTCACCATTCATTTCAACGAGTTATTGTGTTCCTCATAAAGTTCTGCTCAACACAGAGATCATAAATGAGCAATTGCATCCACTGTTTCGTATTTAAAATTTTCGGTGGCATTGGAGCGTTGAAAAAGGGACGGTTCGTCGTCTACTGCAAAATAGAACTATTCGCCATTTTACCCATTTTTCAGCGACGATATAAGCCGAGATTAATTTTTTCATCGACAGAGTTTTCCACGGTCGATTTGGATTTAATAAGCCCAATAAAGACCAGTATTAAAAATTCCATTCCACATCGGCGAACC
This sequence comes from Pantala flavescens, assembly GCA_020796165.1. NCBI lineage: Eukaryota > Metazoa > Arthropoda > Insecta > Odonata > Libellulidae > Pantala > Pantala flavescens. The sequence continues at coordinate 14,247,980 of CM036886.1, read as the reverse complement.
TTTAAAATAGTCGTCTCATCAAACGCCGTAAATTTTAATTACTCCATTTAGGGATCTCCCCTTACTCCGAAACGGGATATTTTTGCGACTGATAAAACTATGGCCGAACTGATTCGGAAAAAGAACTCATAACTTTTCGATAACAATCGATGTGAATGTAGGTCATTTTCATTATCAATATGTTTGTGACGTAGAGTGGAATACCATGGCTTGCTTATGAAGACCCTACTTTATCCATTATGATTAATCCTTACTTGCATCATACATATATAATTTTCTGAGGGTGCAGAGGTTATCCCCACTTCATGAACACGTTTATAAAAAGATTGCAGAATGAAAATGCTGAAAGAATGTTGTGAATGGAAAGACTTGGTAGTATTCTGCAATATATATCTGTTTCTTTTACAGTTCTGGATTATTAGAGTTTTCATACTAGAATATAAAAATAAATAACATTCGTGATTTAAATATCATCTGTTTACTCGGGTTATCAATAAATGAAATAATGCAATTGAATTACGTAATATATTAAGAATTTTAACGTAGTACAAAAGGTCACTACTATTGAATAATTTTCTATTATTTTGTAGTAGCATTCATATAAAATAAAAATTCTTCTTATACATTTTTCCTATTTTCGTTTTACATTCTATTCCTTCGACATATTTTCACTTCCATTACGGGTGTTCCCAAGCATCGTACGTTTTTACTTTTTCAACCACCACAACTATAGATTTCTCTCGTTCTGTCCTTTTGCTTTCAATATTTTCTGTACATACAGGTATACTTCATTGTTACCGTTACCATTGTTATTATTACCTTATTATTTTATGATCTATCTGAATTCAGCAAGAATATTTAAATCAGCTTGCACTAACACATCATACTCCAAGGAAAGAGTAGTAGAATCTTCAATGAGTTTCTCTAATCTCACATACACTGAACTTTTTTGGAAGACTAAAAACATTAATACAAATATACAAAAATATTTATTGCAGATCAATGCTGTTTAATTGCTAGATTGATTTCAAACTATTTATTTTAAGAGTATTGTTCAGTATACTGGACCAATAATCAGTCTTACTTTCTGACTGGCTTCTGTAGACTTTTTTATTAAGGAAAGAGGAAAGCAAAGAATAATTTGACTCTATTTTGGTTATATACTATATTCACAGATAAAGGAAGTTTCGTACGTATGATAAAAACCTTTGATCTCGCATGTAGCAAATGTATTATTATACCGATATCTTTAAATACTCGTTTCAATAACCCTCCAATACCGACATATGAGCGTGAGGCCTAAATTGCTTCTGAATCTTAGCCTCGAACGAAGGCCTTCGATACGGGACTACTCCCAAAATATTACCGAACCTCTCTCGAATTCGTGGCACCTCAAAACATTCATCAAACAGTATTACTTGGAGCAGAAATTTTCGCTGAAGTTTAGCGACCCTTCCCCGCAAATGAGCAATAGAAGCTTTTAAGGCCCTTTAATTCTCTCTTTCTCTCTTCAGGAGACCCCTTTTATGAACGGAGGACCGCAGCTGAGGTCGTCTTCAGTTGATCCCATGGATTACGCTACGAGAATTCACGCATGCCAAGTTCAAAATAGCTGCTTCTTTCACTGCCTTCGATTTAACCTTGTTAATTTCCTTGGGTCTAAATATAGATGATAAGGCGGTTTATCAAGAGCATATTAATATTTTATTTATACGGCGATTTAAAATTTCAATTCAATGGCCCTCAAAATGCACCTTATGGATACTATATTCAAGTACATTTTGGTTACAAATCAACGGATAATTCTTAAGTAGATTGATCTTTAGAAAGAAACATATATTTCATTACACATTCAATATTAAAATGAGTCAAAATTAATGCTGGAATTATTTTTTGCCTGTCACTGAAGCTGGACAAAAATATATCTATTATTTCACTATGCTATCATATACAAAATTCTTCCAATAATAATATTAATATGATAAATCAAAACAATGAGAATATTATTTAAAATAATTTACATGAAATATAACAACAATATAAACACGTTAAATTTATAACTGATTTTCGTTTGATTTTTGAATATTGAGGAAACACTAATTTGGCATATTAATTTGAAATATAATTGAGCTATGAACAGATCTCTACTTTTTTACTGACATCAACATCATCATGTTTTACTTTTAAAATGCTGTTAATATAATATTATTTGCATATTTCATTGTCCATTTTTGAGATTCTATAAAATAAAAATTTATCTAATTCAATGAAAATCATATTCCGATACATTGGGTAGTGTAAACTAATGGAAGTCAAAATATTACACCTCCCGAATCCTAAGAGCTCTTTATCCCATTGTACTCGGACTTTTCATAGCTTTCTAAGTCTTCTACTCGTAATATTATTTTAGAATCGCCATTTCCTCGAAGTAAAGCCTTCATATTCACCTCTTGCGTTTGCACCGGGATTTAGAGATAAGAGAGGCTAACTTCCAATGGCACATCCCATGCGTACATCCACTTATCACATCCGTTGTGAACTTGTAAGCGAACGCTTATAACTGAAAACAACTAATGTAAGCGAAGGGAACGCTTTTCTGAGAGGCTAGTAAAAATAACGGTCATAGCGAAAACGGTCAACCCAAAACCGATGTACATTTCGGTTCAGAAAGTTTCATATCTAATAGGTCAATGGAGAGAATAAATGCGGTTGTTCGACAGTTTCCAACCCCTGATTACATAAGCGCAATATGAGCGACCTTCTGCTCTAGTGGTTAAAACATTCATAAGAGCTATCCAGTAGAAGCATGCGAAATTATATATCTAGTAATCATTTTACATATTCTCCAGTTGGCTCAATATTAAGCACGCAAAAGTTCCACTTGGCTAACACCTTATTTTCAACAGATATTAGAGAATGCTATGGAACTAAGATAATTGAAAGGAAGAAGAAATTGTTATCTTTTTTAAATATAACACTGATAAATTATATTGAAGAGTGCACATCGTATATTTTGAATAAATCTGTTAAAATATTTGCCTAAAATACAGCTTACTATATATATATAATTGTATGTGCTTTTTAATTAGAACGTTTACTTTTCCAACCTTTAGTTCTACGGAGAGAACACATTAGTACAACGGAGTGAAGTTTTAGCGCTTAATTTCATTACGAAATGAACTTTTTTGACTATAGATCGTAACCTATTGAAGAATCATGTGATGAAGCCTTATCAACTGCTCATTCATACGTTCCATGAAAGGTCTGAATTAATTAAAATTGAAATTAAGAAAGCACTGAATTTAAAACAAACCCAAGTAAATTTTAGATCTGTTCTGCAAGTAATAAATCATCTGATAAATTGAAAACGTGATTCCGAATTCCACCGATGAATCCCGATGTATCAAATGACGAATTTTCCACCGACTTACTTCTCAACTCTCCTGAATGCACTTTAATTTGACGCCCTTCCAAGGACGGGTCAGATAAGATGATATTCTTCTGGAGCAGAAAAGACCTCCTGAATCCCCATCTTCAGTAGGCGTCAAAAACTTTTTCCGGGCCTCCGAATCTTCTTAATGATTCGGAACGTATTCCGTGCATATTTCCCATCATTTGAACGAAGAGTTTCCCCCAATTTCGAAAAAAATTACCTCCCGAGAGTTAAGTAGGTATTTACGTATTACCATTTTCTTCTCGCCTCCGCTATCAGATATAATCCTTGGAAAAGTCGTCCTTCTGTAGCTACTATTGTGTCCTTCCGAAAAACGCGTTAATCCCCAAGGCACGTATTTGCCAGTTAAGCTCTTTTCATTTGGGTTGGCGTTGCTACACCAAGTCTTCATTAAGAAGGAATTCCGTAGGGAAACTCCGTTTGTCCTTTTCTTTATTTCGCGGAGATAGCGCGCATGTTGATTTATTCCGCTATATTCGTAGACAAAGGATTCCGTGCCCCCTTTTGTTTTGGTTGAAGTAATCGTTGGACCTGCCGTTACACACGTATTCTGCACGAGTCCGAGCAAATGCCGTAGCGATAAAAAAATAGGCTATGAAAGTTTAGCGAATTATTCACGGAAAGGTTTCTTTTTTCCTTAATTTTGGAAGAATTTAACTGCATCATACGAACTAAGAAAGAGGCTACGGGTAGAGAACTCTTGAAAATACAAAGGGATGAACATTCTAGCCGAGATAGGTAATCGAATTCTTTTGAGAATCTTAACATCAAATAAGTTGAGCCTCGGAAGAAAATTCATCATCGTTTCTAACATCCATCTTTCAAAAGGGAAATTTGAACTCTGTTTGCTTTTGGTATAACACGATCCTTAGTTTATGCATTCGTGTTTTTTGAAATGTAAATTTATGAGGAACTCGCGTAAATGAACAATGTGTAATTCATTTAAATATGCCGTGAGTAATTCTGTATTTGTCTATGTATGTCTATGTAGATACCCTGCGAGCCACCTTTCGGTGTGTGGCAGGGGGTGCATGCACCGTGAATTTACTTTCATAGCAACCAATTGTTATTGCCTGTTAAATAAACACAGGCGAGACGCATATGGGATGACATCAAGGCTTATACATTCTTTTTTTAAGTAGAGCAAAGTGGACTTCTATAGAGTTAAATTACTATTTTGATAAAATTATCATATCAGTCAAGGTAGAGCAAACACAAACACCTATTAAAGCATGGAACATCTGCAAAAACTGCAGACATGAATTACCATATTTTTTTATGTATAAATCCAAAATTTCAAAGCAGTTAAAATGTTTAAGGTACAATTTTTTATTATAGCTTAATGACTATCGCACAAACTGAAAGAAAAGCTCTTATCATTAATATCTAGAATGGAATTGTTGATACCTGCACTGAAAAATTATGAGTAAAACGTTGACTATGACATTTTGTTGTCATGAAAGTATCTAAATATCTCTTATCTACACAATTTATTCTCTTTCATTCCATCTCGATAACTATAACAGATTCTCATAATATCCTCAAAAATAAAATTTAGCACGAATCATCGCTGATATCATTCATTGATTCTTGTTATGTCCTTCGGTCATAAATTGAAATGTTTCAGTCTCTCTATCCGAAATATATTTCGCCCGAAGCAATCTTTCGCATTCAACTCGGCACTTACACGTTAAATCCTCCATTTTGGAATGCATTGCATTCTCCATTTGTTCGCGCCGATAAAAAAATCTAAATGTCCTTTGTTTTCGAAAAACACGCTCTCTGAGTATTCTCCCGCTATACTCATTAACATTCTTTCCTCGAAATATTCAAACGAATTTCCGTTCTTTTGCGTTCAACTAGCAGCGCTAACAGGGAAAGATAGGGAAAGATTTAAACGTGTGTCGAACTGATGGAATTTTTCCTCGTAAATAAGTGCCTTCCAGTTTCTTTGTTGGCAATTGAATGGAAATTTATCGCGAATGGAAATGCGTGCTTGCATCTCGTTTGTTAATTCTGATGGCACGCATGTGTTTAACGTACCATTGTCCATAATATCCATAGGGAATATGCCCCAAATCAATATGCTTACGATTAACCCTCAAATACCAAGACCGGAGTACTTTTAGTAATAGCAGCAATAACTCATTAAATCATACTTATTGATATTTATTGAAATTTCCTCTCTGAAATCGTTAGAGTCAACAGTATGCAGAGTTCAAAAGGTAGGTGTGTCTAAGGAATTGGAATATCTCTGTATAATTCAAAACCAAGTGGAAAGGAATAATTTTCTGCATAACAACACTCGTTAAAATACCCGTGACACACTTAGATTTAACGTATCTTTTGAACTCGCTCTCCAACTGCCTAGATATTGTTGCCCTGTCGAAATTGTACATAAAGCTTAACCTTAGGAATCACTTGGAAAGAAAAGCATTTCTACGAACGGGGATCGGAATATAAAAAAATCATAGCAGGGGCTCATGGAAAATAATGGATGATTTATATAGAGCCACGTAAACTAATTTCCAATGTATTATCTTTGAGATCCATGTAAATTAGGGCTGTTACGATAAAACATTTTTATAAAAACAGCAATATAAATATTTAATTATATATTCATGATATTTGCAAATTAGAGGATCTTACTTTAGGGACAAAACTCGTATATTATCCCAGTAAAATTTTATCGTAGTTAATTAAAACTTCATAATTGAGGTCATAAATCTTTTGCTTAGCAATTTAATAATTATAATATAGAAAAAAGGTTACTGACAGAAAATAGTTTCAATTATTTTCGCTAAAGTAAAGCTTCTTTACTGTTTGGATTTCTTAATTTGTATGATATTATGCAACTGAATTGAGTAGTTAATGAATGTAGATTTAAGTTAAATATTTATAAAATGCAGTCCAAACAATTTTTAGAGCCCTAAAAATAAATTTCATAGAGCATATTATGTCGTTGAGAATTTTAATGAGTAGAAACAATGATTATGTTTGTAATACATCGCGCTAAAAAATATGACCCATAGAGAGCCAGCAAAAAATCGGGATGTATGGTGATAATTAAGAGTTTTTTAGTAGAAGAAAAAGTATTATTTGAACTTTAAATCTGAGTTTGTATTTGCTGATATTTAGTCAAGCTGACTGATGATTTAAAAGCACCAAACAATACTTTATGCTTCTTTCTGTGGCATTGATCTTGTACTATGATACATAGCATTATCTATTCACGCATTCATGTTATTTACTCCTTGTTTTAATTCTCTAAAATCGTAATCTTTATCGGAATAAACGATGAATTGATTGCTGTACGAAAGTGGCGATTGGACGTATGGAACTCGGAAAGTATCATCGCTTCGAGGGACTCATTCGAGAGCCGTAAAAATCCGCGCTCGTCGAAAGAAGACGCCCGCTTTTCACTTCGTCACTTTCTGACTGCTAACCGCACACACGCACTCATCTCCAGCGCGGAAAAATGCCCTCCAAAACCTCTTCTCCGATTTTTCGAAACCATTTCGAGGAATGCGGGGAAAAGGGAAAGTGTGAAAGGTACGAGAAAGAGTGGAGAAATGCTGGGCAACGATAGAGTGTGTGAGTGAAGTCAAACAGCGAAGAAAGAAAGGGAATGGACGGGATAGGTAGAACCAAAAAGTAAGAAAGAACGATACAGTTGAAATAAATGGCGGAAAATATGATACAGGATTGCGGCATGATATCGGCTTTCTATTACCTATACTGTCCCAAATGCAGAAATAATCAAGCAAATCAAATATCAAAAAATTAATATGGAATGTAAATATTCCAGCTAAAGTACACTTCCCCAAGAAATGATGAACCCAAAAGAATATAATTCCAGCATATAATTTAGTAAATATCCAACAAACATATGTATAAAATATGTCCATTTGCACTTCTATGAATGATGATCTTAAATATAATCAAGCAATAAAAGATCTGGAGCATTAAATCTATAAGTCAAGACAGGTAAAACAGAAGGAAAAGTAATGATCAAGAAATAACTGAAGATGTTTCTGAAAAACATTATAATAATTCAAAAGGAGGCATCAATATGAAAGAAATGATGAGCGTAAATGAATGGATCAAGTAGAAATTTTTATATTTAATTACTGGATATAGATAGAAATGAACATTTAAATTAGTAAGGATGTAGGTGCTGTTTAAAGCATCTACATCCCCAGATGTGGTTCGACTCAAACCTCAGCCCTTGCACTCATCCAAGTCATTCCTTAAGGTTGACCTTGACTGAGGAAAAAATTTAATAAGACAGATTCTTTCCCAAAGAAGTTGGTTACTGAATGTGTGAATACTAAAAACTAAGAGTTCAAACATATAATCCTATTGCGAATGAAGCAAAATCACTTCCTATTCCTTCTGCTTTATGCAATAATTTTAATATATTATTATATGGAATACTTTTATTTGTATAAGTTAAAATTTTGATTACCATTGGTTACTTTGAGATTGATTGCCATGAATGACTCAGTTGCAACCCTTATTTATGAATAAAGCAGTTAGTTTAACCAATTAATTAATTCTTGAGCAATATTCTAATTTCATATTTATATTAATCATACAATGAACGTTAGATTCACAGAAGTATTTTTAAGATAAATTAAATACATCTTTCACCGCGCAACCACTTAAAAATGATAGCCTTTAAAACGTCAACTTCCAAAGCATATATAAATAAAAACTTAATGATTCTCATTTCATTTGAGCATTAACTTTAAAACCGTTTGTTATGGGTATCGAATATTGCGAGAGTTTTAAAATAGGAATAAAGAAAAGTCCAAAAGGGAATAGAAAAAGGTGGAACTTAAAGAGAGAGTGGTTGAAAGGAGCGGGTTCCCATTTAATGCAGTCGTAATAAGTGGGGTAAGACTGAGAGGGAGCTTCGATTGTCGCGAATTGCGAACGACGTGGGCTGAATGTGGAATGGGATGGATGGCAGGAGGTAAGCCAGCTCCGCTCACGATCTTCTTTTTTTATAAATATGAATCTTTACCTGGGATTTCTTTCGATGTCCACTCGAAGAAAGGAACGACGAAAATGTGCCGTTCTTTTTCTGAGAGTGATTCTAAGGTTTCTTTAAGAGAAAAAGGGGGAGGGTTTGTATAAAGAAGATCAGATGAAGTTTTGGGAGGGTTAGTTTTTTGGAAAGAAAGATAACTTTCTAGTCGAAAGATGGACAGAAGTTCGGAGGTCGGGCAGCAGTTGGAAGGGTAAAGTTTTTTCCAAATTTCAATAACAAACAATGACGAATTCCGGTCCGTGATTGTTAACATAATTTAGCATGTTAAATTTCCTTATGTTCTCAAAAGGTTAGAATTAAAAGTAAGCAGACTAAAGAAACAATAATCATTTATTAGTAATAAAGTAAATGAATAGCTTAAATAAATATTCAGACGTGTTACAAATAAACGTCTACAGATCTTAATAAACCCCTTAAAGAAAATAATCCAAAATATTATGAAAATTATCATTGGAGTCGTGAAATAGAATTCCCTAAAACCACTGATTGAGTTTTATGATTGAAAATTGAGAACTGTCAAGTGGAATCCTTTCAAATAATACGTTCCCTTTCTGAAATAGAATTCAAGGAATGATCTCTTTAAGTTGGGAAAAAAATTCTGTCATAGACAGACGTAAATCTTTATTTTCAATAATTCTCTTATACAAACAACATCATTCTGATGAACACAGTAAAATATATATCTGTATATCTATTCAATTGAATATAAAAGGCTTCAATGTGGACATAACATACGGACGTAGACATATAAATGTAGGAACTGTTATTTAAATTTTCTCTAGCTCCACCTTGAAATCAATATAACGTACGTACAAAATTAGCGTCGATTTTTTTCCTTAATAGAGCGGCTTTCTTAGATATGTAGAGCTTATTAAAAGAAGATGACACCTTACAAAACTCATTTTTGAATGTGATCATTAAAATTATTTTGAATAGAATGATCTTTACTAATTAACTGAGTATATTTATTTTAAAATTATACGTATTTTTCCATTCTGTCAAAATTCACACTGGAATTGTAAATTAAATTTAATTAGAACAATTATTTCGCAAGAGACACCAATACTACTCGAGTAAGTTTGAGGTTGCAAATCACTAATACATAATTCCTGCGCTCGTAAACACCACTTATGGAAGAATAAAATCCCTCAACAAAAAAGAGATGTGCATAATTAATTAATTCGAAGTGAGTGCAGCCATGCGGCTAACAAAAATGCTCCCACACCCGTTTTATCGCCCCCCATAATTAATAGAGCAATTAGCCGCGAAGTGTTATACTTGGAAAACTAGATTACCGTGGGAAAATCCAATTAGGGAATTCATGGGGGAATGAAGACTCAGATGAAGGTTCCGATGCAGCAAGAAGTTTCTCTGCTTTTGTTGGATAAGGGTTTTGCTCACACGAGTTGACAGCCAGAGCGGGTCAGAGCTAGCAATGGATAGATGCATGTGTGTGTTGAGAAGTGCGCGCACGGAATACTTAAATGAGGATGCACTCAATACATCCCACGCTCAATGGTTGGCTTTTATGACTTAAAATTTCCTCTGCAATCCGAAATCTCCACCTAATTCCTATCCGTAATTTTCCGACACAGAGAGCTGCAACCTCATTTACATTATTCCGACGCTATAACTGTACCTTTTCCATGCCACGAGTGTAGTTGATGGCTCGTTAACGTTCCTTAGTTTTAGCCGAAGCTATAACAAGCTAGGGATTGTATCCGTAACCTTTGTCGTAGATAAAGGGATTTTTAACAAACCTGAAAATATTCTTACGCAAATAAGTGAGTGCATAAACAAATATACAGCTTTACTGCATTGCCTTATTTTTACATGACTTATTTTAATAAAATATGAAATTACGCTACATAATTCTATCGTTCGGACGGTAAATAAAATACGTAACATTTGCGATTTATTTTCAGTCTTGAACTACATACTTCTACGGCTATATTCGTCATCAATATCATTCAAAAATGCTTTCTCAGGACAGGTTAAACCATCTAACCTTCAATAAATCAAAACAAAATTCCCTAAAATAGTGAAGTTTAAGTAAACGACTGAAACCAACCATTGGAAAATATTAACGAGTTCACTTTTATCTGCAGCTTTTTTTCTGTTATACTCCGCTATTCAAAGTTTTCCCAAAGTTTCAACTGAAATGGCAACATAAAAAGTACTTTCAACTGAAACTGGAAAAAGTTGCCGCAATGCAGAGCGAATCAAAATTGAGGGATCGCCGAATAAAATTTGGATAGCTTTTACGCATAAATAAGTAAATAAAGACGTGATAAAAAATTCACGGGTACGGCTGACATATCGTTAAATCGAAAAAAACGATTCAGGAAAATAAAAGCTCGATGCAATTATGGAAACATAATTCAACTTGCAATTTGAAATACGTAACTGACGAAAAAAAGAGTAAAATGGATTTCGATTGACTCTTTTCTATGTAAGCCTTTCAACGTTCGAATATTAAAAATATTTTAATTCCCGATGTGAATAACCGGAAAAATTATTGATTGGGCCTTTGATGGAATTGTATGCATCCCACGTTTTTCTATATCATTATAAATAAGCTTATGAAAAACATTTTTAGTTGCAAAGGTTAAGTTACAGAGAGCACATTTTGGAAGGAAATATTACGTAAGAATATCTTGTCAAAATCTCACGAGGATCTTGTTATTTTGTCACGAAATACTCTGTAATTTCTCATTATTAGGGTAAAAGGTTTGGCTTGACACATTTTTGAGACGTAACCTGGGAATTTAAAACGGGGATTTACTAAATTACAAACATCGTTTCTATAGCTACGTAATTTTCTTTTTTGGTATTTTCAATTTTTATTCGCAAAATTGCGTCTACTTTCAATACTTTCCATTAACAGGATGTCAGTTGTGAAAGAATTGGATTTTGAACTGTTTGAATGTTTGTACAATGAACCCAAAATTTGATTCTACATATATTTAAATAAGAATTTTTAAAATGCACTTAAAATTACCCGCATTTTCCATCTCGCGTTATTTAATAAACTGCTATAATTATAATCTTTATAACCTCAACTGTAAATTGATTCGAGTTTGAGTTTACCAATGGCGCAATTTTAATTTAATTACCATGATCAAATAAACGTTTTGGTGATTGTGGAAAAATATAACACGATACTGTAGGACCGCAAAAAAAATTCAAAAAATAAAATTATTTCGCGTATTTTATTTTCCGGTTATTTTTGAACGAAAACAAATTCTCTTCTCTCATGTGATTTTCGAGGGATGGAGAGTATGTCGTCTGATTTTGAAGCACCTCCTTGACCTCCGACAGTCCCTTGTAAAAAACATCGGAAGATATAAAGCCTAAAGGTAGTTGGAGCACAATGAAAACCTCTTTTTCCTTTACCTTTTGTACATCAAAGCGTTTTCTATTCCTTTCCCTTGAACGAGAACCAAATAGCTCGCTTTACGACATAGAACTAAACCGTCTCCTGCTTCCGCCAAATCTGCCAATTTTTAGAACATTATTGTAATATATTTTTAGAAATTAAAATATGTAATAGCACCCCTGCATAGTTAATCAATTTTTCATACTCTAAATTACCTTGCAAAATTAATAATTTTTTAGAACATTATTGTAATATTTTTAGAAATTAAAATATGTAATAGCATCCCCTGCATAGTTAATCAATTTTTCATACTCTAAATTACCTTGCAAAATTAATAATTAATTTTTATTTAGTTTCAAAACAAACCTGATTATAGCTAACGTTAAGCTACATTTCGTTAATTTCTTTAATTTGTAAATTCAAAAAGAACGCCAGAATATGTTGTATATTTAGGGTATTAATTGAATAAATGCATACATCCAGCGCATAATTGATAGTTCGGTTTATTTAAATTTGAAATGTTAATAAAATAAGCGTAAAATCATTCATGACAATCATATTTGTTGGAGAATATTGGATTTGAATTATAGTGAGCTCTAATCATTGCAAGTATGTTTCTGTATTTGGTCATTAGCTCCAGTATTTCGTATTTACTCTAATTCATACTCAAATAAATAAACACTATAAGGAATATAGATTATGACCAAGTACATGGCTAACTAGTAACTATACACCATATTTAAGAAGACATAAAAATCCCATTCTGATAAATGGAAAACTAAAGATTTCGTGCTTTATTTCGTTCATAAATAAAGGTTTAAGTCTAGGTCACATTTGATAGCGAATTCTATTTCCATAATAAGATCAGTATTTGCGGTGAGAACGCCAGTGGATAACCTAGACAAATCAAAATTTGAGGTTCGTATGACAGAAATACAAAACCAATGGATTTTGGTGAGATAAGATACTAAATTTTCCCGATGAGTGAGCACATACTGACCCATACTTCAATCGTTTCCCTAATAGCAAATAGGTTTATCGGCGGTTAATCCCTCGCGAATAGTGATTCATCAGAAAACATCGTTCTCACGCAGTCTTCAATAATCCTCATACGAAAGTTGATATTCCCACTGTCCATATAATTCTCTCTCTATCGAACAGGAACACTGTAGTTAGGAGCACATTCACGACACGAATTTTTAAATAAATCGAAACATACGACCGTTTAAATATCCCTTTTGAAAAATTCAAATCCCGAAATCAATTTCGAATCTCAATTTCTCAAAGCGCACGGACTTTCAAAAGAAGAATGAAAGTAATTCCGCTGTGCTTTCCACGGTTACTGCCTCCCAAAACATCATTTCGGGCAAAAGAATCGGATTTTTCTCCAAACTTCCCCATTGTCCACAGATGTACTGCAGATTAAACTGTATTGTGGATATCGAAGACACGCAATGCAGAGTCTTTTCATGTCATCAAATACTTACTGTTCCTGGAATTTTATTTAGAGAACCTTTCCGTATCATATCCTCTCTCTGAAGATATATAATACCAAGATATAGCAATGATAAATCAATTTCCTCTCCTGTTATTTTTAAAATAACTCATAGTTTTATGTTCCTGATTACTTTTGATAGTAAATGAATGGCTATATTTTTAATCAAATATATTTCGATGTGATTTAATATTGAATTATATCTAAAGACTAGTTTGAGTTATACTCGATCTAATTTCTTTTGTAGTCTAACCAAACCTAGATAACTTTGATTCATCATGACGTATTTGATTTTGTTTGCTCTTTTATATTTTTACCATTTTATTCGTGAATCCTTTTCACATATAGTTTTACTGCTGATAGAATATACTAATTTAGCCTTAAATTGGTGGTAATTCTCCCTAATGAAGAGGAGCCAAAGACAATATAATACAGTTTTTTGTAAGTTTTGTGCTTAAAATTGATGTAAAAGTGTTATTATTCGTGCCTTGTTAATAATTATTACCATTCGTTAAAGAAATGTAAGTCAGGTTATATATAATGTATACATTTTATACCGCAGTAAACTTGTTAGGAAATTATCTCGCTTTGTTTGCATTCGATTCGTAATCGAGTAATTGCAATTCCACGAAAATCGTATCCGAAGTCAATCCTTTGGATTATCGTCGGCGATGCCGTGTTTAAACGAAGAGAGGGCGAAAGGAGAGAAGTCAATAAGAGTGGAGAAACGGAGAAAATAAATAGAAGGGCAGCATGCGGTACGAAATTGATAAAAGGCGAGGATGGGAAGGGAGAGATATTGCTTCTGAATGCATGAAGAGACTCATATGGCGAAGGTTTCTTATTTGATTGAAAGGAAAAACGGAAATATCTCAGAATGGAAGAGATACAGTGGAAAAATTTCGTCGGTACGTGAAACGGAGTCCAATATGTCATGATTTGGTGGGGAGGCAGTCCTTCAGCAGCGAAAAATAAGGAAACGTTTTAGAAATATCATTCGGTTTCTTTACCGAAGCCAACTGTCAATTATATACGAGAATATGAACGGTGAATGTACGAAAGGTATGATTTTCATTTCTATCTCAGAAACTAATAAAATGGGGAGAGATTTACGAAAATATTATAATTTTTTTAGTTTGTGTTCAGTACGAATGATGAACTATTTTCAAATTGAAGGAAGAAGGTATGATTCTGAAGTAATCGTTTCAAAACTTTCATATCAGCATACCTTGGTAAAGTTTCTTTATGCATATATAGCTTTTGGTATAAGGGCTAAGGAATACGTTGGGCGTTGATATTGTAGAGCATTTATTCACGCCATTCTTCTAAGAAGATAAGTATTTGTATAGATTTAGGCATTTCTTAAGTTGTACAAGTAAATGCGTAATATTGTTAAAACTTTTGAAATATTCAAGTTTTTATTGTCCAGTAAAACTATATTCTGGGACAAAATCCTTTAAAACAACCAAACGTATTCTTTATCAGATATTCACAAGAAATACCAGGAAAATCAATTATTTTTAAATAGAAAATTCGAACAGTATAAAACAAATATACGAAACATTTATGTATAGCTCACTCTGGGTTTTGAAGAAATATTGATGATCAGAAAATACATTCATTAACTCGTACTATAAAAGGATATTCTACATCCCTCACATCCTAGAGAATACCAAACCAATTTGCAAAGCTCATACTAAACTATCCGGTAAGAAGTTAAATACAAGCATCACTTGATCCAAAAATATTGATTTCAGTCTAGATAAAACAATAAAAACATTCAATTCCAGGAATTCCGGCTAACTTAAACACACTCTCTTCTGTTATTCAAACTTGAATCCGTTGAAGATTGTGGAATTTATACAAAAAAATAGATGAAAAAAATCTTTCCGCAATCTTGAACTTCTTTCGCGAATTTCCAGCGTTTTGGCTCTAGCTGATAATGGAAGCAGATAAAAGGGCATTCATTTCTCATATTTGCATATTTTCAAATCTTGGAGAGGAGCGGAATCGCTTTGCTATAAATGCAAATCAGAATGATCAAATTCAATATCATGAAGTAAAGAGATAGCGGAACAGGAGTTATTTCATTTTGTTTGCAAAGGGAAAAAGGTCTTGTGAGCGCGAATTCGATAAAGCAATGGGAAATGGAGGAACGAAGCAACAGGAGGGAAGAGGGATTATGAAGTGAACAAGGTCAGTGCAATGCGAAAAAAAGGACGAAATGGAATTGAATTAGAGAGAGTGTGAAAGGGAATCCGATTAAAGGAGAAGACAAAAAGTTTGGCGGATTTGAAGAAAAAGGATGAATTTAACGACACGAGGTGGATAGGGAAAGTTAGAAGGAATAGCGGAGGAAATAAATGAAAGTGAGATTTGCAGAAGAAGTGGTAATTGGAACGGAGTCTGGATTATGTAGAAGCAAATGAGAGGCGTTTGAGCGCAGAAAGAGGAAGATAAATGATTAAGAAGAAGACTTAAGTGGGATCAGATGCGATTAAAGGGAGTGTGTGGGTAAATGAAGCGGTAGAGGGTGAGAAGAACGCGGATTAAGGAAGGAAGGTAAGACATTAAGGATGAAAAGTGACAAATACAACGGAAGAATACGCTACCGGAGATATGAAACTATGGAAACGAGCTGTTCAAGACTGGCCGTTACGGTGCTCGACCCTCGCCTCCGAAGGCGAGGAAAATGAAAAGAGCGATTTTATGTTTGATTAGAAGGTTTGGCGGAAAGATGGTACGTTAGAGCAAAGATCCAGAGGGTGTATGCAGTTATTGTTGCAAAATTAAAGTATGATTAGGAAATACGGTTATGTTGCTGACATATTCCTCGCTTGTGTTAGGGATAACACGATCAAAGTCTTTCAGATTTTCTTACGGCCGAAAACTGCGTTTTTATCATCTCATAACTGTATATATATTTTTTGTTTATACATTAAGTATCTTAGCAACTAATTAAAAAACGTATCCTATTACAAGGGATTAATATATACGTATGAGAGCTTTGAACAGGTAATTCAGTAAGGAATTAGACTAAAATCTAGTTCTTGTTATTTACGCGCTGGTATTTTTTGACGCATTGAAATTGCGGGAAACTTGTTCTAAGTCCTTTCTTTTCAGGATATGGAAAAATTGGCTAAATAATAAATATTTGTGAACATGCATATTTTAATTTCATCAAATTCTCATGGAAGGATTTAAAATTTTAGTATATTACATTACCATTCTAAGAAAACAGTAATTTGAATATTCCCATTTTGATTATTTTCCTAAATTTTATTAAAAATGCTTCCTTTAAAATAAATAGTTGCTCATTGCACTTAATTTAATTTTAATATTCAACTCATGTAGATGAACATTGAATAACCAGCACTTCCTTGAGGAAAAGTACTTGCTGATTTGCATGAGACCCTTTGAACAGATGATTTATGAGAATATGCAATAAGCGTGAAATCTTATTCAATACTCTATATTCTCAAAAATTAAATGAAAATATAAATATATCAGTCTTCAGGACGATCAATTCGTCTTCAGTTCATTTAGAAATGTTAACCTTCAACGCCAATTAAATTCGATAAACTCCACTTTCCTAGCATCGTATTAGAATCAACCAAGCCTCGGAAAATAATGGATTAAATTCAATCCGATACAACGAAGACGAGGCACGTGAGACTTCTGATGCGATTCTTGCTACTATTTCCTTCTTGTCATTCCAAAGCACTTAAACTGGAAGACAAGTTTTTTGCTTCTACGGAGGATATAGAACAAGGGAGCTTTCTTCTGGGAAATGAAAAAGTGCGATGCTCTAAGCTCGTGACCTATTTTGTGTAAGGAATCGTTATGTAGGAGTGAGGATTTAGAGAGAATATATATTCGATAAAAAGAAAAGAATGGGTAGAATGAGAAATACATGGTGATGGATTGATTGTTTGATCAGATGGGGTGACCCCAACTCATGGCGGTGAAGAGGAAGTATCGTTCTAAGCAAAAAATAACATCCCTTCTAAAAAATCTCTTTATAAAGAGTAAAATATAATCGTTCGATTCAAATTTAAATTTTAGAATTCGAACCAAAAATGAATACTGAAACCCACTGGCAGGTGATTAGCTCTAATGAAGTGATAAATTCTTGGCAAATATAATAGAAATAAATATAATAAAATAGCATAAAATAGCTTTAAAATACCATTCGTTAGTTTTTGTAGATAAATTCAGAATGAGATGCTCAATTTAAAATGTCATTCTGAAAACAGCAACAAGGAAATCAAACACAGTTTAACTTGCTAATTTACTAAATGAGGAGAAAGGTAATAGAGTTTTTAGATCAATCCTCAGCTAGCTGTAGTAGCTCGTATTTACTTAGATTTAATGCAATTCATCAACTAATGAACTACAAGCACATGTTTACAGATAAAGGATGAGCTGTATAGTGACTACTTTGAAAAGGATGATGATTTAAAATAATAATTAGCTAAAATTTTGTTTGAAATTTCACTTTTTTAAAAACAACAAATTTGAGACAAAGACTGAAAATAATTCTTCAATCTATAAACATATCTTAATTATCTGATATTTCGATTAGCGCATCTTACTTTTACACAAATTAGACCGAACTTAGATGCACTAGATTTCAAGGTTTTCTTTTCCATTTTTTTTGAAATACTTATTCTCAGAGTACTAGTAATTCTAATGATTAAATAATTTGGAGAAAAAGGAAACATCTTGAATCACAAATTTAACACATTCAACGGATTGGTTCTCAAAGTAGTGGATGTGTATGACTAGAGTAAAAAGAATTAAATCGTGGTAAAGTTTGTAGGTGAGATATTGTAATGGCGATTCTCCGTATCTTAGCAACAGAAAGAGGATGAACATGACAAGGCGAAAAAATAAAGAAAAGAGGCGATTGAAAAAGATAAAAAGAAAGATGATTGATGGCTTTCGTATTCTCTCATTTGGAGAATATCCGTATGAGATGGGAAAGGAAATAAGAGAACAAGACAAGCACCTCATGTCCAAATGCTAACATTTGACATGTTTTTCTTCCAATGGTACATCGAGCAGTATCGCTCTGTCCTAAAAGCTCTGACTTTTGATTAGGAACACATGAATGCCATTTGGATCGTTCGAGACCTTTAGACATAAGTATCCAGGATCTGTTGTATCTCCTATGCACAATTCTCTACTACGCTATCTCATCTTCTGCTTAAAAATACTTTAGTTGATGCTTTCGTTTTGTTCAATTTCTATTTCCTACAATCATAGATCAATTAATCTCCTAAATTAAAAATCATGTTCTTAAAATAGCTAAAAGGATAATTTATCATTCATATTTTCAAGAAATGCGTAATAATAGAGATTCAATCGAATGAGAAAATGTATCTGAAGGAAACATAAAACTTAAAGAACTAGAAATTAGTTACAACTAGTAAATAAACCAATTTTCACGTTAAAAAGTGGTGATGATATTAATAGAGCATGAAGCAGATACAAAAGTTACAAAGTTACTTCACGTTTTTTGATTTTAAGTAACAGTAAAATATAAATTATTTAGTATAAGGATAAGGTAATAGACAAAGTAAAAAATTAATTATTAGGTATAAGGATCTCAAATAAATCTTAGTACTTGAGAATATTGGGAATTATCAGCACAAAGAAACGAATCATCGATAAATATAGTGTATCAATTCAGATCAAAGTTGAATTTAACACAATTGTATCAGTCATATTCTCGACATTCATTTGTAGAGGAGGTCATAACAGCAAATAAATCCCACCTTCATAAAAATTACAACTTACATTTGCATTGTCAACTCTTTAAATACGTATAGACAAAGACTAATATCCATTCTACACTTCCATTAAAGCATCCTCATTTCTTGATCGAATCTTTCAGTTTGTTTTTCAATGTCATTCATATGGATTTTATTAGAGGAACTCTGAAGAGCTTCTTCCGTTACGAGTTTGAACACGAAACTCGTAAAAAGCGGAACAGCGAAGAACAAAGAGGGATGATAAAAATGAAGAAGGGAGAGATGTAGCGCAGATATGTACAGCGAGGAAATGGAAAGTTGAAAGAGGAGAGATTAATGTGGGGAGTACAGAACAAGATTAATGCAGAGTGCGATGGGAAATTAATGGAATGGGGAGAAGACATTAAAGGTGTTAGGGCCTTCTGCTATCTTTCGGTGGCACGAGCGAGAAACAGAGATAAGGGGAAAAAACGTTGGAAAGAATACTTCCTGAGAGACGCTCTTTGAGATATTATTGCACGCACGCGAGGAATCTGAACCGAAACGTACTTACTTTTTACGATCCTTGAGACAGCCAAAAGACATACAAACCGAGAATGTTTTTTTAAGCTCATGTCGATCGCGAAGTATTATTATTTTTTCATTTCTTTCGAGTCACGGTTCGCTTAGTGATTTAGCCTCCGTCTTCATCGCGGAGAAATTTTATCATCCTCACGTCCTCAGCGATACGCTTCGCATAAAGCATTTTATACATAAACGGCGAGCGAGTTTAGCTTCAGAATGCGGAATGGAGAAAAAATATGGTAACTTGAATGCTGAAAATACTCGCGATTTCTCATAAGATAGTGCTCGAAAGAAGAAAATAGGTGGTGAGTATTCGAAAATAAAGGAAATATTCGTATTTTAATACGTTAAAACTTTGGGACCTCATACTTGGGACCAAAGAAGTAATTTCGTAAATTTCTTTCAATGCTATCTTACGGGATGTGTTCCTTATTGTCTCTTTCAGCTATACAGGTTCTATTCATCCAAAA
This sequence comes from Pantala flavescens, assembly GCA_020796165.1. Taxonomy (NCBI): domain Eukaryota; kingdom Metazoa; phylum Arthropoda; class Insecta; order Odonata; family Libellulidae; genus Pantala; species Pantala flavescens. Next base: position 14,227,806 of record CM036886.1, on the reverse strand, counting down.
TTAAATATATCCAACTGTCCTTAGAAAGATAGAACTCTAGAGAGCTGTGGTGTTAGTAATGTAAAGAATAAAATGGGACCTACCTTGGGGTGATTCCACTGGCACTTCTGGTGAGTCAAACGTTGAACGGGAAGGCACCAGTATTTGGGATACACTTTTACGATACGTAATTCGCAATCCATACTTCCGTCATCGGTGGCTAAGCCCGACTGACAACTCCGACTCTCCAACCACCACAAGGTTACTCCCGTTATTTCCTTACCTTGACAAGGTTATCTTGCTCACGATTAGCTCGGTTTCTTACTAATAGACACGTCTATTCGTAAAGAAACGAAGGGGATACACCAAAGTCGTGAGGTCACCAAGGTAAGGAAAATAACGGAAATAACCTTGTGGTGGTTGGAGAGTCCGAGTTGTCAGTCGCACTCAACTACAGATGACGGAAGGTTAGATTACGAAATACGTGTTTGTGTTCACTTCCCCTAAAACGAATGACCCACCACTGGAAACACCCCAACGTAAATCCCATTTTAGTTCTTACCATGGTAACCCATAGCTTTGGGGTTCTTGTTCTTAGTTATTTTCATCTCCCTCTCAGGTAATATGATAAGTTATTTTAAGTAATGGCATATAGTGAGTTTGCACTGATATTTTTCCATGATCAAATTGATTAAAGGGGTAATAATTCAACTAATGATATAAAAATAGTAGAATCACCTCCGTTCTGTTATCATGAATACGTACCTATAACCTTAATAGAGTGTTTCGGGCGTTAACTTTACAATAATCCACAATTAATTTCACCCAAATCAGAGACGATATTATGAATATCATTATTCAGGGATTCAGATATACAAAAACTTCAATGAAATAAAAGAAAATAGTGATTGGCACAATTCAATGGTAATTGAGTAATCCAATTTCAAATCGGCCTATGAAGACGAAAGATTTCATCATAGCACATCTTTCATAGGTTTCAATTCGACGTAAAATAATATTAAGACAGCAAGAATCAATGATCAATTTATTTCATAGTAGAAACCATAATGAATAACTGTGGAAAACAGAATGAAATTTATTGTTATTTATTTATAGTCTTGTAATATCGTCACTCGAGATAGAGACTGTGGAACCAAAAATATGAAGCCAAATCAAAGAAGCAAGCGATCTGTAAGGGAATAACTTCTTTCCTGGTAACATGTGGTGTATTATTGCACCATTAGTGACGAAACTTTTCCGAGGAATCCTCGTTTAAGACGGTGGATAACCCAACTGCGTCCCGATCAAATGGAACTGTGCAGTGAGTCGAGTAAAGAGACACTTGATTAAGCGATCGTAGAAAGGGATTCTCAAGGAAATCCGGGGAAAGAAGTCTATCGGCTACTACTTAGACAAACGCTAGAGAAGCCGCCCTAAAGTAAAGACAGAGGGAGCCAAGGATTTGAGAGAATGAAAGTGCTAAAATAGAAGGAAAAGATAGATGAATAGTCCGATAAGAGGATGCTATTAAAGGTGGCAAATTCGAAAGTCCGCACTTTCTGCCGAAAATGGGAAAGGGTTAGGGAAATATTTTATTAGTTCTTCGAAGTAAAATCACGGAGTGGATGAACGCGGTTGATTTTATTCCTCTGCCGCAATTGCAAAAGGATGGTAGATAAGGGAAAGAGTTTTTAGAGCAATTTCACACTTCCTTTGAATAATATTTATCGAGCATTAGCCGAAAATAGAAAGTTTACTCAACGACTTATACTCTAATTGAGAACGGAATATTCATCCAGAATATGAAGAGCAACTATGCTAAGAAGGGTTCTCTTTATTCATCACTCATTAAACGATTATAAAATGATAGTAATTACTCAGCAATTACAGTCAACTCTCTCTCATAAGGTATCTATAATGGATGTGAGCCACTAAAGTCTACTTAGGATAAATAAATCGAATAAATTATTTGATAAAAAATGTCTTTTTCTTCGAAGTTGAACTTCCAATTGTTAATTTACATTCTACCTCTTATCATCTATACAATGAAAAGTATACTGAAGCTGTTTTAACAAGAATAATGGATCATGAATGTCGCAAATGATACCTTGATGGCTAAATAAAACGAGAGCAAGCTCGTCTGTTCCTATCTTCCTCGCTGAATGTAATTTCCCTGCAAATGAAGTCTCAGGAGTTCATATCGGCACTATTGCAGAGTGCATCAAGGAAGGAAGTACGCGATTTCAAATACGTAAACGATACAATGGAATATCCCATTGCATAGATACCGATGGATTGTATGTCATAACTTTTATCAGGCATATTATTACTGGACCAGCGATTCCTTATAATGTATCAGTTGATTATCATAATATTTCAGTCGTGAATTTCAATTATTATACGCAAATTTTATGACATAAAAAAATTTAACGAATTAGATGATTTACGTTGAGTATTACCTGCTTGGTTATTAAAATTATTATGGATTCAAGAGAAAATAGACAGTTGCCTTCCTTGAAAGAGGCAGAAGAGGTATAAATACTGGGAAGATGTATAAAATAATTTCCCGGAATCTTCTCATATGCACGTTGGAGTAACATTTCCGCTGCAGCGATCCGTCTGCAAACACGATTAACCCTACCAACCTTGGGCAATGACTAAGAAATTCTATTAGCATGTACTGCTAAAAAGGAGTTGATGTGTTAACTCCTTCGTTTTCCACGTACTTGCAAGGCTCATCAACATTCAGCGCAAGAGCAGCAGTGTAATTTTAACCCTCATCAGGATTTGACCCAGTTGAATAGGAACTGTGTTGGAACGAGCTACGAATTAAAAATTTCTATAAAAGAGTCCGTGAATAATATCGTTGCCGAACCTTTCAGTTTAATTTGGTCTTTGTGCAATTTGAATAAACAGGGTGTAAGAGATCGGGTTATGTGTGTGGTTCTGTATTTTGTTCCACCTTGCTTCTCACCCGTTTCTCATTCATTACTCATTCCCTATGAAGTTGCAAGGGATGTCCATGCACACGTGTAATAAACACTCCGCAGTGCAGAGTAGTAAACTGTGTGTATATTTTCTCACATACCAAACAGAGATCTACCTTATGAGTCTTCGCATGTAAACGTTAATATACTTTATCCTATCTTCTGTAATGCGATTTAGAATGTAAATGTTTAAGCTTCCCAAGGCAAATAAGCTGGATTCTGTCTCTAAAAAGAAGACACTTATCCAAAATCTTCCATAGCTTTTCCATTGGTTTTATTGTGTTTGAATTCCTGAGACGAAGAGTGAGTGATAAAAATATACGAACGTCTTAAAATGTATTGGAATGAACCGGCACTATATAAATGTAGATCTGCAGGTATTATTTAGGGTTTTTAGTAGAGTTTAATATAGAATCAGTAGAAATTAAACATCTATTACAAATTTTAATCCAACAAGATTTCATAGTGTAAATAAATATTTACCTTTCCTTAATTTTTCAAAATAAAACTTCTAGCAAAACTCTTCCTTACTAGGTGTCTAAGAAATCATTTGCAACATTCAATCGCAGCTAAAGAACATTATTATGTACATTTTGTGAGAATACAGAACAAACTACCAGCTGATTTTAGAAGTACATTGTACTTTTTTAAGCATATTTTTATATTTCAAACCTTGCCTGAATTTTAAACGTTTTATAGAAAGATTTATTGATAAAAACGAACACGTAACATTCTTCTATAATTCTAACAGCTCGTAGAATGTAATTCTCATTCTTTTATAAAATACTTTGTAAGCTAACAATCGTAGCCACAACGGTTTTTGATATATACGAAACAGAATAAGAAATGCATAAGGAGCAGTGCATTCGTGACTCTACGTCAGTCGGGCATATCTCATTCGACGCATTGATTCATCCGATACGTACCAAAGCAACTTTTCGTTCCGAATGCAAAAATAAAAAAGCGAATATCTCTCGCGCACACCACTTTCACTATCCAACGAAAGGGGAAGATTGAGAGCATAGGGAAAATCGCGTGGAGAAAGGATAAGAGAGAAATGGGCTAAGACGTGGGCTGTATATAAAAGGGTGCTTTTGTAGGGAACAGATCTAAGAGAGAGAGAAAATTTTTTTACATTATTTTCTCGACGAGTAGAGCTCCTTCAGCGGAGTTCCTTTTTTATACGGATGCCATGAAAAAGTTTCTGTGACAACAAGGGATGGAAAGGGGTGATTAGCGATGGAGGTGGAAATATTGACGGGGAAAAGTTTTGGGAGTAACAATGGGGTTGCAAGCGCTGAGATTAAATGGGCGAAAAAAAATGTGGGAGGAGGGAATCTCGGCAAGATAATGTTTTGATTCTTTTGTTATTCATTTGTTGTAAGGAGAGAGGGAGGAGGTCAAGTGGAGGGAAAGAAATTTCCGGTAGAATGTGACTGTTTTGATGACATCGGGTTTGAGCGATCTGCTGCCTATCTTCTACTCGTTCGCGATCTACTTTTTTTATGCTTCCGCTTGTTTTTTTATGCACGGGAATGTGATCAGAAGGGTTGTTTTCTTAAGTCGTGATGATTATTAACGATGGGGTTTTCCGTGGGTGTTAAGAGGACGACTTTTTACGAGGATGGGTGGTGATTATGAAAGTGACCATCTTCCCTTTGCGTGAAGTTCACATACTCGTTAACAGCTTCGACACCGTTTGTCTTTTAAGGGTAAATAACGAAAGAGATGATTCATTTGAAAAGGGGCTTTTAAGAGAAATAAGCGCTCCAAGTACTGTTATCTAACAATATGAAACAAATTATCTTTCTTCAAGTAGGGAATTTGTCTCCTATAGAAATATTTTAACCAAAGGAAACTGTAAATTACATAAACATGAGACAAACCTAAGATAGGTCTTTTCTTCTTGTTGCTACATCATTAACGATTCTACAATCCTAAACATTGTTTTGAAATCCATACAAGTATCAAAATAAATTGTTTTACTCAACCATTATCTATACGATTTAATTAGGCTGTTTGTTTTTTGTATTGGTATTTATAAGCTTCATTAAAGTTCATACAAGTATAGCTGATTAATATTTAAATGGTTTATAACATAATTTCTCAACCAGATAATGACAATCAATTGTCGAAACAGGTCTTATGTTTCTGTTTGTTACGAAAGAGTCTTTATGGTTAAAAGTACAGAGTATTTTAGAGTCTTTTCATTAGAAAATTATGTTACATTAGAGTAAAAAATGGACGTTCCAGCACAATTCTCTCTTTTATTTTTCTACCGAAACCCAAAATTAAATATGAATTCAAGATTAAAACAGCAGTTGTATTTGAGACACAAGAAGTTTATCTGAAACGAAATGAATAATTAATATAGAATAATCATTTCACATAGGCCGTTTTAAATTAGTCAATGATGATTTTATCAATTAACAAACATGTCCCGCATTCCTCTCTCTACTGTCATTTTGAAAAAGGTTACATAAATGGTCTCATTGCTTTACATTAATATTGAAGACGTTTCTGAAGAAGCAGTTGGTAAAACAATTTCCTCGGAACGTTAAAATTTCATCGGAATTTAATCCCAAATTATTCAAAAGCTACTCTCTTCTTATGCGCGGAATTTTGTATTCACAATCCGCGAAGTTCAGATTAAGTTTAAGTCATTGAAAAAAAAACCCTCCCAGTTTTCCATCAGCGAAGACATTTTACTTCTTCTAAAACATGAAGTATTCATTTAGCTCCCATTCTTCCCCGAGGCTTAGTTATCAATAAATACGAGATTCGGAAGGTTTCTTTTTTTATAATGATCGAATGAATGGCATCAAAGAAGATCGAGCGGATCCGAAATTAAAATCGATTGAAGTCTTTAGAATCTTGAAGAATCACTTCCTGCAGTCGACATATCTGCGTACAGAGAGATTAATTAAAGGATGTGAAAGTGGGTCGATGGAAAAGAACTTCGTGGAGAGAAAATCACGCTTAATTTTTAACGACCATTCAAGGAGCTCAACCAATGAAACAGGCATCGCTACCTTTTTAAGTCCTTGTTCCTTTAAGGATCTCCTGTCTCCATCCAGAGATGATTGCTCGCTCCTCAAGCGAGAAAGGCATCTCGCTAGATCATTCCAGTTTTCCAATCCGTCCTTTTTAATCTCAACCTCCTCTCGCATCGATAATCACCAGTAAGAAAAACCCCTTCGGTCGTATCCTTAAGGGACTCCATCGCATTTATCAACGGTCTCATTTAATTCGAATGCGTATCTGATCAAAATCTACGTCACATCCGCCGTTCGCGATTAAAACCAATCATTGCGCTCTATATATTCGTGCAAACAACCGCGCAGCGTTTTTCATCTGTTTCCGGGTCAGACTCGTTCCCTGATTGTCGTTTCATTGGTGTATACGAGTTCCTGAGAAACTAAATAACCTTTCATTCTTTCTTCATCCATGTGATCGATGCTTTTCAATCTTCATTCTCCGAAATCTGGAGGATTCCGAGAGATTTGGGAAATGTTTTCGGAAGAAATAGTCATTATAAAAGTGGAATAGATTAAGCCGAAGGATATGAACAAATTTCAGGAAGTACTGAATCGGTGAACTGATCGTTGATCAAAATAATTGAAAATGAATGTACATCTTTGACAGTGACGTTTATGAATTCTTCATGGAAGTCATTTAGCATCAATGGAAAACAGGAAATAAACATCGTAAATTAATCAAAAATGATCCATTAACCGAAGCAACTTTCTTTTCAATGAAAATGCTTTTTCCAAAACGGTTGTTTGTGACGCTTTCCCTTTCAAGTGAAAAATCTAGTGTTTAATATCGAAAAAGTTCGAACGTGAAAAGTGTCTTTGAATTAACTTGATTCTGGCCAGCTCATATTTGTGGAATAGATTCGTGATTTAATGAAATTGAAACACCTTGTAACATGGACACAGTGTATTATTTTATTTTATTATATGGAAGTTACAAATAGTTTAAATTTCTTTCAGAAATGGTTCCTTATTTTTCGGAAAAATAATACTTTTCACTGCTGTAATCAATGTTTTGTGTTTTGAAAATGTTATGATTCATCTATTTCCGTCATCTTACACAAGAAATGTTAAAGAATTTCGGTATGATTATAAACTTGAGCAACAAAAAACTACAGTTATTCATATCTATTTAAAATTAAAAAAGAAAATCTAGAACTAATATATATTGAAAATTTTAAAATCTAGAACTAAATTAATTTATGCATTAATTGAGTGATTAGTATCATTATTGAAGTTAAATCTATTCAATACATGTTAAATCGTTTCAATAAATGTAAAGCATATTGAAATTTTCTGTATTAATAAAACGTTTCCTTCTTTTACTATACATATATTTAAAATAAGTTATGATTAGGGTTTATAAAATAGTAAACTATTATATCAAATAGTATACAAATTTAAAATTATATTCCAATCTTTGAGTATTAGCATTCGTAGTAAAAAGGTAATTATCGATTTTAATTTCTCCCGAAGGCACAGTTATCGCCTCGTGGACCTTATTTGTTGGCATCTTAGAGGAAAGATATTCCACGGGAAATCTCATTAATACGGAAGAATACAAAAAAGGAGTGGGCAATCCATCTCTTCCATTCCATCAAATATTTCACTCATCCTTCTGTCAGAGGCAATCTGTTTCCCACTCCCTTTCAAATAATACTCGAGACCGTCTTCTGCGCCTTCATTTGTTCTCTTCCTTTCATTTTCGCGATTATCACCGCCATCTTTCTTCAAACTCACGGACCAACGGACTCCTGAGTAATTGTTCCCTCAGATGCGCTCTAATGGCTTTTATAGCTAATGCCTCTGGTTATTGTAACAATTTGATGGCATCGCGATAATAGTTTTGAGATCGGAAAAAATAACATTTATACCCGATGGCGTCTCGTGATTGCCATGGAATCAGCTAATAATTCTACTCATCCAAAAATGAGAGAAATTTTATTTATTGGAAAATTCGTTGAACTTAATATCAGATTTAAAACAATGCATTTGAAGGTGTTTACTTTCTTCTATATTATTCGCAATAGTGAAGGTGGTGGCAATACGTAGATAAGAATGAAAGAGATCCTCAGCCAAAGTTGGGTGATATGACTCGAAATAGTTTTATAGAGCGATGAATCCATATCTATCTATATCTTATTTATAACTTAAATCAATTGTTTTCTAACTTATTATTTGTGTGCTATATACAATTAGAATTCTTATCTCATTAATAAATGTAACAAGGTCTATTGTAGGTTCTTAGATTTTACTTGGTCCTCGTCTCTGGACAAATTTTGTCCCAAAATTAGTTTATTTTAATTCTACTATTGCCTTTGTTAGCTGTAACTCTCATATAATTACATTAGTTTAAAGATGCAAGTCTTCATATTACAATACGTTCCTCGAATTCGGAATTCTTTCTTTCTTCATTTCCGTGTATAGAAGTTCATTCAAGGATTTCTGAATATTAAAACTGTTCATAGAATAAAAACGAGACTGAGTTTCGCCTATAATTAAAGTGTCCTCTTCAGGTCAGAAGTGACGCTATTCCGTACTCAGTCCTATTCGAGTGTACACAGTGACCAACCATCACTTTCATTTCCCCTCCCATTGTCTCCTGACAATCGAGGCCGTTTCGAAATTGCAAAGGAATGCAAGTGGTACGGTGTATGAGCAAGGTTGCAGCACAATTTGAAGGGATTGCCTTCCTTCAATGTGATGGCAACGATACTTCCTGAGACCACCTCTACCTCTTCATTTGTAACAGGAAACTAGAACACATCCTCACAAAATCATCCTAGAACACATCGTCACGATCAACAAAAAGGATTCTTACGTTAGAAATAAAAGTCGATTGACTTGAAATTGAGTGAGCTGAATTGAATTGACAAAGCGAATAAGAAAAAGTAAATTATTATCATAATACAAATACGATACCATTAGAGGAAGATATCTAATGACCCTAAATACATTTAGCATTTCTCCTAGTGTGTGTCGGTATTACTAAATGTCAAACGACAAAGGACTCTGACAAAACAGTAGCTAACAAATATTAAGCTTCACTTCACCCATTCCCTTGTCAGGTATAAACGGGAATTCATGGAGTTGTGAAAAACGTCACGTTTGACAATGTAGTCGCTGTATTTACTCCTGCGCGAAGGAGCAACTGTGAGGGCGTTGAAGAATAAAGCAGAACCATCAGTGGTCGCGAAAATCACAGACGACGTCAAAGTGGAATGAGTGAGTGCAAATAATTAGTGAAACCGAAATCCGTCGAAGTAGCGAAACTGAAAAAAGCTTCAAACGAACTGACGGATACCAACTCACTCCCTCTTTTGGTAAAGGCTTTAATTCCCAACAGTTAATGAGAGACAATGGAGTGTTGAAAAGTGATAGATTGTGAAATAACATACATTGAATCGAATTAGATAAGTGTTGGGATTAATATCAGGATTTTTCACTTCACTTCTTTTTAGCCTTGGGGAAAAGTGTCGTTTATAAATTTAAGGAATATCCTATACCTTACAAAACAAAGCAGTTAGATTTGATAATCCAATGAATTCCCTTGAATTGTAATGCTATTTTCTGATATTTATTTTCACCTTTTTTAACAACAACGAGCGAAATTTAGCATTTATATAGACGAAGAATTAATTCATCATTAAGGAAAACATTAATTGATTTTTATTCCGAAGTGAATGACTGACTAACAGGCATGACGTTTATTGATATGAATTATGACGTAGAATTACATATAAAGCAATATAAGCCTGGGATAATTTTGATGGAAATTCATCAGTGAAAGTCATCTTAACAGCTAAAGTGACAAATTATTCATGGAATCGTAATTAGCTCTCCTAAATAAAAACTTGTTCACTTGACATGAGTTACGGTTTTGGATTAAGTTCTTTGTTTATTTACTCGATATTAGTACTAAAAATAACAGGACGTGTAATATAAGGAGATGAACAGATTTTGATAATTGCGTCTCTGTTTACATTAGTTACTACTTTAGTAGCAATATTCAAATATTTGCTCCACCTCTCTAATCTTAAACTATATAATATTTTTTTGTATGTCATATGTTCAGTTATATAAATAACGAGAGAACTAAAAAGTTCAGTAATAGAATAAAATGATAAGCACGTAGTGATAGAATTATATTAAAGTATACGAAAATAATTAGTAAGTGAAAAAGTTTAATAAGTCAATTACACTATACTATTTATTAAAAACTATTACAATGGTCTTTCAGTTTAATCTTTTAGAAGAAAGGAAATTCATAACGTATTCTTTATTTCTCGTCTTAATGTACAAAGAAAGATATTCTTCAGTAACTTAGCAACTTGCAAATATTAAAAGAAGTCACTTTAATTTAAGCACGTCACTCAAGAAGCACTTTGTGTACACGAAAATTATGTTCATATCGCTTCAAGAATTCCTCCTCCAGCCAATTCCACGTTAACTCGCTGTCGCCAACCGATATATTTCCAAGAAAATTTCGCCCTAGCGACTTCCAACCTTTAGGGCACATTTTCTTCCCCATTGCACGGCGCTAACAGAAAAAGATATAATCAAATGCAGCTCTTTCGCATAAAAATGCCGCGCCCTTGTTCGCTTAATTTCTCCGCCTTATTAAAGCGAGACGCTGCCGGGGAGTTGGGCATGGCGCTCACGTGGGATAGCATCGGCAGGGACAACGCCGTTAAAAGCCCGTGCATTGTGCACGAAATGGTTTCACACACTCACGGGGCTCTCTCACGCGTCGCTTATTTTATAACGCCGACTTTTTTGATGGAAAAGGTATTTTGAGATAACGACGAACATGGCTGAACGAGCTCCAGGACCTAGCAGAAGCAAGAAATGGTCCCCTCAGGAAAGGAGCGAGACACCGTTTCAGACTATTTGAACTGTTTCAATAACGAGCTTACGAAACTCCATTCCGAAAAGGTAATAAGTTCCACGAAATGTGAGAAAGAAACGAGTCAAAAACTAGGAGTAGGTTTAATTGAAATAATACTTCGTTTGCCCAACTTAAGGAAAGAGGAATTTAAGCATCCACGGCGGAGGAAATGAAACAAGTTATCTTCACTACCTATATCGTAAAAATATCGATGAAACATTAAACATTATCGATAAACATACACATAAACGTATACAGTAGACATCATCAGCATCAGTTTCTTTACACTAGGCTAGAAATTCTGTTTAAATAACTAGAGTACAGCTGAAGCAAAATGTACCACATACGTTTACATTAGTTGTCAAAATTGAGATTGGATATTCGATTAAAACTCCATTCAATGTTGATGTAAAAAAATTAATTCTCTCCTATCATAATTCATTCTATATCATTTTCACCAAATTAGTTATAAATACTTTGTGAATCAGAGTACTTTTTTGGTATATGCAAACATGCACATTCATGAATATTCACAAACAAATGGATATATGCATACTCATAAATAAACGAATAATTATGAGGGACTTTATTAAAAATATTCATAGCTAATCCAAGAAACTACTGTTTCTATATTTGTATACTCGTCGTGAATTTAGACTTATTTTACTTGACATGATTATAATAGTTTTGGTAGCAATCATTAAAATAATTATAATTCATTCCAAAAAGTACATAAATTGAAATAAATCTGTTAATTGTAAAATAAAAATTGATTATATCGGATATCAAGGAATAAATTTATTTTTTAGGGTATCGTTTCCACATATTCTGTTGAAACATTTTATTAAGGTTTTCCCTGATTAATAAATAACAGAGTGATACAATGAGTTTTTTTAGGTGCGTATTGTGGGAAAAATAAAAGAACATTTTCTCATTCAACCGTTGCATTTTCCAATTATAATCACACAAATTTTCGCAATTAAATGAACATTTTCCTAGGCTCACTTTTCTAAATATTTTTCAAAATGATGGACATAGAGCAGAAAGCCTTAATTAACTGTCTTTTAATGTGAAATAAACAATTTTTCTCGAAAGCTAGTGACCATCGTTCAAAAATCCGTTTCATGAAATTGTAACTTGCAACGATGAACTTTGTAAAACTCTAACGCATAGGAATATAATTCAACTACATATTACATCAAAATTGTAACGCAGAACTTTTTCCATTTTGAAGACATAATTGAATGGTGAGACAAATGATTTTTGCTGGAAGAATTCTACCACGAAAGACTTTGTCCATTGATTATATTTCACTTCTTTTATGCACGAATTAAGCTATTGGAGTGAGACATTTTAATATGATATATAATATTATACTAGTAAAATAAGTTTGAACTTCGTCGTATGTGAAACAGCTGACGATCTCTTCGCGTAATTTCTGAGCAACGTCATTCTTCACAGGCAATATGGGAATAGTTCTAACTCTCAGAGAAGTCTGTCTTTAGCAGGTTTTGTCGATAAATGCATTCGGGGCGATAATTCTCAAGTGGGACCATAAAGCAAATGAAGAACTGGGCCAAGAAATTGAGATTTTTAATATTCATCACTTTAATGCCCGAAAGTCATTTCCTCCGAAATAAATTATTTGGGAAATAGGTCAGTTATCAGAGGGACGATAAATCTCAGGTGAGATGTGTGACTTATCGAACGCGTTTCAAAAAGAGATAAGAAGAAGATGGAATGGCGACGGAAATAAAAAGAAGAGTTCGGAGGCCGTGATCGCGCATTCCAATTAATCTGGGAAATATCTTCGCGGAGAAATGAAATTGGATTTCAAAATGTATGAAATAGAAGCCGCAAGATAATTGAGGAAAGATCGTTCTTATCGAAGATGAAGGATTTTCGCATTTAAAAAAAGATTAGCGATTCTCATTTTGTCCGATTTCATCAAACATTCGAGAAAAAATGGCAAATGGTTTGCAGATGATACCGCGTGTGTCGCAAAAAGGAATCTCGCCACTGACGTATTTCTTTAATGATGCGACTAAATGTGTCCCAAATCTCTTTTACGCCATCCTTATCTGGCAAATTTAGGGCGCATTGTTATCGATATTTAGCGATCATGATTCATTTTGTTTTGAAATTCTTCTGAAATTTTCCTCTCATAGATTAAATAGAACCGTCAAACATTATTAAATGTCAGTATGTATTAAATTGCTTATCATTTAGCAATTATAAAATGAATCTTATGCTCTACCGCGTAGTAATTATATTTTATGTTGATTATGATTTTAATGATACGAAGAATGGAATGCTAAAAATTCGGTACCTAACCGCAGAAAGTTTTCTTTTAAAATCTTGCTGCAACTATTTTTCTGTGCTAGAATATTTTAAGAGTGATCTTTTGTTCTCTCAGTTACCTCACTATTAATTTAATCAACTAATAATTAGAAGTAAAATTCAAAAAGAATAAATTAAATACTATTCAGATGTCTATTGTATTTAATTGGAGTCGTTATTATATATGACAAATCCATCAATTTTTCAGTCTCATTGAAAAAAAAATAATTTGATTTAGAATCAATATTGATATCCATTTAATTAATCAATCAATTCAGCTACTGTTTAGTTTGGATTCAGTTCGATCTAAGATTAATGGTCATCCTAAGAAACCATCATGTTACTTGGCAAGCATAAAACTAACAATACATCAGGCAGAATTTAGCTCTATTACTCTTTGCATTACCAGATAGATTCTTTATTAATTTAATAAACCACATTTTAATAAAACACATTTTCTTGAAAGAGATATTATATAGGTAAAAACTCCAATCTAGCTCCTTTAATTCTTTCTTACTTATATAAAGTTGAGCAACAAAAGATAACTGTGACAGAAAATTATACAAATTCTGAAAGCTCATAAGTTTATTATGTCTTATTATCTGAAATTATCTCAGATACCGCAAGTATGTTGATAATTTAGAACCGCCCTTCTTCGAAGGATATTAATTTTTGGATATCACGGTGTTCCACATCGGTGGCGAAATACTTCAGGGGATTTGAAAGGGATTAAATATGAAGGAGACAAATGAAAGGAACGAGACAAATATAAATCTCTTATTAATTACCTTTTATGATCCTGTATTTCTCTAAAAAGGTATGCGAGACTACATCTGTACAACTCACGAACTTATCACCACTTCCTTTAACTCATTTCTTTAAAATATTCTTCAGCGGTAATTTACATGACAATAAAATATAAAAGGTTAGTATATTAAATTTGCAATTGTGATAATAACGAAGAAATGTTAGGGTTTTCATTTGAATGCAGTTAATCGTTGACAGAATAAATACCACTCGTCAATCTCAAAATTTATTTGGCAAAATAATTCAGTTTGAAATATTTACCTAAGCCATCATTATGATGATATTGGTAAACTTTATTTATGCATACGTAAATAACGTATAAATGTTGTGAGAGTTGCTGCTTATGCCAATGTGATAAGTATAATGCCAAGTATATTTTACCCAGCGGTGTTTGATTGATTCCTACATATATTTAGTTCAGTATCTTATCTTAGTATCTAATCTTGCATTCCTTATTATAAGTTTTTAAGTAGCAATCTAATTATTAAGATGAAAATTATAATTTTTAAATTATGCCAGTTCTTAATATAGATCTTTTTTTCATCAATTTGTAGATCACTGTATCGTACTATTTTTAATCGAACACTGCTTTTTCTTTCGTATATTTTCATAAACTGCAAAAATCTAGTTCTTTCTACTTGTTCCAGCGTAGAAAAAATTATATTTCCGGCTGAAATAGGAATCTATTTTCGCATTTTACAGTCGGTCCGCTGAGAATCTAGATCCTGTTCTACATAGTGGATCAAATAGCTCGAGCATTTGACCATAAATTTGAAAATCTGGTCTATATTCTCACGCATGCCTGGCTTATCCTCTCGAAATATTCCTTGGCATTTTCTAACTCGATCCGCACCCTACTTTTACCAAAATCCATATTTTTCCGTAATTCCCTTCAGTTACTCGAATCGGAACAAACGCGTCATCATTGGGGTAATCGTGCTTGATAAGTCGGACGAGAATCTAACACAATACGGAAAAATTATTTCAGCGACCTTTGTTATCCGAATGCTGTCGCGCTGCATGAATGTCCCCAAATAAAACCTTTTTATTTTCTTTAACGCGTATAAAAGAACGACCGCTTGAAATTTGGACCAAAACGCGAAATTTAGGTTCATGAATGTTGTCGCTATATTTCAATGCCCGAGGCACGCGACCATTCGCAAAAATAGAGCGAAATATCGCGAAAATACGTGTTCTCTTCCGCGACTAAAATAAACCGTAACGGGAAAGGTCGAACGATAAACAACTCTGGCCTGGAAGTATTCGAAGACGTAAAAGATTTTAAATCGCTTCAACAAAGCGCCGAAGTCGATTTTTTCGAACGGAGAGAAATAAACACCTTCCGAGAAATGAAATCCAACCCCCCCCCCCCACCTCTCCGAAAAAACTTCGTAAAAATATCATCACCGCGTACGTCATCCTGCCTCTTTAACTCATCCACCCTCCGCACCGCGGCGTCCCCATCGCACACAATAAACTGTAACGCCCTGTGGTCGCACTTCGCTAATGAAATTTTAATGCGACCCGAAAACCTCTTATTTTTTACCGTGCCGCCCGGTTGTCGTAGTGACGGGGTCCTTGGCAGGGGGTGGGTTTTTTACCCTCTGGGAAAGGGTTTAAGAAAGGTGTTGAAGGAAGGGGGCGTTTTAAAGGTATGAAAAATGATCCCTTTGCAGTGACGCTACCCGAGAAAATGAATGGAAACACCAAATGCCTCTTTATTTGATTTTTTCCGTATCGACACGAGAGAGAGATGAAAAATTGGGAGATCTACACGGTCTGGAGCAAATGAGAGATAAAACCCGCAGAAAAGAAAGGAGGATGGGGTCAAAAAAGAAACGAGACACTTTCATGACGAGCCACGATAAACCACGTACGGAAACACTTTCTTTGATATCTCGAAAAGTGGCCGAAAAATTTGGGGCTAATCTTCCCGAAAGTTCTTTTTTTTTCGAAGGATTTTTTTATTTCAATCAGATCTCCCGATATCAGGATTTTCCTCCGAAAAAAATTTTAGCCTCTCTTTCTCTTCTTGATTAATGACATTCTCTTCTTTATTCAAAGTAAAGTTCAATAGCACCCCCAGGGGACACCATTAAGGCTGAAACAAATTCCGGATCAAAGATGTAATTAATTATTCGGCGAATGCGTTACTTTTTAATTTGGAATTTTTCAAGAAAAATTACGGAAAGAAGTTGATACTTTTTGATTTTCTGATCCCTTCTGCACTTCTGTGTGATTAATTTTGCTTTTTCTCATTCGTCTTCTATAGTCACGTGACTGAAGAGTTGGTGAGCAAATTCATCTCGTTCTTTTATAGCATCAAACATTTGATCCCAATATTAACAATTACTGTCGAAAACATCCCTTGAGAAGAAAAATATTCTTGATTTTAATACCACCAAAATGAAAAAGAATATAATTAATTCTTATTTTAATATCTGCCGCAAAGAATATAAATCATACTTAACTTTTGTATGGATATATTACAAGATATGCATTGACTTCTAAACTAAAGAAGCCAACACAATTGCCCTCACCATAACTTCGTCATATAAAAGTGAACGCGTAAAAAACTGCGTTCCCAAAGCTAATATTGCATTTCACAGAATATTTGTCCAAGGGCTTTACTTGCTGAATATGGTAACAATCTTAATTGCTGAATTAATGCTGAGATACTATACTTTGTATCTTGTTTTAAACATTTTATTTTGTTCGATCTGGAGATGCTTTAATACGATTCATGCGTATTTTATTAGAAGTTTGCTTAATTTGTTTTAGTCTCATATCTTTTTGATGTATCAAGAAGCAAAAAAGGAAACACCAAAATAGATACATTATCCTTCCCCAAGTTTAAGACTGCTGCAAGTTAGTTGCAGTAGTTTGGTTAATATATCATAAGATTTATGTTAATTAATTCTAAAATTATTCTACATTATGTCGAGAATGTAAAGTTTACATATTTTTTCGATTCAGTCCAAAAAGTCAACAGCTCTTCGATTCTAGATGTTTCATGGAATACATCTTGGATAAACAAGCATTGAGTTCCATTATAAGCTATTACGATATTATGTAAAATTACTTGGAAAATTTACTTAACCTCCAAGTTCAAAGCTAAATAAAGCTAAGCAAGAACGCTGTTTTAATCAATTCTTCTCCTAAATTTATCGACCAATTTGTTGTGAATGTAAACAAACAATATGGTTTATTTTGAAAGAGAAACCATCGGTATGAATGACCCAGTGAACTTCTTTAATTAATGAATGTATGAGATTACAACTCTGACATTAGACAACAAACAAACAAACTTGAGTAGATAATACTAACAAGTCTTTACTAAAAACAGGGCTTATTTTTTTGATAATACCCAAAAAACAAAAAGAACAATTCTTTGCATTTCTAAAAACATATCGACCTAAAGAAGTAATAGGTAATAAGCATCGACCAATAAGAGAGAAAAATCGCGAAAAGTCACGCCATGACTTTCTCACGATAATCAGCTTAAATGCTTTTAATGTTCGGATTGCATGTTTGATGTTCCGACTCAAAAGTACGTCTCCTTCAAAATGACATTCTCCTGAAAAATGTCTGCTTTCCACGATAGTGCTATTG
Source organism: Pantala flavescens (assembly GCA_020796165.1). NCBI lineage: Eukaryota > Metazoa > Arthropoda > Insecta > Odonata > Libellulidae > Pantala > Pantala flavescens. Next base: position 14,210,158 of record CM036886.1, on the reverse strand, counting down.
ATGGCCACATAAAGCATCTCCGAAACGAGAAGGGACTTAAAAACCTTTCACTGCTTCGTCTCCCTTAAAAAGTTTATTTCCACTAAAAAATAAACAGCGAATGCATAAAAACCTCTCTGCACGGTGGAGAAGCTGATTCTAAATTTGTCCCTCTTCTCAGAGATCATATATCAAGGTATTAGTCGGAAGTTTAGGATGGGAATACCTTCGTTCAAGAGACTTCTACTCTTCTCATTCCAAATTGGCATTGGGATTAAATAAAGCTGTCTTCCGCTGTTGAAACAGAAAAGACATTTTCCTCTTGTAGTACGAAATAATAAATATTTGTTGAGGTTTCTCAGAAAGGAGCTTACTCCAAATTCTTTGACGGAATGAAACACGAGGGCAGCCTCGAATGGAATGCAAAGAAATAAGAAGTACTGTCGAGAATTTAAAGACTAAATACGGTGGATAACTTGAGCCAATACTACTCTAGAATACGAGAAGAAAGTTTTAATTTTGTACCACTTGACACCTTTTTATTTTTATATTGTTCGCCGTAGTTTCTGTAGACGTAAAAAACTATGCACGTAAGACATTAAGTATCTACAAATATCCTTATCTGTAACAAAACAACGGAAACAAATCAAATTCATTGTTTGTCGTAGTTTTTGTAGACGTACATAAAAAAATACGTACGTAAGCCAGTAAGTATCTTACAATATCCTTATCTATAACAAAACTACGGAAACGAATTCTCAAGGTTCCATTTATACTATTTCTAGCATTATAAATTGCTGCAGATCGTGTTTGGTTAAGTGGACGGAGAGCAAATGGAACAGGGCGATATAAAAAGTGTTAAGCGGAAGAAACCATGGAGATGAAGGAATCAGAAGTGGAAGAAGAGAAATCTATCGCTTGTCTTGGGGATAAAGTGAAGCGAGCGGATGCTGGGATCCATGTCTGTAACAAAACGGAGTGGCTGCAAGAACAAATTGCGTGACGGACATGCATGAGAGGTACCTGAAGAAAATATGGCGCGGATCGGTAGGGACAAGAAATTCTGTCGCTTGGAATGTACCTCGATTTCTCATTGGTTTTCCTTCGAAGCGAATACTCCTTCACAAAAATAGTATGAAAAATGATTCAAAGAGGAAATTCTCTTGAGAGATGATGAAGAACATTGACAGAGGGTGTTGGCTTAATTACTCGACCAACGCTTTCTCAGAATTCGCATTTACCCCAAGAAGCTGCTTAGCAAATATAAATATGTTAGCATCGTATTCTTCGTTGGATTGTAAATAATTGTTTCCGTACCGCATTTCTGATGATTGCGAGAAGGATGATATTTTGATCAGCTTAATTTAGGGGGCTGGTAATTGAGACGGTATGGTTTCTCGTACATGATAAAAACATAAAACTTTATGATTGTTATATAATTTATTACCCATTCATTGGTACGTTTCTATGATACGTTCTTATTTACTATGAAAAAATATCACCATATGAAAGTCGTTATACAACTGTAAACTAAATGTTTCATTATCTAATTTAAGAATGTATCCAATTGTAAGCATGTATTTTTTAATAAAGCACATATTATTAAAAAGGATATAAGAAGAATTAGTTAAAGGAATATGGAAAATTTAATAAAATATATATTATTTGAAGATGATAGATATAAATGGATAGATAATGTTCTAATGATGCGTTATTAATTGAATTATATATTTTATAATATATAATTATATATTACTCACATCAAATTCAATACCTTTAAAGTTTTATTAAATGTCTACTCCTTTATGTAAAAACATCCAAAAATTGTCAGATTGGAAAAATGCGGCGTCAAAATTTTAATGTAAATTCCGTCACTTTCGATTAAATTTCCCGATATTTATCTTTAATTTTTTTAATGACTTTGTTGATGATACATTTTCCAATCGCATCGAACACAATACGGATGAAATAAAGCCGCAAAAAAGCAATCCAGGGCTCGTTCTTAATAAATGTCTTTGTTTACGTTCCGTATTTCCAATTCGAGCGCATTTCCAAAAGCGGAAAAAGGGAAATGTATCGGCTTGATCAATTGCGCAGGGATTTGGTTCAATCTCAGACGGTGTAGTATTTTCCGAAGCATAAAGTACGCGAAAAACAGCCCATAAAATATCACCTTCGAAGGTCAGGAATCTATATAAATAGGAAGCATGTTTCGGAAGCAATTCGTCGATGTATCCATGGCGAAGAAAGCGAGTGCCTGTGTCTCATTGGCCGAACTCCTTCCGTGAATTTAGTGTTGCCCGATATTTTATCCCCGAGTGCAACAAGGAAATATCCTCCTAGATACAAAATATATCGTGTAATCTGACTGGTTTCCCATATAACGAACGTGTATAAATCTCCGAGAAGTATTTCCCGTCGTGTGGATCAGTATTTCATCTCGATAGAACACTCACGTCATCGCTTTCTGAGCCGTGTGCCGATACAAATAGAGGCCTAACCAATATCCTCACTCTAATAAATAAAGACACCTTCTAAGGCCTTTTCGTTCATTATTGATGTCGGTGATGAAATAAAATTAAGGGCAATCATTCCCTAAGTATTTCTTAATCGCCCAATATATAAATCCGAATGAGTTACTATAAAAATTTGATTTATATAGATTATACATTTTGGAATAAATTGTTAAAAAATATCGATCTTTTATTTCCTGTACAGCCCTAAGAATAAGTAAAATACACTGATATACATGTTCGTTATTTTAATAAGGCGTTAACTTAATATTGATCAAATATTGATTAGTTTATCTTCCGATGCTACTCGGATTACAGTCCAAATTTCAACGTATACATTAAATAAATAATTGACTGTTATTTTTAGTAAAGCTGATGATTCTATTGATATATGAAGATTATGGCCTAAGGGAAATATTTGATTACTTCTATTGTTTGAATTCTTTAAATCTAACTAATGTTAAATAATGTCTAATTTCTTATGAATTTGCGGTATTTGTCTTTTTCTAAAATTCACTATTCCTCCTACTTTGAGAATCCCCAATCGATATAAGTTTCCTAGAGCTTTAAAATAATCGTGCTACACGAATTATAGGCCGAAAATGTTACCAAATTAATTCAATATTAAATGTATTCTATTGGTGATTGAAACCTATGACATCACCAATCCATTATAATCCACCAATCCAATACAACCAATCTATTATATATTGGAAATAGATTATTCTTTGGTAAATAAATTCAATCATATAAATATTCACTTCATAGCGAATCAATTTCATTTCATGGGATTGAAATATAAAGCTTAAGATGGCGTAATCATAGTAGTAATGATAAAGGAAAACCTTAAAATTCCTACTTTAATAAAGTTTTCAGGGATAATAAATTCATCGCGAAATATCCTTTTCAGCTGCTTTAACTCGAGTCTATCATGGCGAGCGAATTTGCAGAATGAAACAATCACGATATAATACATAAATCGATTGAAAAATAGTTCCAAATCAATAAAGTTTAAATTAAATTAAATTTTTATCTTTAATGACTATTCAATTAATATAATCATTTATACTTTAAGTAAATCATTGCGCCTGGATATTAAAGAATAAATCCATCGGAAACGTATTCATAGTTTTTTCGCGGTTTTCCGCAACCTATTCTTCGCAAAACGTTCGTTTTTACCTTTTCCGAGGAAGAAGTTTATCGCGCCATTTCTCCACTAATATTCGATCCCTAATTTTATTTTTATTCACCGCACTCTTTCTTTCGGCTCTTTGATGCCGCCATCTGACGCCAGAGATTTGCTCGCAAATTTATAGAGCTAGTGGAGGAGTGAAATGGGGCGTCGGCAGAAAAAAGGGAGTCGAATGGGGCGACGATGGGACTAAAGGAGAGAGGTTAGGAAAGCGGCACATATAATTGTCGGCTATCGAATGAATTGGGAAGAAACTTCTTCTCCGTATTACGATGGGATCAAAAGGCATTTATTTGCGATAAACAGAAGTTATCGCTGAATAAAAAGACGCGTATAACTTTTATAACGCGTTTACTTTGTTTAAAGTATTTAAATCGAATATAATTTACATTTCTATTTCGCATTAACTTTAATTTGTATATATGATTATTATATTATAAATATGTCAATTATGCGAAAATATTTGAATCTTTTTATTTTGAGGATAGAAAAGCTTTAATTGGCCTCGATTTTTTGCATTAATTTTAGATTATGATATTTTTTATATTTTGACATCATTGAAGAGGATTCTCCAGTCTTTAGATGATAAGATATGAAGGTAAATAAATTTAGTATATAATATTTCTTTATTTTTAAGAAAATACCATTGCTACGTACAAAAAAGATCAAACAAAAGGCTTTAGATATTGACATTATATTACATTCAAGGGTGTATTTTTAATTTATAAGTGAATTGGAGTGTTTTATTGCATTCTATGAACGTAGAGTACTGTTTCGTAAATAGATTTTTATTTAGGTAGTTCCTTATCGTTTGATGATGCTTCAGTCTATGGAATAGATGCGCAATTGAGAGATGGGGTAGGTTTTGAAAGATTTCAGCAATGATATGATGAGTATTTAAGGCGATGGATTAGGCTATGGATACATCGTCAGATTATATAAAAGATTGAAAATTTTTAATAACACTATCAGTAAGTTGACTTGATACTTCACTTAAATCACATGCCAGACTGAACTGTGTGTGCGTAAATTGCATTTTTAAATTTCCAGAATCAAACGTACGAAACTCAAGGCACATTTTTAGATTCCAATTTAAGGATAAACGCTAATAAAAACTCCTTAAAAAAACATTTAATGAGAATTTCAATGAGGGCCGTTGCATCATTAAGAAATATTTAGGTGCGCTTCTTCTTGAAAGTCATTCTTGGTTGCACCGAAACTCCTTTGTTTTGAAAATACGTCTGACATTTCCGTTTAAGGAAATCTCTATCTTCTGCTTTGTTTCAGAAGAACCCGACGGAGTCCTTTAGTTTAGAGGACCTTTCGCTCGAATGCGCGATTACCTGAGAGCGCTTACTTGCATCACAAAGCGGCTGCAATTTATCAGATGACTAAATGCATTCCAAGGTTCCGAAAGGGCGTCAAAGCCTTACAGCGGTGATCCAGAGGAAATCAAGTGTCTCAAGTGCATATCTCGGTATTGATTTTAATTTACACCAGACTTCGCTCAGGTGTGCTATTTGTTGGCACTATAGACACCCAGGAGCTAATGCAGAAATTTCATTGCCTTAACATACTGTTGTCCGATGCATTAAAATGATTTTACCAATACTTTTAAATGTTTAAAATTTATATGTAAAGAAAATCATAAAAAGTAAAACACTTCAATACTAGAAGCGTTAAGGAGTGCATTTTAGACATCGCGAAGGATTTAATTCCATATTAAGTATTATTATATTTAATAGAATGGTATTGTAGGCATTTAAAACTGATTGAACATCTACGAGATATATAGAATGTTGATCATTTAGAAATAAAATAAAACACTTTAGGTACACCTGATTAGGCACTTCTTCTGACTGAGTGAGCATGATTTAATTTAACATTTATCCATTTGAGATCGTGCACCCGCGGCGAAAATATGAAAGCTCAAAATTTAAAGCTCATATTTCGTCAGGATTTTTTATATATCCCTGGAAAATATTTGTAATCACCATTACGTTATTCACTTATGTATGCATTTAAGTCTCATATTGTTATGTACCGAGTAGAGTGGATATTTAACATTTAAAAAATTTAAAGAAATGAAATATTTCACTTGACATTTACAATAATCCATATTCCTACATAATTTACATTTAAATTACTAGTAGGCGGAAAGTTTCGGGCAAAATTTCGTATCTGATTAAACTTAATATCGCCTAATAATGATTTCGAGTATACATGTAATTTACATCTATCAGTGATGTAAATGATTGAGCTTTTAGCGTTATTATTGAGTATAATTTACATCTATCAATAATGAAAATGATCGAGCTTTTAGCGTAATTATCAAATCATCATCTTTCTTTTACAATCCGAACGAGATCTATTCACCTAATAACATTTATAAAGGAAAATTAGGAATGCCAAACGGATTATTCTAGTTTGTTACAAAATTGCGATGTACTTTTCTAGACCATATTCACAGTCTCATTACGGTGTTACCCCAATAAAAATGCCTTTTAGATAGTGTAAATAAGCATGTGATACTATAAGGCATCCTTTCCATTTCCTACCTAAATTTAAAGCGATTAAAAGGTGGTTGCCTCGCCTGGCTGACGTAACACGCAAGTGCGCCGTTGGTTGGAATGGTCTAAGGGCGAAATCGAGAGCCTTACGGGGAGTTATTGCTTCCCACCGAATTCCACCGAATCTCTAGCGAAGATGCATTGAAACCCTTTCGGAATTAGTGCAAGAACGGCCTCCGCTACGCAGCCTTCCTTTGGCGCCCAACGCTATTTTCCGTCGTCTCTTGGAATGGGCCCACTCTTTGCAGCCAAACTCCTTTATTTTTATTGCTTTTCTTTTATTTTGACGCCCACACAGGCGCCTTTGACGGCTGACCTCTCTATGCCATTGGTTCCCCAAAACTTTCCCGTTCGAGAAGCGTAACTTTTAAAGCCCGTTTACGGCGTGGCTTAAGATTTTGAAGGTCCTACGCTAAATGATCCTCAGATGTTATTTTTTTAAACCTGTGCGTGTTTTCCTCTATATAAAGCGCTCTCACTCGATATTTTATTCTTCATCCATAGATTTTCGCTACCTTTTTTTTTAAACGGCCGGAATAGTGGTGAATCGTTCACGGAAATCTGTGGATACTTCAGTGAATAGGAGAGAATAAATCGATAGAAGGTTTATTGAGGAAAGATTCCCTTAGCGGGAGTGAAATAAGGGTGAATGTTACAGGGGAAGGGAAGATGAATTATGCAATTGTTTTAAGTAATGCAGTTTTTGAAATAGTACGGTAAGGATAGTAAAATAAGGATCGGTTGATGTACTACAAAATGACTATGAAGTTCCGAATCTATTGAATATACTAGATGAAAGTAAATATTTATAATTACGTCTTTATAAGCAAAACATCGATATATCCACTCTCACTTTGAGAACGTTATCAATTTTAACCTCTGTCCTGTTAGTATATTCACTCCATTATTTAGTTTACTCTATTTTCCTGTGTATTAAACGGATTAAAGGGTACAGTATAATTCAAATGATTTTCCCATTTGGTTTCATCCTATTGTGGTAACAGATATCCCTAGCTTAGTTAGCGGGATATTCTATTACTTCCACACTCCTGTGATTCCTATTAATGTAATGAGACCTAGGTGTTTGTACATATTTTAAGAGGATAGGTTCCCATTGAATGTTTAATAATTTACCACTTCACAAACATTTCCTTGGTTCAAAAATATACGTTAAACAGTCCAATGTCAATTTTATTTTGAGATGGAACCCCATAATAATCCTACGCGGTGATAGGCTGTTATAATACAGTTGATTAATTTGTACGAGCAGGGATTGGTCAGGTGTTAGACGTTACGAAACGATACTCCCTATCTCCAAAGATGAGATCTTCGATTCCGAAACAAGGAAATAACTGTCGATGTATTCTCAAAGAAACAACTCTCCTTCCCTTTCATTTCCCCATCTCCACAGACATCTTCTTTCCTCTTCGTTCATCGGCTCCCTCTCTTCGCTATAACTCAGATGCTTCGTACGACGTCTCATTCCCAACGGAAAAGTGCCTTAATATTTAGAATTGGCTTAAAGGCCTTGGGATGGACTAATTTATACGTGAATTTTCGACTCTAATTTTCAGCATTGTCTCTTTCATTCAACTCTAGCTTAAATTAAGGAGGCATTGATAGCTTTTAAACTAAATTTTATAAAGTCAATTTAAAAGAAAATATTTGGAGAGAATTATTATCTTTATATTTTTAAGCATTTTTGAAATGAAATATTTCTTGTATAATTGCTGCAATAATTTCTTTTTATTCAGGCGTTTCGCAATTTAATGTGTTACGGGTATAAGTTGTTAGTTTATTTCTCTATCTTAATCGCTGACAGATGGATTATTCACAAATAGCACAGTTTTACTTCAACATTTTAGCAAAATTATTATTAAAATTCGTATTCAAGTCTTCAATCTTTACTAAAGGTATTTAATCAAATCAGCATAGGAAGCCCTAAAGCGATGAAATATTATGAAATCGTAAGAACAATTAATACAAGAAACAGCAGCTAAAGTTGCATCTAATAAAATATTTTCCTTAAATCAATAGAATAACGTTTTATAAAGACGATAAAAAACTCTTATTAAGAAATTAAGAATTAAGGATTTTGCTGAATCTGTGAAATTATATTCACAATCAAAGTGAGTGGATATATTTCCAAAATTTCATCCCCAAAATTCTTCCTTTCCTTTCTTCCTCTTCCCTTCTTCAAGAAGACCATTTTGAAAGGGAAAATATATGTATGAAGAATCACGAGCAAGGAGTTTTCTTGGAGATCACAGATTGAGTCCAAAAAAGAAAGTGCCCGAATTGGAATCGAAATCTTCTTCTCCCAGCACTTTCACCGTGGGACAAGTAGCATTGGTGAGAAACGATACATACGAAGTATTGGCAGCAGTAGATTGGCTATAATAGGCGGAGGATTGAAACTGCATTGGACGTAAGAAACGGTAGAAGATATAAATGTACGCTACTCGTTGGCAACAAGCGAGATCGGGCAGCGCCATTGTTTTCTTCTTCGGCCCTATAATTTTTCATATCCTCTCGGTCCTTATTGATGAGCCAGTTCAGACGAAAAGGCGCCTATGCCCAAGATTGGTCCTTGAATAATTGATCTCCGATCTGCAGTCCAGAAGCATCCCTCTCTTTTCATCTGACCCTCACTCCCTTTTCGCTACGTCATCCAAACGATATCCCGTCATTCCCTCGGACAACTTCTTAACTCGTCCAGGAAATACAACCACTACGCGTATCCAAGGAATTTGCTTCTTCCGAAGGATTTAGGGGTATTGTGTTCGTATATAAACTGAAGGCTCCCTTTCAATGCAGTACCGCTATAAAGATTCTGAAATATCACAGACTGGATGAATTAAGTTATTTTGCGCTTTTCATCATGATGTAATCTCTAAAAAGTTAGCTGATTTTATAATGGGTTTAAAAGACTCAATATTCAGAGTTTATCTGACTATCAATGTTTTTTTAAACAGATATAGATAAATACAGCTTATTTATTTCTAATCCATTAAATAATAACAATTTTACTTATAAAACCCTATATTCCAATAGCTTTAACCCTCAAAAATCTGATTTTCATAGCGAAGATTCATGTATCTGCTCTGAAAACTTCTCATAAATAACGGTTTATAAAGAAAGCTTTTTGAATGATATTCATTAGTTTTATGGTGGAGCTGATTAAACAAAGTAACCTTGCGATTTAATACACATGAATAGTATACAAATACTGAGAACTGGATAAAATCGACCTTATTTTAAAGCTCACAGTTGGAAAAACAAAGTTTGAATACTGAATTTTATTTGCATTCTATAAAAAGACCGTATGGTAAGAAACGTGCCAAAAGAAATTCGTTACTTGATTCTCAATTCACAACGGAAATAAGCACGGACATGTTACAACACTTAAATGCCATAACTTTTCGGTAAGGAAAAGAGATGTTAAATTACTTTGAGTGCCTTTATATAAAGAACTTTATGGTACCTATAAACTTTATCTGTGAGTTGTTTACGAATATATCTTCCGAAAATAGAGCACCTATTTATAAAATAATGACAAGTAATTAATGGCAATTCTAAAAGAAAATATTTCTATGACGAGGAAAAAGCGACTCTTACTGTAGGTTATCCTTTAGAGCAGAGGTAATTACATTTCTAGATTCAATATTTTTCTTGACGAAAGGAAGTAAACGGTTCCGTATGAAAACGTATAAAAAATAGCGTTTTTAATAAGAAATATTTTGGTCGAACTTCTTTTATTTCTCCCTCTACTTTCTGATTTGGACCAAATATACCAGAACTACCTGAGAGTAAACTACGTTCCTTGAAGTATTCGAGATACACAAAGGAATGTAGAGAAGAATTTACTGTTTATTATCATAGCAAGAAAATTATATCCCTCTTT